>VWYH01000214.1:1408653-1468905 GCA_013399365.1 Pampusana beccarii | reverse complement strand
AAAAAAAAAACAAACAAAGAAACAAAACAAAAAAACCCCACCAAAACCAAACCAAACCATCAAACAAACAAAAAGACAAAGAAAACCAACCCAAAACCAACTGTGCGGGATCGTCACTGTGAATGCACTGGTGGTCTTTACTGGAGTTACTCAAAGATATGCTCACACTTCTGACTATAAAAAAAAGGACTTGCAGCAGGTGGAAGTGACTTGGGTGAGCTGGCGGGGCTGGTTCCGGTCTGTCAGGAGCCCTCAGTGGCGGCAGATGAATGGATAGTGCAGCTGGAGAAGTGCGGAGTCCATCGCTATGAGCGGCAGACCCTTAAAGAATCCTAAATTTTATCCAGATTATAACAGGATCAAGAACAGCTCCTGCAGTCTAAAAATCTGGCAGTTTTAAACTCATTATATAAGTAGATTCAACTCCTTTTAGTCAAATCAACGAGAGATTGCCGGGGCGGGGGGGAGGTGATGACTGACATTCACTGGTTGCTTTGCACACACCATTTCTCAGCACTACCTCGCACTGCTGAAAAGTATCTTCAGCAGATTCTTCAGCTGTGTTGCAATGCAAGTTTCCCAGCACTAATACATCTTCTGAATCTCAGGATGAAAAGCAAGGCAGTCTTGAGCATACATTACAAAAAGATGTTCCTAAAGGCTATTTTATTCTGTTCTCTCTCCCCAACCCCACAATGGCTAGCAATTATGTAAATGACATTTGACCCAACGGGGGAACTACATTTCCTTTTCTGTGTTAAAAATCCATACCTAACACGTCAAAAGCATGACTTAAGAAGGACTTTTTCATAACTGTTGCCATATCATTATGCTCTATATCCTTTTTACTCAAGTGACTTAAATAATTTTTTATCCGTTTATTTTTTGGAGCTGACAATTTATGTTCTTCTAAGCAGTGAGCTGTGTTTATTAACTTTACCAAAAGGTGAATCTGAACATGCCTCAAACATGCACCTACCACTACAGATGTACGCACAGACAAATCAGCTGAAGAAAACAGAAGGCATTCCACAATTTGCTCCTCATTCCTCCTTCTAACTCTGTGATCCAAAACCTGCATAGTCAGTATTTTCTTCTCTAAATAACAAGTTACTCATTCAGGTGCTAATTTCTTCAAACATTATATACAAGACTAATCAGTCAGCCAAGAAACACCACTTAGCAAAACCTTACAGAAATAAAAGAATTAAGATACGGCTAAACCAGAGGTTAGAAATTCTCCTTAATTTCAAGGCACCAGATTTTCCTGATATTACGTCATTTTACAGCAAATTACCTTCACCATTTTGTGAAGCTTGCTTACCGGCCTCCCCTTGATGAGGTAGAAGAGATGACGGTCCCTGGCACAGCCTCACCTCTCAGCCCTGTTTTGCTCTGCTGGCTTGGAGGCTCTTAAGAGACTTTCCCCTCATGGACCAGAGTTTGCACAAACACTGGACGAGTGGCTGATTGGTGATGGTTGGGGGGTCACACGTGGTGATGGTTGGGGAGTCACACGTGGTGATGGCTGGGGGGTCACACATGGTTGTCACTGGGTGCAATGGGCTGGGGGTCACACATGAGCCTCTTGTACTGAGCACCTGGCAGGGGGTTACCGATNACACAGATAGGAATTTTATTCCTAACTGATGATTCCAGTGCAATACTAAATCCAGGCTGTTAGCACTAGAAAATACCTTTTCATGTTGGTGGGATGAATGTATGATAAGATGCATGGGATGTCCGCAAATTCAGCACGGCTTGAAAACTGAAAAGTAGTTTGAGATGTACAGCGCATCTGTCTGGACTCTGCCACAATACTCCTGTGAGATCCGCAGTGATGGTTAAGGATGAATCCAAACCACAGAAGGAAAACCAGCTTCCTACAGGAAAGGATGCAATATGTCTTTTCATACTCCACTGAACTGTGCAGGGAAAGTATGCAAAGATTGCGCTGACATTTTATATTAAAAGTTTTCCTTTTAAATACCACTAGTTTTCACTAAAACCACGGCGTATATTATCTGTTACCACCAAAAAGCCTACAGAAAATGGAAACGGAAACTTGTGTTCTTGCTCATTCTCCTTCACTCATCAGGCCACTTCTTTACTCTTACTACTTTCTTTGAAATCTGAAGTTCTATTACTAGGCTGACACCACATTGAAATCTTTATAAAGTTTCCTCTCAGTGCTGACCATGATCAATCAAGAAGGCAATTAACTGTAAGGACAGTTACTTCATTTAGGTCCTAATCACCTGATTGCAACAGTGCATCATGCATTTGTATGGCTAAGTGCTGTCACTTATCTGTAACNTCTTTACTCTTACTACTTTCTTTGAAATCTGAAGTTCTATTACTAGGCTGACACCACATTGAAATCTTTATAAAGTTTCCTCTCAGTGCTGACCATGATCAATCAAGAAGGCAATTAACTGTAAGGACAGTTACTTCATTTAGGTCCTAATCACCTGATTGCAACAGTGCATCATGCATTTGTATGGCTAAGTGCTGTCACTTATCTGTAACTGATTTCACAGATAAAACTGTAGGTGCCAGATTACAATCTAGGAGTTGAACCTTGANATTATAACAGGATCAAGAACAGCTCCTGCAGTCTAAAAATCTGGCAGTTTTAAACTCATTATATAAGTAGATTCAACTCCTTTTAGTCAAATCAACGAGAGATTGCCGGGGCGGGGGGGAGGTGATGACTGACATTCACTGGTTGCTTTGCACACACCATTTCTCAGCACTACCTCGCACTGCTGAAAAGTATCTTCAGCAGATTCTTCAGCTGTGTTGCAATGCAAGTTTCCCAGCACTAATACATCTTCTGAATCTCAGGATGAAAAGCAAGGCAGTCTTGAGCATACATTACAAAAAGATGTTCCTAAAGGCTATTTTATTCTGTTCTCTCTCCCCAACCCCACAATGGCTAGCAATTATGTAAATGACATTTGACCCAACGGGGGAACTACATTTCCTTTTCTGTGTTAAAAATCCATACCTAACACGTCAAAAGCATGACTTAAGAAGGACTTTTTCATAACTGTTGCCATATCATTATGCTCTATATCCTTTTTACTCAAGTGACTTAAATAATTTTTTATCCGTTTATTTTTTGGAGCTGACAATTTATGTTCTTCTAAGCAGTGAGCTGTGTTTATTAACTTTACCAAAAGGTGAATCTGAACATGCCTCAAACATGCACCTACCACTACAGATGTACGCACAGACAAATCAGCTGAAGAAAACAGAAGGCATTCCACAATTTGCTCCTCATTCCTCCTTCTAACTCTGTGATCCAAAACCTGCATAGTCAGTATTTTCTTCTCTAAATAACAAGTTACTCATTCAGGTGCTAATTTCTTCAAACATTATATACAAGACTAATCAGTCAGCCAAGAAACACCACTTAGCAAAACCTTACAGAAATAAAAGAATTAAGATACGGCTAAACCAGAGGTTAGAAATTCTCCTTAATTTCAAGGCACCAGATTTTCCTGATATTACGTCATTTTACAGCAAATTACCTTCACCATTTTGTGAAGCTTGCTTACCGGCCTCCCCTTGATGAGGTAGAAGAGATGACGGTCCCTGGCACAGCCTCACCTCTCAGCCCTGTTTTGCTCTGCTGGCTTGGAGGCTCTTAAGAGACTTTCCCCTCATGGACCAGAGTTTGCACAAACACTGGACGAGTGGCTGATTGGTGATGGTTGGGGGGTCACACGTGGTGATGGTTGGGGAGTCACACGTGGTGATGGCTGGGGGGTCACACATGGTTGTCACTGGGTGCAATGGGCTGGGGGTCACACATGAGCCTCTTGTACTGAGCACCTGGCAGGGGGTTACCGATAACCAGCAGAATAAGATGACACAACCACAGAAAAATCCGTTTTGTAGCTCACCTTACTTATAAGAACAGGTCATTCTTATCTTGTGGGAGTGCCTTTTACACACTATGTTCCTCTCAGGAAAGATATTATGAATGTTCCCTGGTGGTCAACTGTTTCATGCCTTCTCTCCTATTGTTTGGGTGGGGGTTTTTTGTTGTTTTTTTGTTTGGTTTTGGTTTTGTTTGGTTGGTTGGGTTTAGTTTTGTTTTTTACCAGCGTTTGTCCCAAGTGCATTATATTCAGTGCTGGACAACATAGTGAATGTAGCTGTTGAGTGATATTTTAACAGCAGTGTTACTTTGAAGATAAATTGTTGTATCTTTGTACTGTTCTTTTTCAGATAATACTGTTGCCCTCCGAAATATAACAAGCTGCAGTAATTAAAGCTATGGGTCATCTAAGTATGATTTACAGATAGGAACAAAAACCAACAGACAAAACCACCTGGCAAGATGAACAGCCTGCAGTTAAAAAAAAAGAAAACATGGCATGATACATTGCAAAGTTCTTTATGGCTCAGTCATTATCTGACAGTTTAAGGTACACTGGTTAAATAAGTTTTCTATAGAAAAAGAAAGAAAAAGGAATAAAAAATATTACTACATTTGTGGCTACCTAGACATGCAAAAGAAGCGAGGAACAGTGGCAATCTGAATCAAGTGAATGAATTGCTATCAAAAGCAAACACTCCACTGTCATTCATCTCATAAGCACAATAAGTGTTTCTGAGGTTCTGTTTATCCTGAAAGCACAAAATCCTACACTTTTAGTAGTTTGTAGAATTATTTGTACAATTACAAATCTCTGCTTTTGTAGCAGACAGTGTGACAAGAGCAAGCAAGAGAGAAGGAAGGATGGAAGGACAGAATGATGGAATGGAAAAAAAAGGAGCTCAAACTGAAAATGTGAAACCCAAAGTGGGGAAGATGCTTATCAAAGGCTAATCTGCTGACCTTTAGGTGAGCAAGAAAGAGAGCTCAGCATCCTGAATTCCAGCCTAGTACTTCAGCTGCTCAGTCACACCATATCCAAAATAGCTTCAGCTATTAAAGCTGAGACACTAAGGAATAGGACCTTTCCTTTCATTTATTAAAAAGCTACTTGTAAACGGTATATATCCAAGATCAAACATTGACAAACGGAGCTGAGAAATAGTAATACCATAATTTTTAAGACAGTGCATGCCGTTGCATGAGAGACATATCACGCAGTATTTGCTGCAAGAAAACTACCAGGCTCCATTTGTAACTCTTGTACTAGGCGCTGCTTGACCCCATAGACTCTATTCAACTTTCTTGCATCTCAATTTCCTCATCTATAAATTACATAGTAAACGCAAAAGGATGTTGATATAAAAATCAAGAAAATGCTCAGTTGAAAATCAGCATTTTTAACTTCAAAAGCCAAATACGTCCCAGGATCCTCATTTTGCCATTTGCATAAAAGGGCAAAAGAAGCTGCTTTTGTTTTACAAGGAAAATCTTTGGCTGTTGCTTTCAGCCGAATGGTGTAGGCAGTGCAATCACGTAACAGCTGCATTTGCTGACAACAAGTGCTGAATAAAAAAAAGCTTTTCTCATTTCAATATGCTAAGGCTTTCAAAAACTTTTTTCCTCAACTGATTGAAAAATCATTCCCACTCCCTTGCACAAATCATTACAAGTTAAATGTATTTAGTAATAGCTTGTTGGACATAGCTGAAAGAAAAATCACATATGAGGTTGAACAAACTATCATTTTATGAGAAGATATGGCTTTCACTTGATGAGCTATATGCAAAGTAGTCATACGGGAATCCTCACTACACTGTTTTGGGATTAATGCTACTTCTCTGGAATTTTAAAAGTGACTTTACATCTGTTTGATATCTTTTACAGTCAGTCTTCCTCAGCTGAATATGATTCACAGCTGAATATGCCAGCAGTTATTAGCCAATTACATATAGTTCATGCTTCCTTGTATATTCTTGCTTGTGTCATTTATTCTTGCTGCACTTGTAACATGACCTGCAGACCACACTAACACTTAGCTCCTAAATCACAGACTGATTTTTCAGAAATGCTGAGCTTTACAACTCCAGGGAAAATCTTCCACTACTTAGTATTTGATTGTCAGCCTCTTACATCACCTTGTAGTTACTGCAGATGTACTTTCAACATCTTCAGAGTAATCCATAAAGGCTCCAATTTAAAACATCCTTTAAATACATGCCACTAAGCGGGTACAGGATTCTCCACAGTCTTCAGCTGAGATGTAAGCTTGTGATTAAATACTTTGCTGAAGCATACAACTAGGCTTATCATTATTACTGTTATGTATAGGCTTATATTATCGCTATCATTATTATTATCACTATTATGTGTTACTATTATTGTGAGGTCTCCTTCTCTGCAGATATTAAAAGCCTTCCTGGACACGTTCCTGTGCTGTCTGCTGTGGTGAACCTGCTTTAGCGGGGGGTTGGACTGGATGATCTCCAGAGAGATCCCCAACCATTCTGTAATTCTGTGATTACAGACCCCTATAAATAAGAACTACACAGTTACTCCAGAGAGCTTTGTACTAGGACAAGAAAAAACACCAACATTTCCTTTATTATGCTGTTTTCTTTCAGTGATCACAAAGCATGTGTTTATCAATACAAAAGATGATAAATATTTTATCATTATGTTTTCTTTTAAAGCAGTCACATTTTTCAAAGTATTTCTATAAAGTAGTAAAATATATTTACCAGGCAATAAAACCCCATGTTATAACAGTATGTTGGTTGGATGGTAGATGAAATCTTAATTTAAGAATATATATGTAAACATAAAATGAATAAACCTTAACTGTAGTACAAGATCTAATTGAATGCACTTATTAAAAAATGCATGTTTACACAATACCTTAAATATTAATTAAAATTACTAATACAGATTGTGGTAATCTACATTTTGAAATTACCCACTTTACTGCAAAACTAGAATGCTTCTTCATTAAGTTTCTGCTATGAAATGTTTTGGCTAACTTTAAAATTTCTCTTTGGCATTATGACTTGAGTGGTAGCAATTCCTGGAGCAATACTTGCCAGAAAACTGAAATTGGGTATAATTATGTAAAGTTTAGATGAACAAACACAGCCTCTAAACAATTAACAGTGATAGGAAGATTTTTAAGTTCCAAAGCTGAAGGGTGTCAAATTATGACACAGAGTCGTTATGCTGGGATACAAACTTTAAAATAAAATAAAAAAAGTTCACCTCTTTTATTTCCATTGCTAAAAATAGTAAAGGCGGGTCAAAAGGTTTCTAGAAACACCTTAGTTTGACTAGTCAGCAGTATTAAAAAACGGCTGCCAGGTCACTAAAAAGTGATTTCTGTTCTCATGTGTTTGAAATTACAGAATAAAATACAAGTCAACCACTGCAACAGTATTCTTTCTTTCCACCTCCCTCCCCCTGCCCCTTCCTTTTGGTATGAATAGTTCAGCCAGCAATATTATTGGAACTGGTCAAGTAGTACACATCTTATTTGTGAGAGATGTGTAATGGATACACCAAGAACACTGTTAGTTAAAAAAGGAGAAAAAACAGAGATGAAAAATCAGTTCAGTTTAACATAACTTCCCATTTGAAGCTGTAAGGACCTGAACCTGTCAGTTTACCAGATAAACTGGAAACTTCTTCTCCATTTCTAGTTTTCTATTAATGCTACTCGTTTTCTACTTAACGTTACTACAGTAGAACCATCTGTTGCAGTGATAATTTATAATTCATTGATGATTTTTTATAGACGGTAATTTATTGTATTGTGTATTTTTGTGCCTGGTTGACAAAGAATATGACTATTACAGACCCTAGTAGGAAGCTTAGTTTCAATATGTAACAGTTTACACATTTAACTTCATCTGCATATATAAATCAAGGCTTTGGTGTCTTTTCTGTCAGCTAAAGTGATGGCCATTTTATTTATATGACATAATCTCTCAGCATCTCACCCCAGCCTGGAGGATCTTGCATGTAGGTAACACTATACTTAGTTTTCCTGTCCCTGGAGTCCCAAATTCTAACCCAAGAACTGGTCACATCCTAAATGAAGCCAGGAACTTCTAATTGATCTAAAACCAATCCACTTACCCTTTTTCTTAACTGCATGAGACTTGTATGACTTGACAATAAGCTTTCATCTTTGGCCCTAACAATATAAAATCCATCACCCCAGCCAAGCCCATAAAACCATACTTACCCAGAATTTACCATAACCCTTCACTGTTAACAATATTCTCCCACACTGAAAACCAATAAGCCTTTCTGAGCCATGAGATTACCTGAGATTTACTCTAAATCTAAACCTAGCCTGCTCAGAAGCTACCGATAAATTATTTCTGCTGGCATTTCACCCCAGCAAGACTTCCAGAATCAGAAACATTTTTTTTATTATTATTTTCATAAGCAAAATATAATCAGCATCTGCAACATCTTACAGCCCTGACACTAGCCCAACACCTAAATCAATGCAAGGCACCCTACAAAAGAATGAGCAAACAGTATCAGGTCCTCCCTCAACCTCTAAAACTTTCTGGTCAGGCCCTGCAGTCCTAGACCACACCGTCAGAAGCACACCTGAAGCTTACACTGGGCTTAAACTAAGCACCAGGACACCTGGTTCCTTACTCCAAATCCTAATGCTGGGTTTGCACCAGAGCAATGGATTCCAGCCACAAGGTATTATTCCAGGCTTGTGGACCTTGCAGGATGGAGTGATAAAACTTCTGCCCTGTAATTCAAAGCCCTAACCCCAGAGACACCTTTTGGTCACCAGAACTAATCAAGAACCACTAGTGACATCAGCACCAGCCTTGATCTTAGGCCCAAGGTCTGTCACCATCACCCCGGTCCCTCACTTTTTCCATCCCAAACCCTAATGTCACTGCAGACAGAAAACAAGCCTTTCCTCCACATCGCCAGGTGACAAGAGTCTATTCATCTCTAACATAACCAGCGGTAAGACCAGTTGGCACACACTGAAAGCATTGATCCTACATTAATCCTGAAACTAATCTGATGAATCCTAAATTCTGTTTAACCTTAGGGGTCTTTACACAACCACGAACCATAAGTTTTCCATCAGTATCATCACTGGACTTCATCTTTTTTCTGTTCCAAGATGCAGGTCAGAACAGGGATTACCTGATCTTCCTTTTCAAAGGATTTCACAAAGTATTCTTAGGACTAGGCTCTGATCTAGGGCTCAGGAAAGAAACAGCAGAAGATCTTGATTTATTACTCGATCTTGCAAGGCTGTGGGACTAACATGGACTGTGTGGCAGCAGTAAGAAAATACGTTATTGTTATTTCTCAGAAGGCTGAGCAATGCTTACGGCTAGAGTTTGAAATAGGTTTGAATCCACTACAGAGGACAAACATTTATTGCTGTGTCTCAAAAGGCAAACAGAACTAGAATGAATACTGGTGTCAGGTGGGCCACCCAGTTTGTGCTTAGCTTCAGGCAGACATATATCCACTAGATTGTGGTTATATCTAGAATTAAAGGTGATTTGAGAAACAGAGATTAAGGATCTCAGTTTACTGCACACTTCCATATCTGTAAGTCTTCTGAAATCCAGGAATAAACTAAGCTGCTTGAACACTACCTTCTCAAATACCAATGCTTATTTCATCATTAACTCTAAACGTATCCTAAAAATAAATTTTCTATTTCTTACTCACCCTCACCATAAGCCTTTCATTCCCACCTGAACTATCTCCTTCACATTAAATCCTACAAGATCTAGAAACAAATCTATCTATTGCCATCCTATAGTCTCCAACCCTAATCTTCAACACATCCCTAACCTTAATCTTAACATCACAGCAAAGAGATTTTGCACATCCTGGAGCTAAGCACAATCCAATTATCCTACCAGATATCAGTTCTCATAACCTTGAGGACCTTGTGTTACTCAGGAAAAAAACAGCTCTTCAGCCAGTTCTCCATATCAGTATTTTTATAGGTTTTAGAATTAATTTTTCTTTTATGGTGTTTGTGAATGTGTGCATAAATCTTGATACACTAAAACCCTTTCATTTCTATAGCAGAGTTAAGTGTATATAAAGTTGGAATGGTTCAACTTTTAGTGAAAGGATAGCATGTGTTTTCTAATGGCATATTTGAAGTAATTAGTAGTATAGAGCATTAATTTGCAAGTTTGAAGTGTTTGTATCTGAGGTAATGGGGATATTTGAACTTCAAATTGTCTGATAAGACATTTGTGGAGTTACTCTGTGTTAAAGTTATTTTTTTTTAAATGCTTCCAAGATGAAGTTTTTCTGACGATGCATATGGCTTTATGCTGCTATTAATAGCCATGTAATGTGAATGTACTAACAGAATAAGGTTTCCTAAGTATATATTATCAGAAAAGCAATAATGAAATCAGAAGATATTAAAGAACGAAAATATACATTCAAGAGAGCTGGTTTGAAAGGTCTTTTCTGAAAATGTAACCCCTTTTAATCTTATTCTTCAAAAGCCAAAGGACTGGTGAGCATATGAAACTGCTTTGTTCTAATATTTGTTTAATTCAGCTCACAAAGCATGAACTTACCTAAGTTAATTTTACTGTGAAAACATCTAACATTACAACAAATCTTTTCACATTCCTCTTCCAGGTTTCAACCTGATCATGAAAAAAATGACTTATTTTTTGGCATTGCAGTCAATAGATAGCAGATATTTAGCCATTATTCAGTTACGTTTACTTTATTTTTAACGTGATACAAAAGATATATTAAATGTCCATGTGCTCTCTGTAACTCAGTTCAAAGCCTGAAACTAGCTCTTTAAATTCATTACACAGAACAAAGATCCACTAGTAGTTCAGTTCTGCAAAACAGTATACTTAAAACACCTGCTAGCTGACTTATGCATCATCATGCAAACCCCTTTCAGACTTCTTTTGCCATTCTTGGAGTACCTGTTTATTATTTTCACACAGTATGTTACTCCTCTTTAACCAATGGTAGTATTTCGAAATCTCGCAAGGCTAATTAAAAAGCAATTCACAGTTTTTTTGCATCTCAACTTTGGTAAACTTTGCATTCATTACTCCCTCAAACTTGGAATAATCAGCAGATTTGCTGCTTCATGTTTGGACTCCACTACCTGAGCCATTTAAATAGTTTGGAAATAGAGTTAATAAGTGACTCCTATGAGAACACATTTAATTCTTTCTGCACTTAACATACTGAATGTGTCCATTCTCAAGTACTGTTCATACTATTTTAAAATCCAATTCTTTATGTGTCTTCATATTCTGCACTCTGCCTTTAAAAAGTAGATATACTGCATGTGTAAACCTGCCATGTGGAACCCAGCTCTCTATAAACCCTAATGCTGTATGTGTCACACTGGCTATTATAATCTAAGGGTAAACTCTGCTTACACACATATAGTTCTGTAAAAGACAACAAGGAGCAATATGAAGCAAACCTGGGTTTCTCTGCAGTCTTGAAAAACAATGAAGCAGATTCTGTTATACAATGAACGTCAAAAGAGTACTGCAGAAAGTGCAGGTGTAGCAGAATATTTTGTGTGAAAACCATCTAAAAATGAGATGTATGGCATAGAGCAAGTCAACGGCATATCAGAATTAAAAGGAACATTGTAGGATGATTTAATTAGCACTATAAATACCACTGTGCAGGAGAGAAGGAACCAAGTGCTGAGACTTCAACAAGCAACACGTTTCAGAAAGACAGACCAATATCTGCTCAAAAAAGAGGATATCACAGTATTATAAATTTTTTCAATTTTTTGGAACAAAATTCTCTGAATGTTTTAGAATGAGTTGTAGGAAGGACAGTAAGAAAGTGACATCTCCGTAGACATATTCTTTAAATATCACAAAGGATAGACTCAATAGTATAAAGCAGTCATGCAGTGCAGTAGCAAGAGATCAAATATATCACTGCTCTGCTGCATTGTATGTCCATATTTACTGAGGGATGTTTATCAGATTCACTTTTATTCAAGCTCTGAACTTGGTAATTCAGGGACTTGCCCCTCCATTGCTTGTGAAAAAGTTGCAAAGAGCCATTAATTGAGTCCTTAACACAGCAGACTTTGGGGAGTCTCCAGCACAGAGGACTGCCTGCAAGTTGCTTCTTGCCAGAACAAGCAACTATGAGATGTCCAAGCCTGAAGTGACTCACAAAGCTTCCTTGGGGGTAGCATGTATCTATGTGCACAGCATCGTGCTCATACGGGAGGTTAACTGAGATTGAATGAGTTGGAAAGAGAAAAAGAAGACGATGGCACTCTAGGGCAACCACAGATGTACTTACTCCAACCAGCACTAGCAGCTCTTCTGTCTTTGAGGGACTGAACTGTTTTAAGCCCGCACCGCATTCAAGCCAATGAGGGTGAGGTCGCCTTTGCGGAGTCTCTGTTCTTCAAGGTCTGTTGGCATTAATACTACACTGCTACCGCAGAACTTGGACGTGATGACCCAGCAGTGTTTCTCTGAAGCTATTCTCAAAAAAAAAATAACGCTTTCTGTTGTACCAGCTTACTTAGAATGTCCTGCAAAGTTGCCTTCTGGCAAGTCCTGAGGACCACTGGGAAGTCTGCAGCAGAATGCAATATTTTTAAGTGATTTTGAATGTTGATACTTGATACATAATTTAAACATGATAACCACAGAATGCACAATTTCAAATGCTGACCATTCTTAGTGTATATTAAATGACATGTTTAAAATGAAAGTAATTGCATTATTTAGAGACAATTTTCTGAACCAATAAAGTTTCAGTTCCAGCAAACACAGAACTGAGACGTTTGCAGGTGCATTGGTAGGCTGTAAAATTTAGCTAAAGGAACCGCTAAATGTCATATGATACTATTTTTCAATGCCATCCATACGTTTCTCAGTCTGCCTAAACTTGTTTGGTTTCTTTTAATATTCTTACAACTCTTCAACTAGCAGATAACTACTAATGCTTCCCATTGTTTTTTTCAAGTCAGCAGCTCACAATAGAACAGCTGTGTTTACCGTCTTTTGTTCTTTTTAATCTGTGTTAATTACAGAGTAAGTACCTAACATTTCAGTCCTGTTTCTTTCTTCACAATTACTAACAATCTCCCAGCTTTAAAAACATAACTACATGCAGTATCCTAATGATGGCACTATGTAGATACCATTTTAAATCGTGTTCTTAGACCTCCTTCTGACCTAAAAAACTCCCAAGGTACAGTTATTCCTGTAATGTAAAAATTGCTTTATAGGGGAAGATACTATGATGCCAGTTCCAACACTACAATGTACAAAAATATCCTCAGGGCACGAGTGACTGACAAAGAGGATGAGGTGGCATGAAAGGACAACATGTCTTTTGTAGTGGCAACGTTTTCTGTGTGAGCATTGAGGCTCAGATCTCCTGAGGAACACGAATGCCATGATGTAGTCATTCTCAGACACGGCAGATGCACACGGATGTACAAATTTCTCATAACAAAATATATGTCAAAGACAAAGCATTCCAATAATCAGGCAGTTTCAGTTCACTGCAGATTTTACTGAGCAAAGGACCAAAAGTCAGCTACGCTGTGATCAGCACAACTCCCGCTAGGATCTGCAAAGGAAAAAGGACGTGATCATCTGAGTTCTACCACAGAACAGCCATGCTCTGTGTGTATTCCTGGTTATTGACCTTCGTGTTGATGTACACAGGGAAAAATAAAACAGAAAGATTAATCGAGCCCTTTTCCAAAATGTAATCACATTCACAATCAGGTATTTACATGAAAATTATTGTAAATACCAATTGGGCTAGAGAGGAAACAGAACTGCATGAGGTGTAGGCTTGAGTTTCATAAACAAGCAAACCGATGTGGTACCAGTGAGAAATTTGAGACAGGTAACATAAGAACCTGAGAGTACTCTTTTCTATTGACTGACCAAATGAACGCTTCTGTTGTCGCTGACAAAGCAGACATGCACACGCATTTCCAGGCAGAGTTGGGGCAATGGGTAAAAGCCAAGGAACAGCGGCAGCCAAATATCCTCATTTTCCTGTGCCCCTGCAGAAGGGTTGTCCGCAGCCTAATCCTCGGGCTCTGCGAGGACAGTCACATCCGAAGGCTCTGGACAAGATATTGACTCAACCATTTTTCTTATCAAACAATATAGACAAATAACTGGCAATAAAACCTGCATTATATCCAGAGTGCAAACTGCAAAACTACCTTCTCTTTAAACACATCTTACATTAGGGAAAATTGGAAGCAAGTCCTACCTTCGAAAGTAAAAAGGGTGAGCATAATTGTACAAATGCTTTTGCAAGGTGCTGTGAAATAAACACACATCCACGTAGCATCTTTTTTTAGCGACTCAGGTAATTTTGCTAGTGTGGAGCTCCTCGAGTTCTCAAAGTTCAAGAAAGCTCAGAAAAATTCTAATTCCAAAAGTAAAATGTGTCTTAAAAGCAAAAAGACCAGATTAAGCTATAACTACTGTATATGCTGACTGCAGTAGCACTATAGTCTGCTTTTTATTGCTTTGACTCTGATCAAGTGCCTGCAATCAATGCGAATTATTACAAAAGAGTTAGGAGATAATTTTCAAAATATGTCAAAAATGCAAAAATTTGAAAGTTAGATGAAGTTGAGATGGCTGTATTGATTTTGAAAAGGTTTGTAAATTACACAGAAATATCACCCTGTTTCAAAGCAGATCTCTAATCTGTTTAAGCAAGCTCTAACATTATACAGAGTTCCCAGTGCTGCATTTCCAGCTGTGAGCAGACACTCAACCCTTAACCTGCCCGTGTGATTGCTTGTTTTTGGAAATGGGAATGAGGTCCCATGTCACTGATGCCAGCCAACTGGCTTTATTGCTGTGCTCTTTTGGAAGCCTTCTAGACCAGTTCGTTAAGAAATATACACACAGCCTCAGTATCTAGTTATCACCCAATATTGTTATTTTATTTCTAATGCATTCTGACCTTGGAAAGAAGGCATTCTCCTAAACTTAGATTGATCACCACAACAATAGCCACTGTGTCTGCAACCTAACCAGTGTGTTATTGTATTTTGTTTTTCAAAGGTTCATGTCAACATTTTGTTTTAGAGGCTGTCTACATGAACAAATTTTCTGTATTCTTATACTGTATTCTTATTCAGATTTAATTTAAAAATCCGTTTGATTCAGGTTCACACACAACTAAGCTTCAGTAAGTCTTGCAACAGTTCAAATCTATATTTTGAATTTTCAGTGAGATCCAAAGAAAACAAAATATCTGTCTAGCTTTCAAAGGAAGTATTTAATAAACTCTAGTTCCTACATGCATGCCTATGTTAAAGATGTATGATTGTCACAGGAATTTTGATTGAAGAGTGAGAAATAGAATAAAACAGAGAATTCCCAAATGAAACTCAGGTGTGTATATATAAGCATAGATGTAATCTTATCATCATCCATGTTCCTTTGTATATTGTAAAATACTCCATTGATGTTGACCTACGGTGAAAAATGTAATTTTCCGTACTCTGATGTTCCCACCCTGAGCCCTCAACCTTTCACAAGGGAATCAGGGAGGTTCACTTGAAAGGACTCTAAATCTTCCAAAATTTACTTAAACAGTGAAGAACTATAGCAATTCAAAAGTCATAGATACATTAAACAAAGAAATATACAAAAACGCAAATATTATCACAAGAAAAATAGTAATCTAGGCTTAATTGTACAATAAAATTTATCTGACCTTGTTGCCAATTGTTCATGTCAGATCATTGAGAAATCAATCATACTTTTTTTTTTTTTAATTACTCAGGAAACAATTACCCAATCTTCTCTCAGATAAACTTGTTTCAGCAGTGACAATGTCAAACAGAGCACTGTGACTCCAGTATTTTCATATAAAAAAACCCTGCTATTTTGCCTTGGGACTAGATGCTAATAAAGTATATGGGAAAACTCAGAAGGCACGCAGTAGGACAAGCAGTATGTATTTACAGATTAAATTATCAGACTCCAAACTCTCTAGGCATAGGGCATTTTCTTTCATTTGACAATAGATATTACACATGTTTATGGTGATCTAAACACAGTAACACATTATAATTAAGAGAGTGAAGTAGGATGAATGACACTGAAGCTGACTGGTATTTGCAAGGAGAAAAATATTTTAGTTACCGTTTGACTGTGGTTGGTAATTTGGATAACAATGAGCCTCCTGGCTTCTGTAAGCAAATTTCCTTAGAGCAAGATAGATCTTGCTCTCTTCCGCCTCACACCTTTATGTTATACTAGAAGAGGAACAACATAGTAAATAATTGTTCAAGGTGAAATGACAACCTGTATCTTCCAAGAATTTTCCTTTTTTCAGTACCTTTAAATTACATGACTGAGAATCAAGAATCAAGGTCCAGAAGATCAGCAGTGTAATACTTAATTATTTGATTATTACATTGGCTCAGATAATAATTCGATCTGTTAGGAACATCTAAAACACACTGAAGCTATATAAGTGGAAAGAACATAATTTTTCAAAAAGGTAAATATATTTCTAACATATTATTTGAAATTTGAATTCCAATATTAAATTCCCTCATTTTCTCAGTAAACAATCAGATTAGAGTGCAATTATTATTAAAGGGAATTAAATCATTATTAAAAATTATTACAGGTAATTACAAAAGACATTACAGGAAAGATGAACTCATCTTCAAAAGAATAATAATTTTCCTATGCATTTAAACTATGCCTTTATTTCTATTAACGAGGTGCATAATAATGACTCTGGCCACTTGAAAAGCTAAAAGTCTGTAATTGAGCAATTATTAGTGTCACACTGCCTAAGGGCACTATTTGTCAAGAGATTTATATGATGGGCAATTATATCCACTCAGCCTTGAAGGACAGATAATATTATCTTCTGATAGAAACAAATTAGCCTTTATGTTTGATTTTTTTTTTTAAATGTAGAAGTTTCACTTTCACTATTTTATTATTTAGACTTTTCATACTAGAGTCTTTGAGAATACCTTTTACCCACTATAAAGCATTATCAATTTCACTAGGATACAGTATGGAAAAATTGCCAGTGTCAGTTCATTACATTAATTACCTCAACAAAGGGGGGGAAAAAAAAAATGGGGATTTCTTTAATTCATGTGTTTGACCTACTATGTTTTCTTTAACTTTTGTAATGTATAGAATTGCATACATAATCCCCATTGAAAGACAGAAGAACCTTAATAAACACATAAAAGTTCTTCAAACCTTTCCACATATTTAATTACAAACTAATTTATTCTTTATTACTTCAATGAGTCTTTAACAGAATGTAATGCTGGGATCTGCCACTCATTATCTTTGGCCACCAAACGAATTAAGAACCAAGTTCTGGTTTTGAAAGACCTACTCCACATGCTTCACTGACACACTGCTATTATCAAAGTCTGCAATGTTCTTCACATATTATTTGTATTAAATCAAACACAGTGGAAAACACTTCATTCTTCTCACAAATTCTGCTTCTGTCAGCTCAACCATTATTGTTTTCTTCTTGTCACCTTCAGCAAATAGCCTACTAAAAAGCTGTCTGCAGCTTAATTAAAATACACATTATTAATGTCATGTTTATATGGAAAATCTTTGGCAAAATAAGTAGCCTCTAGCTTTTGAAGTAATTGCAATCAAGTCTGTCAATACGTACTCGCCGCTGAAATACATGAAGAAAACAAGACTAAGTGAAGCAATTTGACCTGCTTTAACCACCTCCACGTAAAATGGCATTTCACAGAACATTTGATCTAGAAAACTACCCGTGGGTCAATTATAAGAAACTGGCAGTTGTGCAATATAATGTATGACTGAAGGCATTAGATAATTTAAATCTAATTTGCTTTAAATAAAATAGGTAAAATCTTGTCTTGATTTGGATACATAGGAACTTTCCCACCAATTTCCATAAAACCATAATTTCTTGGTAGTACAGAAGAAGTAATCCTAGTTTAACTACAACATAAGCAGTGGCTGTTCCAAAAACATCTAGCCAGAAGACGACATCCCAAACTCCAAGGCTAATCTTTTGAAAAGTCTGTTGGTGTTGCAGGTTCCTCCCTGCTGCCACCCCCCAATTTCATGACTGCACTTTCTAGTTTGATCAGCAGAAATCTCAGCCATTTTCCACGGATACCAAACATCACCACAGTTCTTACAGGACCTTCTGCCTCCGAATGACCATAAGGGGCTATGAAAACACCTATTGAATAAACTTTCCATTTTAGTAAGATTACATCTTCAAGAGTACTCTACAGACTATACAGAATTATCTTTTTTTCTTCTTTTTTTTTTTTTTTAAAAAATTTTTTTTTTTTTTTGTTGGGTTTTGGTTTTTTTTTTNGCAGGATGTGAATTTTCCTCTTAGCATCTAAACACTTTTCATGTTTGGCCATGAAATAAAAACATCATTATTTCCTTTCAAATATTTTTAAATAACATATAGATTTAAAGAAACAGATATGTAATTGCCCCAAACCCCACACTAATTTGCAACTCTTTTAACTTCTTGTAGCTACCAGTAACAAATGTGAAACTTGATTGAAAATCCTTTCTGGTTGTTTCCTTGCTGGTACACTTGCCAGCACATTGTACCTACCAGACGTTTGTACCTCCCTTCCCAGGGCACAGGAGCCTTGGGGAGGTGAGATGGAGCAAAGGCTCAGGAAGATGACTTCCCATTTGGAAAGTGACAGGTGGGGAACTCAGAAGCACCAGGGAAGATACAGACGAGTGCGTCTGCTCAGGCAGCTGGTGTGGAACAAATTCAAGAAGCAGGTTCAAATGGTGGACTTCTAAACATGTTTGATTTAGACAGGTGTTAGAGGCCTAAAAAATCACAGATCTTTTTCTTTTAGCTCAAAAATACCTCTGAAATCCAACAAGAAATTTCTCCAGTATAAATATACTTGATACACACACACAAATATACAAAAGCATTGACCTATCAGTATCTACATTATCAACATGAATGGTGCCACTCTTAAGGGAACTGTGCATCGCACACCAGTTCTGCCATTTGCAAGTTTAGCTTTTCCTCCTTTCCTCTAGCAAGACTAGACAAGAAGGTTTGAGTCACTCAGCGTTACAACGAAGGAGGTTAGCAATGAAAAAAAGAAAAAAAAGTGTATATATATATTTAGGCAATTCTCAATTCTTGAGCAAAATAATAATTGCAGACATTTTTTGTACCCTCAAGTAAGAAATTTATTGCTATGCAACATGCTTGAAGTTAATGCAAGATTAGGAGACAACTGCATCCAACCTCACTAAATAGCCCCATTAGCAGGATGTTTCAAATACAGATAATCAAAACTGTGAGCATTTAAACAGTGTTAAAAGTCATATGCAGCATTTTATATCCAATGAAATGACTTGTGATTCCATTAGCACTCTTGTTTCAAATATTTTCAGAGTCAAGCCCTGCCTACACTATAATTTCCATCAATGTTATCTATGATGCACACGTGTGGCAACTGCAGGTCCCAGTGTTCCTGATACAGATATAGCCAGGTGCAAAATGATAATGACACTGCAGGTGCCTTCTATAACAACAGACACGCAGGAGTTCTGAGAAACTGTGAATGCAACAAAAGGTGAGAAAACTTAGGAAAGTCTCTTCCCAGTGGGAAACACATGAGTTTGGATTTCCTGACTTACGAATGTTCAGGAATGAGCAAAACATCCACAAAATCCTGCCTTGTGAAACAAACCCAAAGAAGTTGAAAATGTTTGTTTTGACTCAAAGTTTTCTTCAAGAACAAACTCCTGCAGCACATTAGGTTCAAATTCTGGACCCAGTGAATATGACGTAACTTCTACTGATTTTCAACAGAGCCAACAACATTTCACTGCAAATAACTAATGGATACTTATATATGATAAAGCATAAACAAAGAGTTCCCTCTATTTCCTCTCTATAGGAGTTCCATTTAACTATAAGAGTCATTAAAAACACAACCCCCAAATTATTTTGCCTAGGCAAATAAAGTAATCATAAATCAGAACAAAATTAAATACTCAAGCACACACTAAAAATTATTATCCAAGACCAATTCCAACTAGCTGCCTCTGATTACTGTAGTAACCACTCAGGAAAAGCCCAGGTAAAATCAGAAGACCTGAGAATGAAAAGCTCCTCTGCTTGCATTCCCCAAATACAATTTGAAAAGGAACCTAAAAAGAATCCTTAAAAACTGACTCAGATACCTTTTTTTTTTTGGTCAGATTGCCTGGTTACAGATGTAAAATACAAGTTATAACTTTAAAGTTTCATTTTCATTGGTAAGAAAAGGTAGAAAAGCTTTCAGGAGGAATCAAGTATTTCACTGTTTTATTAAATGCTCTCTTCAAAGACACTTTCACAAGAAAGCAAATTCCAAACTGTTTTCAGACCTTGAAAAGCCTACATTAGACATTTTTCACTCTGCCAGAGGAGCAATGTGGATAATATATATCTTATAGAATATCTGAATGGTCAGACATTCACATTTGCTGAAGTATGTACTACTGTCTTGGGAGCAAAATATACTTTTTTTCTCACGTTCTGAAAACGCTTACATCTCCTCCAAATAATGAATTAGTGCAAAAAAATGCTTCTTACCGATTAAAATATTATCTTAATATTTCCTAGAAGGAAGACAGGAAAATTATAGGCATGACAATATTTCAGACCAAGGAATGATTTGATTGAAGTGACATTTGAGACATGAAGACGTGAAGGTCTACTCCTATTTTTGTGCTAAAGTTCTAAGCTATAAATAGTCGTAAAGCCCACCCTAACACAAAGCTGTGAAATTATACTAAGAAACTTTTCAGAAGTAATAGTCTGCATTATCTGAGATGTATTTATAAGCCACGAAAAGCATCTTAAGTAGGGACAACCTGAAAACCTCAAGGCTCAAAAAGGACACTCACATTATGGTGACTGACAAGAGAAACTGGGGCTATGAAGGGAGGCTAGAGGAGAAATGCTGCAAGAGAAGAAAACTAAATTCAGATTAAGCTGATATACTGGACATCATTAACTAGTGAGATATTTTTCAAACTTCTTCATAAATAGGTGGTTATTCAAAAAAGGACAGAGTTGTCAGCGGAATTCCAAACATTCTAGATCATGTAATATATAAATGACACCTTTTATAATTCAGGGTAGGCAGGGCTAAATCTGGATTGGTTTTCTATTTAACTCTCTGACTGACCTTTAGATTAAATTTACTAGAATAGATTTCCCATTAATATTAAATGACACAAAAAAATTTACCTCTGAACTCCAGATTTAGATTTCCTCAGGCTCTTTAGTATTTCTGTGCTCCAATTATTTACTTAGCCTACTAACATAAAGACACTCAAACCAATATCATGATCAGCCTACCAATTTCAAAATTGACTGAATTACTTTCAACATAACAGTACTCCAATACAGAGACAAAAAACACCGTTCATTTCTCATCATTAGTTCAAATAATTTCCTGCCTGTTTTATCTGCAAATTATTGAGTGTGTTCTCAATCCTGAAGAAGGTTCCTTGTTACCAGAGTTAAAAAAACTGGATGTGTGAGCAGCAGAACTAATGAAGCCTTGTTTCCAAAGCTCTATGTGAAGTTTCTGATGTTCAATAAAAGGAAAACTAATTAGCTTTGGGGTTAATAATTAGGATATTAATAGGGTCTTTCTCCTCTACCCAGAAACCTGTATTCAGAACTTAGCATGTTGATACTTCCAAGCCTCTATCCATCATATATAAAAAAGCCCAGCCAACCAGTCAAAGAACCAAATACATAACAGTGTGATCAAAAAGTTCTGTGATTTGGGAAGCAGTGATAAAGATTAAAAAAACCTTATTTTCTTTCATAGCAGAAAAAAAAAAGTATCTCATCAACCACATGAATAATACTGAAGACAAAATATGGTATTAAATGTTCTCCAGTGAAACATTCACAGTCCTTGTCATGTATCTCCTCTTAACAAATAAACATGCATGTGATCGGTGTGATGGAGGAGAGCATGACACTGCTTCAGAAGGAAGTTCTACCACTGCCACCAGTGCTCCCTTTGACTTTTCATCCCCCAGAAGCCAGCAGAGGGAGTGTATGGAAGGAAAGGATGACAACAAAATGCTCATGAGTACACGCAGAGAAATCCCTACAGCTGGAATAATGGCTCACAAGGGTGCTGGGAAGCATTCACATGGCCTGTCATTAACGGGAGGACAACACTGGTGGAAGGACCAGCTGTGAACATTTGAGAGCCGCATCACTGGCCAAATCTGAGCCCCCTGCCAGGAACGTTTCTGTGGCAAGTTCTCTGGTTCCTGAGAAGTTTCCCACCTCTGTAGCATTTCAACACGTATTTAGAGGATACGTGAAAATTGAAATACAAAATTTTACAGAAGTCAGGAGTCTGAATTTCACAAACAACATAGCATAAAAAATACATGCAAGAATGCAGACAAATAGAAGATTTTATACTGAATTTCCCTAAGAATATCCATTGGCTCATTCTGTTCTACAGAAACTAAAAGGTAACTTTCCCAAATTTGTGAAGATATTTATCCTGATAATTTTATTAAAAAGAACTACGAATTAAAGAACAGGTCAGCTCAGCTGCTCATCTTGACAGAAACTTTGGGTTAGGAAAATCTTTGGGAAGGGAAAAAAAGCATATACCTCATCCAGCATCTAATCAGTAGCCCCAAACTGACATCCTAATTCCATTAAAAAATACAAGTACAAAATGCTGCACACTTATTTCAAGAATACCCTTGTCTCAGTACCGATATATTAGCTTTAAACCGGCATTTTAGAAATTATTTATACGGTCTTTTAAAAGAATGGGCTACAACTTATTACTTGCATAGAAAAAGCACTCTGCTTTGTATTTTCTGTACCTGGCAATAATCCTTTAATACAGAATTGTTAAAAAAATATCCAGAAGCTAAATAGCTATGTTTGATCTATCACTGTGTTTAGGTTTTGGTTAAGCAAATGAATTTCATAAAAACCTTAAACCAATTGATTTTTCCCCTTTAGAAATCGGTCAAAGAATGCATTTTTATGGTGGACCTTAGGCACCGAATCACGATTAGAGAATTGAGCAAGCATCAAAATGTTCACAGCACCACAAGCTATTTTCTTCTCTGCTTCTCATTCCTAGACAGTTATTACTTTTGACATAGAATTACAGAGAAATATTCCACTAGGTTTTTGAAAATAAGGAGACATTCACTATGAAAAGAATTTTTTACCTTGGTAAGGATGTTGTGTCAGAAAACACCATTCGGAGAGCTTGGGAGGAGATGAGAGGCAAAATGCTGGCCTTTATGTATGCTGTACCAGAGGTTTTAAAGATCAGCCAGTTTTAATTTTTAATTCATTATTTATTTCAACTTTATACACTTTTGTAGTGACTGCCGATGAATTTCACTTATTTTCATTGTACAAATAATCTACACAAATCATTGGCTAAAAAAACTTGCTCTGTTGTAGGCATGTAAACTATCTGAAAATAATAACCTAAGCATATACATTATGTTTCAAGTATTTGGTAATATACTTTTGTCCTTACTGTTGTCTTACCACAGGTTAGTAGTTAAAAATTAAAAAAAATAAAATAAAAAAACCCAACAAAACCCCCCAAAAAACAAAACAAAAAAACAAAAAACCCCCACCTAAAACAACCCACACACCAAAAACCACAGCAAACAAGGAGAGAATTAACACCTCAGCTGACGGCTACATGGACTACACCAGATACCTATTCCCCAAAATTGCATCAAATTTAGTTGATTCACTTAAGACTATGCAAGAATGATTTTGATAGAGGACGTATGAGCCAGAACTAAGTAATCTATAAAAACATCAGGTTCTTTTATAAGAATAAATTGTAGCCTGGTACACAATATCTCAATATTTGATGGTAAATTTTATTCACAGTAAGTGTAGCTATTGGATCATTTACGTGACTGATACTGAAAAATGGAATGAAGTGCACTTGGGATGAACGTATTAGAGTCTCTAAATAGGTTAATGGACCTGTTCTTTGAAAGTTAGTTAATAACACTGTTGAAAAATCACACTCTAAATTCACTGTATTGTTTTCCAGCAGTTGCTAGTAAACAGTTTAAGAAAACTCTTTTACTTTAAGTGGGTGTTTTCAGGTATAAAAAACCCCATTAAAGTAAAATGCCTTAGATTCCTTACAGCCCTCACAAAGGCTTGGCTTCTTGCCATTTTTTGTGTTCGGGTTTTTGTCTTAGTTTGGTTGGGTTTTTCATTTTGTTTTGATTTGATTTATTTTGTTTTGGGGTTCTGTTTTTATTTTGTTGTTGTTTTGTTTTTAATCTGTAGAAATTTCATGTTCAGAACAGAACAGGCACCCTCACATCACATTCCTATTAGAAACAAGACTTGGATTTGATTAATGTGATTTCAGATCAGTGTACTCTTACATGTAAGACAAAGTTGGGATGGCTTTTCCTTTGCTATGTCCTTTTCTGCAGTATGGGCTTTTACTATGCTCAGTTACACAAATCAGGAGCTCTGTACACTACACCAAAACAGTTGATGCAAAGAAATGAGAAATAATTTCTCAGGGTTTTGAAAGCTACTTGCAGATGCACAAGGCTGTCAGATGTCTCATTGTAATGAATATGATTATGATTCTGCCTCTTTTTGCCATCACTTCATGACAGAAAGAAACTGAACATCACAAATAAGGAGAAGACCTCAATAGACTGAGTCTGTCATTTACAGGTATATAGATTTATGCTGTAATACCATAAAACTGAAACCCTTATTTTATCCTTGAAATGTGCTTTGATTTCAAAAAGAAGAGAAACAGCTATTCAATCCAGTAGCTGTTCATGCTACACTAAAGTGCAGGAACACTTAATGTGCACAGTGATGCTTATGACCAAGAACCACTTTACTAAATAAAGACAGAAGGAGCACAAAATAACATAAAGAATACTGAAAATATTGACCTTATATTTTCTTAATCTGTTTTTGCAAGAAGTGGGGAGTAAGAGTTGAAGGTCGTTATAGATATATGGTCCAAAAATACAGTCAAATCTAGATTTTTAGATTGAGGTGATAGTTTTTTTGTTAGACAAGCAGATTTGGAAAAAGCAGACAAAATTTCTGGCACACAAGTTCTTTTTCAGATCTGAAACAGAAGGAGAAAATTTTAAAGTGAATTGTAATTAACACATTAATAGCAATTTCTTGGGATTTCATTAGGTATGTATTACACTATCCAGGAGAAGAGGAAGGTGTATCCGGGGAGTCAAGGAGACTCAGCAAAGAGGAGAGGGGAGAGGTGGTTGCCTTCCAGGAGAAACAGCTACATGTAATTTATAACTTCTGGAACATTGTGACATTAATGGAGGAGCCAGGGGTGGAACAGGACTTGCAGGTTATAATGGACCAGAAAAACAGTATCTCCAGTGAGTCCATAGTTTTTGGTATTTATTAAGTAATGAATTTGAGTTTTCAGACATTTCTCAAAAGTATTTTGTAGGTCATCCTTTAATTAAGTCAGAGCAGTTGCTTCCAACTTGAATTCTGCTTTGAAGTTTCCCACTTCTGTTTCAGACCTAAAGAACTACTTCTGTGCCTGAGAGCTCATCTGTATTTTTCCAACTACACTCAGTCTAATTAAAGATGTTACAGGTAGGGACCTGTAAATCTCTTAATTAGCAACTTCATGGATTTGCTGATGGCAAGTGCAAGAGGGGATCATTCCACTGCTATTGAACCAATAAGCAATTAAACTAAGTATGCTGAAATGTCATTTCCTCATTAAAAAAACGCAGTAACACCTTTTCCTGTCTAACAAGACTATGGCTGCAAAACGCAGCCCTCCTGGAATGGAATGTTCTTGTTGAGGTCTAAGAGAACAGCTATCTCATAGTGTAGGCATTGCTGAACAACAAAACTCTGGTTAAAAATCTCTAAGGTTCTCTGGTATGCAGGTGTCACAAAGGAAAAGATAAAATAGAAGAATTGACACCTGGAAAGAGTTAAAGCTAAGCTGATTGAAGAATAATGTGGTGTTAGTGAAATGGAATAAGACATAAAATAGTAATGTTGTTAGAAGAAGCAGAGGGAGAGTAAACATTGAGTTGATTGGCACAGTGTTGGAGAGGGCAGGTCTCCATGGCCAGTGTGTATTCCCTACAGAAGTTACACAGGAATGCCAATCAAAGAAAACATTTTCAGACTCCGGGGATTTAAAAATTTCCATTGAAGTATCTATCTGCTCTCCCTTTTAAAGTCAAAGCCAGAAGACTCAAAGGGCAAATTAAGCAGATGGGACATTATGAGTGATTCAAGAATGACTGAATTGTTTGTTGAAACATTGTTTGTTGAAACATTGTTTGTACAACGGTGTTTAAGGATTTACACAGACTGTAAAGTGATGGAGAGGCCATCGAGCTCACCTGCGAAATTCTGCCATGAAAGAGAACCTGTTCAACCTACCTCCCAAGGGGAAAGGAAGAGTGAATAAATCTGATATATTAGAGAACAGCAATTTCATATTAATAATTTAATTTTAAATTTCCTATAGAAGCCCTCGAACTTCCAGTGCTAACATACCATTGTTGTTTTTCTACAAAGCAGAGGGAGAAACATACAGATGCTTCAAATCAGTTATGAAGTTGCAAAATAACAGTGATACAAAACTTCATGAATATTTTGAAGTAATTGTACAGAAGACACTGTATCAAGGCTTTCACTCCTAATTTTTTTTTTTTTTTGGGGGGGAGGGAATAAAACAAACACCCCCCCATTAAACAGGAAAATTAATATAATATGATTGTATTTCTTACTTGACGTATACTTATCATATAAACAAATTAAACATCTTTGCCAGGTTAAACAAACAAACAAAAATGTATAGTTACCTTCTACATTCTGTCTTTCTGTTAAAAATAACAACAAAGCAAAAATGATTAAACTAAATACACAAGACATAAAATACTAAGAAGGAGACTGGATGAAGGCAGTGCAAATGATAAAAGTGTGACTTAACCTAGTCCAGTCTCTGGAGCTTCTCTGCCATTTTTCTTTACTCATTTGAGAACAGTTGTTTAATATTTTATATTACAGGTCAAGTACAGTTTGAAAAAGAGGCAAATACAATTCAGCAAAGGGATTCCTTAGATAAAATTACCAAAACTGAAATATAAATACATTATTATGGAAACCTCCTTAAGATGGCACACAGCAGAAAATTAATTTCCCAGTCTGTTTGCTGCAGACACTGACAGAAAAAGAATTCTGACTCTGTCTGTGGATGAGCACTGACAAAAACACGCGATAAGTTCTGGCTGCTGCTTGGCCACACACTGAGATAAGAGGAGCCAGATGCAAAGTTCCCAACCTGCATATCCTAAAAGAAGCCAAAGCCAGACTGGCTGGGGATCTGTGCCCTTCTGGAGAAGGAGCTGGAGGCCAGCTGGGCTGACTACAGAATAGGCAAGCGATTCCCACCCTGTTTTCTTTGTACAGTGGCTCATGTCATCTATATCTGGTACCAATATTCATTTGTGGTGTCTTTCCTTCCGACAGTCTATATTTGAAATGATGTTCCACCTTCCTTGCTTGCATACCCACACTTCAACAAGCCACTTTGATCAGACCTGCATGTCGGACAACTTTATACTTGTCTGCATGTCATTTATTTCTTTCTGTAGGAATCAGGGTTAAACTCAAGCTGCCTATGAAGTGACCTTACTTGCCTTATTTACATAGCTAACTTTTACCAGAATTTCTAGAATGTATAAAATAAGAATTAACAGCTCAAAAATAATTTCTCACAGGGTTCTCTCATGCACATCTGTCCTGCTATTTATTTTAGTCAGTGTCGCTTCTTACCCTCCTAGCACAGAAACTTCTGTTCCTTGCTTACAAGGGTCTCTAGTGCACGCTTTTAACAGATGTCTTCCCATAATTGTTATCTTCATGAAGCCCCAGTGAGATGATAATGATCCCCACAGCTTTCAGTTTGCTCTGAGAATCTTCCCTTACTTAAAACTTCTGCTTTATCTCACAAAAATCAAACCCTTGCTAACAACAGAGCCCTTCTGTCAAGCATGTTCTCCTGATTTCAAATTTCAGTCCTCTAATGAGTTTATATATACTTTGGTCAGTATTTCTTCGGAAAAGACCAGTGTCTTTGGTCTCTCTACTACAAGACCCTTGTACCAACTATTGAAAAAGGCTAGTGTCAAAAAATTAAGAAAGAAGAAAAAAGCCATAGCCTCCAGTACAATAGATGTTGCAATCTATAGATGTTAGTTTATTGATCCCAGGATTAGAATCCCAAGGGTGAGAAATGGAAAACCCTGTATGCAGAGAACAGAGTATCCTTGAGCTACACTGAAGCACACATGGTCATCCATCTCCAGAACTTAGGCTCCTACCTAGAGAATGCAACAAATTATAGTGATGGCACTTTTTCTGCCATAGCCTAATAACTACAGTATTTGCAAAAGAGGTTAGAGACCTTAATTCAAATCCCTTTTCACAGCCCAAAGGGATTCAAATCCTTATCTCTTACCTTCCCAAGAACATCCTAACCATTAGACTGTGAGACTTTCTGGGGCTGCAGGTAACCAGACAATGTTTACTTACAGAACCTACTAAGGTTGCAACACTGAATCCAAAGGAATACCAACTGATAGTGCGAAAAGGGAACAAAGACTACCACAGGACTAGGTAGGAAAAGGCCATCCCAGGTTGTGGCCCCTCCTCTTCTAATTCACTGATGTACAACCCATAACAATCCTGGGAACAGGAACTGGCATTTCTGACTCCATCATGTGTTTTTCTCAGATGACAGGACGTCCCCAAAGGGATTCAAAGACTAAATTGCTCTGGGTCTGGTGTCAGTCTATGCACAACACAGCACCTCAGGACCTCCCAGGCCAAACCAAAGGTGTCTAGTAAATTTAGGCAACACACTGTGCCTTAAGCACAACGGAATGTGGACTGTTAAACCACCGTCTTGAATACAAGTGCTGAGTACTTCTTCATGCATAAACTGAACTTTCTACTTCAGTGTTTCCGCTGCTTCCTATTTCCAAGCTTCTTTCTCAAGCATCAGGTGCTAATTACACTTTTTTCTCTGCATGTGCCCAAGGTGTGTGACTGGTTACCTCTGGAGAACTAGATTAGACAGACACACTCTCGCACTAGTTGCTTCTTTTCTTTTAATTATCTCACTATGAAAGAGGATTCATTTTGCTGCTGGTCTTTGCTAAGTATTTACCCATCTGATCACTGCCTTAAAACCACCTCAAAAAACTCATACGTGGGAAGATTTTCAAGGAGCAGAAAATCATTGAAGCATTTTGTCTTTTTTATCGCTAGCAATATATATGGTTAAGCATATCTTTCTCCCTTCCCATTCTCTTTATTTTCCAATATAAATGGCAGAGAGGTTCATTTTCACATCTAGCTCGAGATACCAGCTGTGCTTGACTAATGACACTGGAGCTAAACAACAATTCAGGAAAAACCAACATATAATACATTAGCATAACTTCATGCCTATATTTTAATTTCATGGAGTTTTAGTGATATGTGTTTCTCACAGAAGATTCACTATGTAAAATTCAAGGTGTCTGGAAACAGTCTAAACATGCACACACATACACAGAATATGAAATCACTGAGGATTCTGCGCAACAGAAGTAGCCTTCACTAATTCAGCCTGCAAAGATTTGCTTACAGAGCTATAAAATAAAAGCAGCCCCACTAAAGCCAGCTGGAAAACCCACAAATTCATTTAATCACATCTTTAGGTATTTACTAGATTGGGGACTGCTTCCCTATTGGAAATTAAAATGACCCCAAAGCGAAGACTAGTATTAAGTCAACTTCAATATACTAAATACATACAGCATTTTAGATTATTAATCCTTACTGTAGTAAAGAGAAAAATCAGCATGTGATGTTGTACAAGATAGTAGAACACATTCAGTCACCTATATGACTATATGAAAGAAGTTTCGGACATATCCAGGCTGATCTTTTTGTATTTAAGATCACGTACAATGAAAGAGGAAAGCAGCACATCCATTTAACTGTTGGCTGATACCTTAAACCAGCGTAGAACCTCAAGCAGGACTTAGCCAATTACTAACATCAGCTTTATCACCTTAATAAATGACACGACACATTAAGTATCAAAGCTTCCTTCACGCTGGACACTTCAAAGAAAGTCATTACCTTCTGACTGCTCTTACCAAATACAGCAACTATTTAGTATTATGCAATTGTCTCATCCAGATTTCTCTACAGATGTGGGACCATCACAAAATCCACAAAGGTACTAACTGCCTAGATTCTGGTCTAAATTCTCATCCCTTGGATCAATTCCTTTGGGCCACAAAGGTAAATTTCCATAAAAATAATTTCTATAAATCCCTGGCAGTACATATTGGGGGGAGCTTAGCATAAAAATACGTCTGCAAACTTGCTTTCATTAATTTCCTGCTAAAATATACATCAATATTGCAAAATTTACAGACACTATGACAAAATACGTCAAGTGACTTAAGACTGCAAGTCTAATCAGCCAAGGTGACATCTATACACAGGAAAATGAGCCTTCTTTAAAGTTAAGGTACTTAGAAGAGCAAATCCATTTTGGAAACAGGACTTCGACCGCATCTACGTGAAAAGATACACCTAGAGCTGAGTTAGCCCTGCTTCTGTTTGGGCTGCGGAAGTGATGAACGATGAAAAAGTGCCTGTTTTCTAATCAGGCTCCAGCTGGGCCAGCCCAGTGTCTGAGGCTGCAGCGGTGCAGGAAAGCCAAAGAAAGGCCAGCAAGGACCTTTGTATTGCTTTGTGACACATTCTATTCAAAAGACAGATAAATCCTACAATTTTTGTTGTTCTTCTCTTTGGGTTTATTCATTTCTTCGAGAATGGTCACAAAAAAGTTTTCAAATAATCTGATGTTTTCACATGTCTTTCTTCATCACGGGAACTACCAATGTAATATTTTACTGCCTTTAACCCCTGTACTACCAGTCTTTTTACTATCACAGCCCTCTCAGTCTCTCCGCCTAAACAGAGCACACTGTTGCCACCTTTATCAAGAAGGAAGAGCCTCCATATTTAAAGAAGTGCAATGCCTACAGCTGAAGAATCCAGATTCAGTTATCGGGATTACCCCTCCTTTACTGACAGACGACTGTCACGAACTGCTATTAATGGGTTAAATTAGCAAATACTGCAAATACTGCATAATGTATACCTATCTTTAATTGAGTTAGCTCTTTACTTCTTAGAGGGCCAACCACTGGTGATGGAGAGCTTTCTTTTACTTGTCCTGCTGGGATTATTTTATTTTTTGAAGTGATTAAGCGTTCAAGATGCTATTCTAGACAAGCTGAAATTTGGAGATTTCACTTTTAAGGTTCCCCATTATTTATCAAGGGACTTGTTAAAAATAAAGATAAGTTAGATTCCTGTTTCAGGTATTTAGCTTGTTCTACCAAAGGAACTCCTTGTTTCAGGATGCCTTTGTTACTGCCTTGGCCTCCCCCTGTTCCTGGCATTACTGCATGTTCTTTACCAAGGGACATCAGTATCTGAAATGATAACTGGCAAGAAACCTGGCACACAGACAAAATCAACATTATTTTGAAAAATTAAATTGAGAGGTGGGTATCAAAGGAGCTCTGTATTTGGAGGTAGAAAGGAAATACCTCCTTTCCTCCCTCCCCCCGCCCCAAAAAAAAGGTTTGTGAAAAACTTTTAAAAATAATTTAAAATAAAATATATGTGTTTTTCCTTTAAATAAGGCCAAGCTAAAGAGCTCATTTTTTTCAAATGAGCCAAAAAGAAAGCAAGCTGACTGAAGAAACTTCAGTCATCTAGAGTTCGATAAACCCAGCTCAGCCTGTGGCCCGGGTTAGCTACGTTTTATAACATTAGCTCGTCTGGTCAGGATAGCATGGCCTAGCTAAAATTCTACATCTTAGAATCATTCTGTATTCCTTCAGTGCTTTAGTTCATGTTTATTTTATTGCTGACAAACAATATTTCATAAGATCTTGCATAAAAATCTAACTCCAATTTTAATATTCATTCAGCCTGAAATAAGTTACACCAGACACTTTCTATTTTTTCTGGTGAAGGATATGTACTATTTTTGTTTGCTTTGATATAGCAGTAGAAATTTCTTGCCCTGATCAAGAGATTCATTACAAAAGTCTGTGCTACAGGAGCCATGAACTCTAACAAAGCTCTTCAGTCTCTGCACATGCCCTTACACAAACCTGATGCAACACAAGCTCTTAACTAGACTCGCATTGTGCCTTTGAGAGCAGAATCACTTCAGAGCAGACAGGCGATATCTGTGCTGACTATGGGTCATTGAGTTCTCTGCATGTTTTGAGATACCTAAAGAGACACATTTATTTACCAGGTTTCACAGGCACAATATATAAGCTGTGTCTTCCTGAACTGAATGGTTGCAAACGCACTCTCCATGGTAATTTGTTCTCCAAAATCATGACTTCACAAACTAATTAATCTTCTTCTGTCTTCTAACCAAGAGCTAATTATTTTTTTCTTCACAGTGTTATGAATGAGGTTTAGCAGTTTACTTTGTTGCTTCAGCTCTTCCATTTATAGAAACTGTCTGCAAATAACAAACCCCCATATTTTTAAAGGCTGCTAGAAAGACCACATACCAACATAAACCAACAGTTTTCTTTTAAAAGGTTCATTGAAAAAAAATACACACACACACGAAAACCAGCATACAAACAGAAAATACAGAGATCTAAAATGGCACTGCCGGGGAACGCCGCATTTGTACCTATTTGTGCTTTAACTTTCCCTTCATCACCATGAATAAATTAGCACCCACACCAGTTCCACCCTTGGCTTCTTTTTTGAGATGCAAAAGATTTATAAAATCAAAGACGTCTCTTGTACTCCAGCTCAACAGATTTCACTCATGCTGCAGTTAAGAGAGTCAAGTGCTTATAGATAACTCTGACATTGTGTTCTGAATCATAGAAATTCATCATCAGAACCTGCACATTTCTGTTCAATATTTGCCTCAAGGTTGGATACCATGCGCAAATATTGAATGTAACAACGCTGAATGAAAGCATTGCTGACTAAATCATGTGATTTGATAATAATTGCTTGTGTATTTTACAAATTAGAAAACTTGCCATTTGATACATAGCAAAAACCACTTATAACTGTGTTTTTGGTAATAAAAAATAGGCCAAAATATTTCTAATATTTTTGTAAAACTGTTTGGAAGATGCATCTTAAAAACTCATTAATTTTTACATAAGATACTCATGAAAGTTATCATAGGCAGAATTTTACAATAAAATGCACTCTGTATCGCACCCTACCAAACACAGCCTTGCAACTCTTTCAACTGAAATCTCAGTCTCATACACAGAATAATATAACCTATTTTACAATCCCCTAATTATTACTGAATAAAGTGAACTTGTGAGATGACAGTGTCACTTCCAGTTCTAATTCAGGGAAACCATATAACTTGTTCTGAGTGGGGAAAAAAAAAGTATCAGTCTGGTCAAAATGGTGTAATCGTACCATGTAAAGAACGTGTTAAAACCAGACATAAGTCTTGCTCAGGAGCAAGACTTATACATACCATAGTGACCTCAGCTAGCGGTGCTGTCATTTCAGCCATCTCAAAACCAGGACTGAGAATCAGCATTGTTTTAATGTAATGAAAATTTCCACAGGGATGTAATTATTTTTTATTAATTCCAACAGAAGCTTGCCTCCTCTCTGGAAAGCTCACTTAGCAGCTGAAGCACTCAGGTATACTCGGTTCTGCAGCAGCCTCCCAGCAGCAATGCTTAGCAGGCTCGGGGTTCAAAAGCAGCATAGTCTAGCAAGCTCTGAGAGATTTAGAGCTATTTGAAGTAGCTTAAAATTAAACACAATTTCAGTTTTCTCAAAAGATAGTCTCAAATCCCCTAATTTACTGGGCCTAAAATAAACAATTATTTAACTACAGTCTTTTGTATTATTATTTTATTACTCCTTGAAATATGTATATTTCTGTTCCAGCCATTTTCAAGAGTCTTTTAGCATTTTAGAATTAATATTTTTTTCACTAAAATAATAGACAAGTCTAACCTTGCCTAACAGATAACTTTAGAAGGACCAGAAAAAAATCTCTAAGTAGTCATTAATCAAAACTGCATAGTCTTATAGAAAACTATCTCATTTAAAGACTCACATCTTGCAACCACTTGAACACGGGCAATTTCACTCAGGGGAATAAACCCACAGGGCAAAGGGTGGTATATACAAAAGCAAAATTATTGCGTGTTCAAAGGTTCACTGAATCTTTACCTGTTCAGTACTTGTGCCCTGGTATCCCAGTTTGAAACGAAGCAGCCCACAGACTGTACCTACTGAGCTGTTTTATGGATATTCAGTAGATCTGAAGAACTGTATTTACACTTCTGTAAAATTCAACTGACAGACTAGAAGCTTCATCTATGTTTGTTCATTTTCAAGAAGCAGAAAAAGAGTAGACCAATGTACCATGTCTCTCACACCTCTCTCAGCAATACAAGTATTTGTCCAACGAGAGGAGAAAGTCTGTGGATGAAAAGTGGATGAAAATTAATCACATTTGTAGTAGGGTCAGGGACCATATGGCTCAGAGAGCCAACCTGATTGAACATATAACCTCACAATTGTTCATATAGGCAGATACATGGCTAGAGAAAAATACCCAGCACAATCTTAGATTAGCATAAACTCATCACAAACCAGCACAATAACTTCTTGTGCTTGTTCTGATAGCACAGTTTGCTCCAGCTCACTTTTAATCTATTATTCTCACTGAAGTCTGTTCCTTATGTTACCAAATTCCCATGCAAATTAGTAGGAGAAAAGGCTAAATAGGACCTAGACCAGAACTCAGAACAACTGCAGCAGCTCTCACAATGTATCTGATGGAGAAGGTTATAGAAACCTCACTGTGCAAACCTCGGGGCTCAGGAAGAGGCTCCGTGTCCCCTTCCTCAAAGGCAGCAATTGTCAAGAATTGAGCATATCTTATAGTCAGCATCCGCTTTTTTCCTCTATTAGTATTCATTATCAGACTGTTATGAAATGGAGACACAAGTACATAAATAAAACTCCTCTAGCAATAGTTTAGGAATTTAATCCTTCAACCTTTCATCTTCTGAGCTATCCTTATTCGCGTAGGGATCTCTCAGCAGGTGAGTCACAGCAGTTCAGGTCCAGGAGGCGTTTGCCCCTTTAAAATGTAGCACTTCACACTGAGAAATGAGTTACTGGTTTTGGCTTTACTTTTTAATAACAGATATTGCAAGTTGCTGTACCTTCCAAACCCACTGAGGTTAATGGGCAAAATTCTAAGCTTACAATTTAGTCCTGCCTCAGCTCCCGCCGAGATGAATGACAAAAACTTTGTACTGCTTTCAGTGAAACAGAATTGGGAGTTCAGTTTCACTTCAGGCCTGGCATGTGCAGGTTTTGCACTGAAGTCAGTGGGACCTGGCTTGAGCAAAGATTAAGAACCTCAAGATCCAGCCTAGTGTGATCTCAATCTCTCACTAACTGACAGGATTAGGCCCATACACATTACTTTAAGTGGAAAATGATGTTGAGAGAAAATGAAACATATTTCTGTTTGACTGATTTGTTTGAGAGGTGAAGATCTACTATTTCAAAATGATATAAGAAAGTATATTATAATCCAGTAAAATACGAAGACATACAGAAGAACTCTTTTCATGTGTATATTCATCAAAATAAAACTCATTTGCAACTCGTATGTCTATAAGCCATAGCAGGCAAATAACTTTCAAGCTCTAGCTATGGCATTACGAGCTCAAAGGCGGTAATATATTTTATCTATTTAATGCAGCAGAGAAGAGCTTGTATACCTCTTCATTTATAAACTGAAATGCATTGTGAGGCTACATGAATAATGAATATTAGGAGAAGACACCTGCTGCCAATAGGTTTAACAAATCCAAACTTTAACAGAAACAGGTTTAAAATGCATTCTGAGCTTTTCCATTTTCCCCAACATGACAGCTTTGAGAAGACTCTACTGAGCAAAATAGATGCTGCTTCCTTTAAAGTTCACTATTTAATTTCCTCTGACATTTGGAAAATTTTCACTCCATTCAGCTCTTTCTCCTCTTTGTGTTATTTGTTAGATTCCTTTTCCTTTCTTGTCTTTTATGTCAGAAAATAGATGAAATGATTTGTCTCCTCACAATAAAAGAATAGCTCATACTGTTTTTCTTTCACTTCTGGTTCTCTATTACTTAACTGCAGCGCTAGCTGGTTCTTTGTATCATGGTTTCCATCTCAGGAATTAACAAATTAAACAGAACAAAAATTAAATTAGGTTTGGCAGGCTCGCAATAGCTAGTGATTTAGGTGCTTCCTCACGTCAAATTGAGAGGGAATGTTTCAGCATCCTAGGGGAGACTAAATGAGATGAACACCTTGAAAAAGGTTAAAATTTGTTAGGAAGACAGAAAGAATAGGGAGCAACTTTGGAAAAAGATCTGAAGGCAGCAATTCTATTTTTTCAAAATCTCTTTGAGAAAGAAGGAATTTGATCTATCCAAAGACCCCTTCTGAAACTTGGCATGCTGAGAAGTATCAAAATATCACATACTTTCTGACAAGCGGATATCACTTCTATCTCAAATGTTCATTTTTAACTCCAAGTAGTATAAAGAAAGCATCAATTTTATTGGTGATACACTAAAAGTGAAATTATCGCAGAATTGAAAAGATGGACCCTAACTGATTTTGCATGCTCTCTGTTTGCATATCACATCTCTTTAAACACAATTGGGTCAGGGCAGTTCCCTGGGAAGACATGGAGACTGTCCTGGGTGAGATGAATCCATGGTCTTCCTCATGGGGTTGGCAGAGAAATGAAAGGAGACAGTCACGGCAGGGCCAGGAAGCCTGCAAGGAGCATTCAAGACTTAAAAGTGATGGAAATACCTTTCCAAAGACCAGAGGGGATGAAGCAGAGTTTGCCACAACTCAGAAAGTCACCAGGTTCACGGAACTCAAACCTGAAACACCTGCAAAGACACAGCTCACATTCCCTGTGCATTCTGAGCTGATCATTTTATATTACCTCCCTTAAAACAGTCTAAATTTAAAAGCCTTTCAGTCTTCTGGGGGAGCTCATTATAAGGAAAATATCCAGCTACAACAGCCTCAAACTCCCGACTGATTCAGCATTACTTCGTGACATGTCAAGATACGGTTAGAACAGAGCTGTGGATCACCAAGGCTGATTTTTCTTCCAAGAAAACAGCAGAACGAAAAAATACTTATTTTACTAACAGCAAGCTTTTACTAACAGCAATGAGGAAATGGCACTGAATAATTTCTAACAAATAATTTATTTTCTTCTGCATTTCATTACAAAATAGCCACTTTCTCAAAAGAAACTGTAATTTGAATCTGAAAATTTTCTACTTCATTTTCATTTATTTCCTACTTTTTTACAGCCATACTAGAAATTTCAGTAGAGTTTCTTACTATCAGCCGACCATATCAAGTAGTATTATTTACTTTGCTGATAGTTCATGTAAGTGGTATTTTTGGGGGTTTAAACAGCAGCCCCCCACGAAATCTCTGCAGGGCTGCTGAACATGCTGGTTGTCCAGCACCCAGCAAGTTCCATGTCACAGGCTGGTATATTTGCTTAAAGTGAGGAAATAGCTGCTTTTGCTCTAGAACATCAGGCCTATGACAACATACAAGGCACACAATTTGTTTTGCCATCTTTATTAGGGAAGCAGTTACCACCAAGAAGTGGTGGGTACAGAGAGTTAACAACATCCTAGGTGAACTGGGGCTGTTAGCCCAGCAACATTTAGCAGAAGGGTCCTGTCATGGCTCTGATACATTAATAGAAAGCAAATCTTTAATCATAGTTTATGTGTCCATGTAACAGCACTGACATTCTCAAGGAAAAACATACCCAGACACGAGACTAAGCAAAAGGAAGAGCACAAAGTGGGCTCAACAGGAGCTGTTTAGTTTGACAAATCTGTTTTGACCTTGTCATGAATATTAAGCTGTCATGTTAATCAAGTAAATTGGAGCCAACTCAACATAACCCCTAAAATATTAAATATATACATATATTACTGATCCAACAAAACCCCATGTATTTACACCTGGTAAAATTGCTAATGCCAGACAATACTTGGAGTAAAACTGAGAAGTTACTGCTCTGCTCCCTGGAATACAGCACAAATGCCTCAAGAACAAAATTCAAATTAGTTTAAGAAATATTAAAGTTTTTCTGTGCAATATACTGAGGGATTTTGTACCTGATGAGAGTATTGGAGGGATAAGAACATATAAAATGATACACAGTATTCAACGGAAAGGTCTGGGGAAAGGAAAGAAAAAACCCCACAGCCAAGTCAAAAATAAAAAAAGTACATCTTGTCGCTATATAACTTCTACCCACTAATTAAAATGAAGGAACTACTCTATCACCTTCTCGTCATGAATTATTCCAGTTTTGTAAAGCCTTTTCTGATTATTCCCACAAGCAGGCCTGTGTTCACTCCATACAAAACAGTTCCTCATGAACTGACCTGTATTATCTTATTTTTATAACTAAGTGGAGGAAATACATCTGCTGTGATGGTCACACAAAACTAGCCCACTATTAGACACAATGGCACAGCAATCAAGCAGGATTTATTACTACAATTGACTGTAAGTGGGGATATAATCATAGCCCTTCTTTCTCCATCAGAGCTAAGAAAACCATTAGGTGACCGGCCATTATTTTTTCGCTTTGGGTTCCAAACAAAGAACTACGTTGCTTTTCAGATCAGATATTTGTGTCCAAGTATATTCAATTCTAAGTGAATGCAGTTACAAGCCAAATTGAACCATGCTATTTATTTGGCCTTGGGACTGGCCTGCTAGATAATGACCAAGATTTTTCATGGTAAATGTGACTAGTCAAGGAGAAAAGTTAAATAAAGATATCTCTGTTAACAAGCAAAATTGGAATAATACATTACAAAGCAGACTCAGGTTTCAGGTCCTTCATTATGGAACCTCTCTAAGAGGTCGTTTGATTAAAGCTGAACAGAAATATCTTTACATCTTTATTTAAAAAGCTTTCCAAGTTTAATACATATAATAATCCTAGAGCCAGATCTAATAAAAGACTTTTAGCACTGAGACACCAAATCTTCAGGTTTCCTGCCCCCTAGGATGCATCCATATCCCTATTAGGTGCCCAGGCATCCTATGTACCACAAGCGAGCAGAGACCCTTCAAAATGGAGACAAAGCTCCAGAGATGAGACCTTCCTCTTACCAGAAGTAATTTTCCTCAATACAGGAATAAAAATTAAATTTGACCTATTAGATGTTTTACTAAGAGCGGCATTAGAACACCTCTGTCTGCTTGGCAATAGCTGCAACAGTTGAAAAGTGGAACCCACATCCTCTCTTTCAAAGAGCTGGACAGACTGGCACTTTTCTTTTAAAAGACTGATATTATTATTAAGGGTAGACAGAAAACAGTATTTATGTAACTCATACAACAAGATCATTTGCCCAGAGACAACTCCACATGGGAAGATCTTAAGCAAAAAGGATGTTGAATGGCAACTAAGCGGTGCTGTTGAGGTTTATAATTCCAGTCTCTACTTTTCACATAAACTCTATTGTATATCTAGCCCTTAAGGATATCAACTAGGTGAGAAAAACATCAGAGAATCTTTTTAAAACCTTTTTTTATTTTGAGCCCAGTCACAGACATTAATAGCTGAAATCCCTTTGCAATAACTGTCTAAACACTGAACTTAATTTTATTTCTTTGCTAATCAAAATGGTCATTTGAGAAATAGCGATCATCCTGAACACTCTCCAAAGACTACAGAGAAATTATCCTAAACTTAATGAGTGCTGGATAAGTCTACAGAGCATCTTCATTTTAATTTATGAAATTGGCATTTCATTTGTTGACCATTTGTACAAGTTTTTAAAAAAATAAATCATTGTAGATATCCAGAGTTAATTGATGTATTCATTAAAACTGTATGCCCATAGGTAAAACTGTATGCCCATAAATTTCCATGAAAGAGCTGTACTTAGAACTCTCCTGCTCATTAAAACACTACATGTAAAGCTATTTATTGCAGTTCTGAAAGACTGAAAATCAGTTGTCAAATGAACTTTGCAATTTCCATAACATTATTTAGTTTAAATAGTTAGACACTAATGCCCTCGTGATTTTGCAATTAATAACTACAAACATATCTTCTAGAAAAAAAAAAAAGTAATCTTTTCCACTTTACTCAACCTGCTATTCTTTGCGATCTCAAGGGGAGAAACATAAACAAGATTTGTGTCTTAAGGAATAATGCTATATGCTTTTTATTCACAAATAATTCATCTAAACATTTCTATCCATTTTCCTGCAAAATTTACTAAGGTGATCAGGCTACAGCTGAAATACCTGCAAATCAATGTGTCACACAAAGCTACATATTTATCATTTGGAAAATATAGGATTGTTTTATATATAGGTATAATGCCTTAGCTCTCCTCATACTCTGTCTGTTAATTCTGAAACTATTTTCTTTTTAATAAAGCAAGTAAAATCAAGGCCATACTGAAAAAATAAAAAATAATTGCCCCGCTTTGACAGTCCAGGTTCCTGAATTTCACCTAACATTTTCATATATATTAGTATATTTTGTGATCGGAGAAGTCATAGCCTCCTTAAAAAACCCTCTGAAATAGGAAGGCATTACTATCCGCATGCTAACAAGCAGACACAGATGTGCAAACACTGACATGAAATATTTCTAACATTCCTTTGCTCCTTCGACACTCAAATGCCCCAAGGCCATTGGTATAACCTAGTCATCCCCTGGGGCTTTCTCTAAATTTACAGATCTCCCCACAACAATTGAGATTCCCTCAAGCATCTTCTTTTTACATACTGTTGTCCCATCCACTCCCACAACAAGGACTGCGAAGTGACCCTTGGAAATCAAGCCCTGAAGTACTGTATACAGTGCCTTCTTTAACCTATAGATTCAATAAAAGGAAAATCATGCTGATGTCTGGTCCTTCAGCACCTAATATACTATACAGCATCACTTCTGATCAGTACTTGCTGTCTGCAATGAATCTGTTCATCCACCTGGAAAGCAATGTGTCATACCATGTGTTTCTAGATGGTGAAAGAAACTCCAGACTTCTCGAATCCAGCAAGATTTTAAGATTGAATGAAAACATGATAATTTGGCTTTCAAACCAGCAACTGTGGATGGCTTAGGGACAATATATGGCCAACATACATTCAAGGACTACTAGCTAGCTAGACAAAATACCTGGAGGTATTCAGTGATAAATCAAAAGTATTAACAAATATTTTTGTGGTGATGATTTAAAGAGATGTAAATACGGGTCGTATACTTTACACAAATAGTTAAATCAATTCTAAATCTCTGAGTGTTCACTTCTGCCTTGCATATTGCAGCCATACCGGCACTTCTTTCTAGTTAGAAGTGTGCTCGATCTCTCACAAGGGTGAAGCCTAACTCAAAAGTAGGAATTTCCTACTGCCAAGTGGGAGCATGTTGCTTTTGACAAGGAAAAAAGGTGGAATATGATTTATGAAGATCTAATACCATGTGAAACAACTCACATCTATCTCACTTAAAGCAGAGCCCAAAGGAAATTTAGTAAAGAACAACCCTTAAGTCAATCTGACATTTGCTGTCCCGTGTATGAAAAAGCATTCCTTGTAAATATTAGACTTTATAGCTATATGAGAACCCATAATCAAAATTAATATGAAGAAAATGCTTTAAAAAAAAAAAAAAAGGAAACATACCACCACACCACCAGCCACACCACAATGAAAAGGCTGATAACGGTATTTCATCAAAACAGACAACCTCTGTCATTGGCTCTAGAAACATACAGGGGACAGAAAATAAGTATTATTTATCTCTAATCCCCAAACATTAAACAGGGTGCAACTACTATTCATAGTGTCAAGACTTGTTTCAATATTAATTACACTGCTACTAATGAAAAATGTCACAGAACTCTGTTTTCTTCTAAGTCCGTGAGGTCTAAGACTATTGTATTGACGACAGGTTTTTAGTAAAGACAAACCAAAGCCACAGAAAGAGATAGCGAACACAAACTATTCCCAAGTCTTCACTTTGTGGTACTTTAATTCAATAGATTTTAGAGAAAAGGGCCAAATATTACACAGGAGTTCAGGCATTTAGCTTCTGAGTTCCTAACAAGTCCTTATCATTACGGATGTTGAAAGCTTTTCAGAGACAACCAAGGGCAACACTGTCATATCTTTTGCAAAGGAAAAGATCTTCTCTTTGAATCTGTGCCACTTAATTCGATTGATTGTTAACTTTTGTTCAAATTCTAGTTTAGATGAGCATGAATCTCAGATGACATTCCCAGAAATGCAAGGTTAGACATATCTGATAAATTAATTCCCTTTGGTTGTTACAAACTCACTTTTCTTGCAAGCCTCAGCTCTATTAATTACCAGTGTTTTGCTTTACGATCTGACATTTAAAGGTAGAACTCTGTTACCTTTATTCACATGAATTGTGAGACCCATGAACTGGTGTAGAACTCACTGATCGTGCAGGGTACACACAGCAATGGAAAAAAGGAGGAAAAACACAACAGACATTCCAAATGTGACCCTCTGAGAGAAAAAGCACCAAGTACCAGAAAAGCTATATAAACTATTCATAAACAATAAAATTAAGAAAGCTTTTGATGAAAGACTGAAACATGACACTGCAATTAACAGCTAGTGTGTTCCTGGAGTACAGTGTGTTGCACGAACACTATTGTGCCCAACCAACTTTTATGTCAGAAAACAGCTTATTATTTATAGAAACGTGGAGGAGAAGAGATAAGCAGAGAGAAGACACTTTATAAGTAAACCAAGAAAAGTCATTAGTGAGCTAAGAGAGGCCAATTTCTGTTTGGCTGAGGAGTGAGAATGCAGTATTAGAAGGTCCGGAGAGACCTGCAAGCTGGTCCAAATAATAAGTCTGTCTGCAGATCCCACAAGGAGAAGTCCAGTTTTGTTCCTTGGATACTTATTTTCTGTGATTCCTTGTTTGCTAACATGTGGGCTTCTCTAGGGATTGAGAGAATACAAGCATTTCTTTTAAATAGATTAAATACTCGATGCAGGGGATGTAAAAACATACTGTGCTGTAACCCTCCTAATTTCTGATGAATATTAATGTGTTTCAACCTTGTGATATATATGGTTATACGCAAGATTCTGGAAACACAAAGTTTTTATTTACAGGGTTTACATTCTTACAGGGGTGAAAACACATTATTAAACGAGGTATTTTTAGACGTGTTAAACAGTAATTTTCATAATCTAAAGAGGAAAACATTATGTGCTTTTTTAATATGACAAGTTTTTCTGAAAAATCAAGTGTGTTTGCCCTCTTATTACACTAAAGCTTTATCAGCTCCTTTGGGAATGGCACTTAACACTAGCATCTGTTTTGTTGTGCCAGATAACCTGCCCCTGCCACCCATCCGATGCCTTTTCTAAGGGCCAGCAAAGTGTGATAACATGAGTACTTCTGTAATTATTTCAAGGCTGCTGCTGCCTTATAGGAAATAGAAGATTTATACAGGTAAGATTAACCAAAGGCTCTCGCATCACTACGAAAAGTGTCAAGCTCTATAACTCTCCATGTCAAACAGCAAAGGAGCCAAATATTAATTCCTCCTCCTACCAAGATAATGAACTTGATTCTAGTCTTTCTTAATACCAATTTTATGGACGTTATTTTCAGTACAATCTTTTCAGATCTTTGCTACTCTGAGAGGAAAGGGAATCAAGTACAAAGGTTTCAGAAGCGATAGCCCTGTAAAGTAAACTGACTTCCTTATATTTTTTCTGTCAAAACTGAAATTGTAGTGACAATGTACTATTAAAATCAAGGCAAAATCTGTCGACATGGTATTTCTTATACAAGTATGATTGTATACAAAGAATTACTCTCCTGTTACAACATAGAAGATTGTGATTATAATGTAAATATTTTCAAATAATCATAAAAAATCACTGCTGTGAATAACAGGTTCAATAAGCACTCCTTTCCTCTTCTCCCTCCATCGCCTCAGATACACTGTCTACAGAAGGAGAGAACAGCAAATATCCATCTAATCAAATGGAAATAAAGCAAAGTTACAGGTCACAAATTTAATCCCATTTCTTCTTAACTACTTTCTACACATATCAGTTTAGACTGTAGACTCACTATGGGGCAGAAACCTGCAATACACCTGTCACGCACTGAAGAGTTATCAGGCTTTCAAACTAGATACACTTAGCTAAAATAGCCGTAGCAGCATGGAGATCCTCTTAGTCCAATTTATTCCCCTCAGTAGACTACCTTGGGGAGTTTTAACTTGCTGTTTTCACATTGTTTGGAGAAAACCAAGCCCCATGGTAGCAACACGCAACTATTTAATAGCAAGTGGCAACTATTGCAAGGCCTGAAGATGTGTGCGGACTGCAGGTGTGAGGGGCGGCTGTGCCTCGGGTGAAGGATGGGCTGTACCCTGCGCGTCATCTCCTGTAGCTGGACTTCCTGTGTAACATTGGATGAACTCTTCAAAGTTTCCCATAGTTGGTAGTGAGAATAGCTTATTCCCACCATGAAATTTTCTTAAAACTTGTCCCTGTTGACTGTGCTTTAGTGAGAGCTGGGAGCGCTCGCCCCATCAGGCCAGATGGACACACTGTGCTGGCTGCTGCGAATGGGCTGGATGGAGAAATGGGCTCATTTTTAAACTGTGCTTTAACAGACAAGTTACACTAGCATTTTTAATAACTTATAAAAAATTCTTCCTCCTTTAAAAAGCCTTTCCTTAAATTATTTCGAGGTTTACTTTCCAGAGGCAGATGGGCTTTACGCCCAATTTTAATTTCTTTGATACTTGCTATTGCTGGCTATTAACATGACATAAATCCTGCCTTCAATCCTATTTAGGCACTCTTACTTCCCAGAATTATTTCGTACTTCTTCAGCCCAAAACCACCATTTTCCTGTCAGCTTTTGTTTTACTTTTCCCTCCCGCCGCTCATCTGCGTGCACACAAACCCCTCCCACACCTCCGCCCTCCGCCGGCCCCTCGGCCACAGCCGCTTCCCGCCAGACCCACCCTCTTCCCGCCAGATCCACCCGCGCAGCCCGCCTGGCAGTGGCGGCACCCGGGCCCGGCCCGGCCCGGGCTCCGGCTTCTCCCGCCTGCCCCTCGGGGACGCCGTTTCTGCCCCATTTTTGAAAGCACCGTGCCCGGGCGGGTTTTGTCCCCTTCATTTCAGGCTCGGGCGCTCTCAGAGCCGCCCTCCCACAGGAGCCATCTTGGAGGGTTGTTTCTGAGGGTAGGGGCTTTCAGTCAGTGAGGGGTGGCGGTGTTTATAAAAAATGGAAGATGCTTTAGAAAGGGAAAGGAAAGAAGGAAGGGAGGAGGAAGGAAAAAAAAAAAAAAAAAGACTGAGGAAAATGGCAACAACAACAACAAAATACTATGAGGAAAATGGCAGGCAGCTGTTGGGTGGAGGTGCCCCTGGGCAGGGAGCCCCCGTCGTAGCCTGCTCGTACATTCGTTCCTCAGCTGTTCCCTGTTAGACTCTGCGATTTACATCCTATTTAGAGCTGTTTGGGACTTTTGGAAACGGAATTAAAAAAAAAAAAAAAAAAAGGCAAACCAATCCAGATGGTGTTGAAAAAGTTATTTGGGGAAATGAAGGCTCCCCATAGTTCTGAGGTGGTGGCAGAGGGAGTGAGCTGGGTTCCCCAGGCCTGCTGGCCCTGGCAAGGCACCTTGCTTCTAGCAGCTGCATGTATTAGTAACTCCCTAAGGAAATATCCCACCAGCTTCAGTGAAAAAGTATTGCAGGAGGCAGTATTGACTCTACATTAAATTAAAATGTAATCTTTTCATAAAGCAAAGAGAGCACAGAATTTTAAGTGAATTGAGGAGATGGGATAATTTCTGCTCTGAGTTAAGACACATCTACTCAATTTTTCTTCCTAATGGTGGAAATGTATGTGTACATACCTCATTTTTACTGTGCAACAAACTGCCTTTAACTCATGTAGATAGAGCTTTTCTACCTGACATGGGGAAATGCAAATTCAGATACATCTATAGTGACAATTAGTATTCTCAACAAATGATATCACATCAGACAGTGGTACTTCTGACACCAGATTGCAGACTGTCTGCTCCACCAGTGAAGCCTCACTATGGTCCTGAGCCTGAAGGGCACACGATGCTTTCTCCTTCCATTCAGATCAATGGAAGCTGAGGAAGCTCACTGTCTCCAAGAAGCCACTTAATACTTCACAGAACTGTGTCTAAATCCACTCATTGCTGGTACTGAGGAATTATTGTCTACAATACAACGTGAAAGAAAGAGCCTTATTGATGAGCTGTGGTTATAGATGTGTTGCTAACCCTCTCAAAATGAGTCAGCCTCTAAGGATGAGAGAGGGAGTCAGAACAAAGAACATGAAAATAATTTTGACCATTAATATTTAATATTTTACCTTTTTCTCCCACCTTTACCCTGCTTTCCTGCTAAAACAGCTGGGATGAAAAGGACTTTCATTGTTCTTTAGGGAGACAGCATTTTGTTATATTACATCTGTTTTTTAAACCCACAAACCCTAGAAGCCACAGAAGCAGATAAATCTCTTTGTCAAGAAGACATACTCAAGGTTCCAGGGACAAAACTGATCTTTGCCTCATGGGTTAATGCCCTTAATAATTGCCATTTTGATAAGTCTAAATGTAAAAAGCCGGCTTAAACAAAAGAGTCAACCCTTCAAAAATGACTATCTATGATAAATTTTCAAAAGCAATGAAAATTGTCACTCTGCCAGCTTGATAAATTGTAGCCCCAACTGGCAGAGCCATTTGCCTTGCAGTAAGCACAAAATGACAGATCTTTGCTGAATACAAACTATATGCTTGCACCTTTCACAGCTGGTTTAGCTTGTAAACGCAGCAAAAAAAGAGGCTTTAATAAAAACTGAAGGTTATGCACAAAAAATGGTTTCACATCTAACTTCTCTCAGTTTAAAGACATTTCTTTCATATTAAAAAGTAGTCTTGAAAGAAACCCTTCAGCTGTCTGTAGGATCATTCTATAAAAATACATGTACAACTGCATTGTGGTGGCTTGTTCACCGAAATGATTCAACAGTGCAAGTGCAACCATTTCAGGGAGAGAAAAATCATATTATTAGTATCACCTCAATATTTTCTAGGACACACACACACCCCTCATATGTAAAGAAGACATAAATCCATGTGCTGAACTGCATATCATGATATAAATAGTTCAGCACCTACTCTAATTCCATTGTCTAACTGCTGATCTATCTCCCTGATGACTCATTCTAATCTTCCAAGTTGCAGAGCATCATTAACATACTTCTAAAAAAGAAATTGCTTTGTCAGAGATGTGTTTAATTCTTGTCAATAGATGGAATTCCTTCTTAAAAAAAAAGAAATCACACTTGCCCGAAGCCACTTTTGCATAATATATACATTATGCAAACACTGTGAAGTTGATATCTAATGGCTCTGCGTTGCTACAAATGGATGTTTTATGCCTTCAAAAGGAGATTTCCACCTACTTGACACAAGCAGTCACTCTTAGTCCTAGCAAAACTTGATATTAAATGTGTACGAATGTAAAGATGTGATACACACAGGCTATTTCAGGGTGTATTTAAAGGTTCTTAGCTCTCCTGAGCCATGGGGGACTCACCAATACCTGACTAACATTCAGTTTGATGAGCAAGAATTGTACAAAGTCCTTCCGACTTCCTTGAAATAATTTGCCTATAATGGATATTGCGATGGGCAAGACAGGTTTATTTTAAAGCCTTCTTACTTGGTCTGTTCTGTGCAGAAGAACAGAAGATTTTTTTTCTCTTTAAAAAGCTACCCCTTACCATGTTTATGTTCTAGTAAAATACACCTTCAAAGACCAGGGGCCTTCTGGTGTGTTTTGACGCATTCACTTCAAAGAAAGCTCTTGAAGCTCCACCTCGGGGCTCTGGATGTCTGCTTAGCTCCATCGTACTGCTATGGGCAAATCCGCAGACCATCTTGAAAGCAAAGGGTACAACTGTGCACATTCTAAACTGCAAATTCCAGATGTACGAACAACTGGTATTCTTTAGTTCCCTAATTTCTGACTCCTATATCTTTCATTATGTTCTTTTAATATAGTTCACACTGTACTCTTCCCCACCTAGTTGAAAAAGAAAACAAAACACCAAAAACCACAAACCAACAATCACACACACACACAAAGAAACCACAACAAATAACGACACCACAACACCAAGGAGCAACAAAAAACCTCTGTAGAAAACAGAAAATCTCCCCATTAAACAAAAGCAGATATTAAGTATGGGGGAAAAAAGCCTCAGAACAGTTAATATATTTGAAAATAATAAGCAGGTAAAAATCAGAGTAAACTAACTTGGCAAGTTATATAGCTCAGGAGATGTTAACCAATGTGTTCCACTGTTTGCTACGCCTGTTAACATATAGCTACAGACACGCAGGTTTTCTTGATATAGCAATTAATATTGGACAAATTTTGGCAATAATACCTTATTCTCTTAGTTTCTTATGTCATGAAGTGTCTTTTTGCCTCTGATAGTTGCCAGAGAACTTAACTGACATGTATGAGACAGCAGAGAAAATCCGCATCAATCTGTCAACAGAACTGCTGGGCTCTTGGATCTCCTCGCAATCCTGTATTTGGATAACTAGATGATAATGCTTAATATAACTCAGTATTTTAGGAGTTTGTGATACACATTGCATGCAAATGTACGTACACAGTACAAAAGGAAAGACGGAAAAAGAAACAATACCAGAAGGTGGGGGGAAAAAAATATTTGAACACTAATGACAACCCATTATTTCATCACAACGCTTAAAAACTGGTGGATGATGATGATGCCCTTCCAGTGCACCTGTTTTGGCTGTCTCTGTTTTAACCATGCAATCAGTATGTAGATCCAAAGGGAAACAGGTTTGCTGAGGCAGACCATACAGTTAAATTACGCTCACAGATTACCATATTCCTCAGTATTCCAGTCTGTTATCTTAACTGACAAAATTCACCACATCATAAGAGAAAGCACCATAGTTCATGAGGGCATGACTAGTTATCACCTAACAGAGTATCATAATAATCAATGCTTTTGATCCACTCTGACTAAAGATCAATTAAAGATTAAGCTCAAGAATGAGATACCATGGGGAAAAAAAGTACTGTCTGCAAAATAACATGTATTTTAGCATGCATACGAAACACGCCATATAAAAAATAAGACAAAGATGGCACTGTAGATAGTGGTCAAGGTGGAAATATCATAGAGCTGTTAGAAGCTGGGCGTTTGCAGCATGGAGGAAGCACCGTTAGGAACAATGTCAGGGGAGTGCAACAATATTCTCTAAGTAATAGCTTAACCTCAGATCTTCAGAAGTACAACGGAACTGTCATAGCTATCCAAAGGGACAGCTAATCCCAGAATGTCGGGGATTGGAAGGGACCTCGAAAGCTCCTCCAGTCCAATCCCCCGCCAGAGCAGAAACCCCCAGCTGAGGTTACACAGGAAGGTGTCCAGGCGGGTTTGAATGGCTGCAGGGAAGGAGACTCCACAACCTCCCTGGGCAGCCTGGGCCAGGCTCTGGCACCCTCATTGGGAAGAAATTTCTTCTCATATTTGAGTAGAACCTCCTGTGTTCCAGTTTGAATCCATTGCCCCTTGTCTTATCATCGTTTGTAGTGGACTAGTTAACTGGGGTAGCTGTGGACAATTTCAGTTATTTGTCTAGGCAAAAACGGTCACAAATGACCATGGTTAGAGGATTGCATAAAACATGGATTAGGAATGGAAGTGCCTGTCCCAGAACATGTAGATAACCTCTTCTAGCTTGTAAAATTAGTGGAGATGGGACAGACTGCTCTCCTAGAGCACTCTTACCTGGAATAAAGACCAGAACAGAAGATTACATATTTTATGCTAAAGGACAATCTTGGCACAAAAACAAATGGGTACAAAAAAATTTATCTAAGAAAAAAGAAGGAACTTTCCAAGTCCCACATTCAAGACTTTTGAGAAGCCCTCCAAAGGAGAGGTGAGCAAGGGAAAGACACCTAGCTAATTTTAGAAGGAAAGATATATGATGCTGCTGTCTGAAATAATAGGAGACTGTGACTTGACCCAGAAAATCCTTTCACTTCATACATTTATAGTGCTGCCGATAAAAGCAAAAAGAACATGCAGTCAACAGAGGAAGAGAAGAATGGGAAAAGTGTCTAGATTCTTGACTGAATTGAAAGCCTATATTGTATATGCTGTTAGGAATAGGAAAAAAAAAAAAAAAAAAATTTCCTATTTGCTATTCCACCAGGGTAAAGATAAGGAGCTTTCTTTTTCCACTCTATGAAATCGATTTTGTTCTATCTGGCCTAAGGCTTTTCTTTCCCCACCCCCTCAACATTATACCAAGAATTTTAAATCTGAAAAAGTCAAATAACTGTAAAGTTACCACAAAGAAAATGTGTTCATAAGTGGTCATTTTCCTGAGCAGAGAAAAGTGAGAGCAAACTCAAGCAATGATCTGCCTTGGTGGTGGTGATTTTTTTAACTAATTGGAATATTTGTTGGCTCAGTACCAGCCACGATTGGAGCACTGGATGGCGTTTAGCTGCAGGAACAGACCGAGCGATGAAGATATTCAAATGACACACTTCACATTCTGTGTGTGCAACGTGACTGCCTGAGCAGGGTACATTGGGAAAATCTTCTGAAGGTTTAACATAACAAAGTGGTTAGTTGGTTTGCCCCAAAGCACATGACATAGCCCAACCAACAGACTATTTTTGACATCTCTATCTACCAGAAATCAAGTGACGATCTATTTCAACTGCAAAGAACACAAAACTAATGGAAACAGTTTTTCCAGTCATGCCCTGATTAAATACCCTGCGTAAAGTACACAAGTATTTCACTGTAATAGACTAATCCAGGCCAAGTTGTTCTGTTTACCAAAAAGAGTTTTTCTTCTAACATTGCCCGAGCTTGTCTGTCTTATAGTACTTGATCCACCAGATGATTTCCTTTAAATCAGAGCTTTCTCAAATGAAGAATAAAACTTTCAAAGGAGACTACAACTGTTATACAAGGAATGTAAGCAATATTTCTGCATAATGTCTCTGCAGAAGTCAGGGAAAATATTATTTTTATAGTATCAGATAAAAACTATATGGCAGAATCTAAGAAAGTTAAATACCAGAAAAACAAACATACAACGAACCCACTATTTGAACTTTTACAACATTCTGCTGTGGTGGTTGGTATTTTCCTTAATGTTTTCTTTGTATAATTTAAGGTGGAATGTTCTAGAGAGCAGTATGTATGTACTGAAAGAAAATAATTACAAGAAATCATGAAACCAAAGAATCCATTATTATCGTTTAACTGGTATTAATGTGCTCCCTTCTTTCCTCATTTACCATTTCTTTGAGTTCTCCATAGTATGTAAACAGAAGCAGATAGGGTTTTATGTTTTATCCCAGGCTGCAAATACTAAAATGTCAAATCATGAAGGGCCGAAAATACATACTTGCGAGACCTCATTAATCACGTACTTCTACCGAGACTCATGTTTTCTCATCAGTTCAACTGTTACTATAATTACTTTGTATAATTCTTATGTCTCAGACAAAATGCTTTACAGTATGAAATCAAACATCTTGTATGGTTTTACATATACTATACCTATGTTATTAATTTAAACAGTAAAATTAGTGTCATAAAACCAGCAGACTTCTATAAGACCAAAATTATAAGCTTGTTTATGTTGCTATTGTTGAGTTATTTATTTAATCAAGTCTGAGTTCTTCCATTTTTTTGTTTAATGCTACCACCAGTCTGGCATTCTTGCTGTTATCAGCGCCGTCTACCTTTAATCTTTATAAAATATCGTTGCAACATTTCTTCCTTATTTCTGGCCTTCGGAAACTGCTACCTTACTAAAAACTGATACTTTCTAAGCCAAATATTTCATATCAAGGAGAAAACTAATTTAGGCTTTTGGTAGAGCACTCACTCTGGTCCTGACGTTCTTTCCCATTTGGATTGTCTCCAACGAAGAATAAACTACAGAACATGATGTTCTTGCAGCGAATAACTCTGTGTAACAGGAAAAGGAAAAGTACTTCCAAGAGCCATATTAAAGATTATTTTTTTCAGAGCTCTGCAGCAGATTGAATCATTAAAGTTTATCTTGTGTTATTTTTGACTCCTTTGTGAAATATTTTTGTGGACATTTAAACCTTCTGTAAATGACAATGTCCTATACATATTAGAAGTGCATCTGTGTCAATAACTTAGACCTTACAAAGAATTGAAAATTGCAGCACTGAAGAAGTCAGGAAGCTTTGTATTTGAAATTTTTAAAAAAACGTTGGCTTTGTTATCAAATATTTCATCAATTGTAGTGGGAAGTAAAACTATGAAGATTGTTATCTTCAGTGGGCAACAGAGAAGCATAAAAATAATACATTACTGCAGATAATAATCTTCCATTAATGACCACAGCTCACTCAGATGATCAGTGTATATCATTTAGGGATTTAAAAATAGTTTAGATTTGAAGTAAGGTTGAGAAAAGCGGCACACATTGACACAATTGCTCTCTATCAAATTGCTCTTCTCACTATATGTAGACAATCCATTAAGGCTATATCAGATCAGAAGGTTCAATCAAAGAAGATATATGGTATATATATGATATATATTATAAAACTGCAACAAGAAGAGTTAGTTATAAAAATACTAATTTCAAAAGTAAAACTGCAAAAATGGACTATGATGGTTCAGATGATAAAACAACATTTTCGAGATTATTCAGCAATACCGTTTTATTAAGTACTTTATGCATACTAAGTAATTTAGAAAACAGTAGCTTTATCTATGCTTTCATTGAAAATTGAGCTAACAAGAAAGCAGAGTGCTGGTGTGTAACATAAACCACTATGCAAGTTCTTCAATTCGTAGCTCAGCAGAACCTGACACAGCTTCTGGTTTCTGTATTTTCAGGTCTTTCTCCGTATATTGGAATTGGAATACATTCATCTTACATAATGGTCCATATTTGCTAACACTTCAAAAAGTTATTGTCAGTTATCTTATAAAGTAAATCTAGCAGTTGTCTTAATTTCTTGATGAATATATCAAATTTTATTTTGAAAAACAATAAGTAAACTTGTTAATCCTATACTAGTAACTAACCGAACAATTCATCCTATTAAATTGATAGACCTCCAACAGAAAAGTCTTTAAATATGAATTTGACTAAGTAAAGAATTTACCTTTATCAGTTAAAGTGAGTAACAGATTTAGAGACCGTAATTGTTGCCTCACAAAATTAAAGCTGAGGTACTTAGCTGACATTCTGAAAACTGGATTGGATTTTGATGGTTCACGTGATCAAAACTTTTCTGTTAAGTGATTACAGTTGGTTCTGGTTATGTTTTCTGGGACATTTGTACTCTTAGCTGTGCACTTTCAGGTGTTCCATAAGTGGAAAATATTAAGAGGGTTTTGAGTTTGGGTGTTCTTTTTTGTCCTATAATCACTACTTAAATTCCTACAGTATAGTTTCATTTTTAGCTTTAGATGAATCGCAGAGTGTCAGCCTGAATACGAATATGAAGAACAGAATGGAAGACAGCCTAAGCCAGCTCAATAGAAGATCTACAATACTGATTAGCAGAAAACAGAGTTTAGAAGCCAAGCCCAAAGATGACACACAGCACAATATAAAAATAGGTATATGGGGATATGTATCATAATGAAAAAAGAAGCCTACTTTACTATCACTGTTTTGTAGAGTGGCTTTCTTGTGTCCTCCATAAATTATCCTGATATAGATGCCCTCATTTTATCTGATGGTGTGACACATAGGCATTCATTTCTGTTCCTGCTTGGTTTCTGGACATGTTCAGAATTGAGCTGAGAAAGGATTAAAAAGAAAAAATAAAAATGCCAAGCTTGAGCCTGAAGTGGTTAAATGAAGGTAGTGCTCTGAACAGAACCATGGGGAAGCATGGATAGCAAGTGATCCTGGCTGGATCACTTCCTGGAGGAATGTCACTGATAGCCCCCCTTCACAGATATTTGTGGAGTTTTTATTTAATTTTTAAAATGCAATCTTAAAGAATTACAACTAGGAACTTAACCAACTATTTGCAAATATTTTTGAAAATCAAAAATTGCTAATGCTCTGAGATTTTTTTAGTTGATGCCTCCATCTGGCTTGAAAACATTTTGGTACTGCTCCCATGGCATTCCTCCTGGATAACAAAGTCCCAGCAATTTCATCCGTAGGAAAACAAACCTTCCACTGAAAGCAGTAGGAATTTTCTCTGTTTAAAAACATGCACATCACAACTGGGCCCAAAATTCCTTTTAATCTACTCTTAACCTAAGCATTGGCAGGTCTTCTGGCGACTTGAATGCAAAAAGATTGTCTACATTAGAAACGTCATACTAATTTCCTGTATGGGATTTGCTATGATACCTGTGATCTTTGTTAACTTATAACACGAAAAACCAGTAGGGACACAACCAATCAACTCTGTCCCACCCACCCTGCTCCCTCCAGAAAACCCACCATACCAGCTCATGCTTTCTAAAAAGCTTTGCGGGCCTTATACAGGATTTAAGTTATGTAGATATTTCACATTTCAATTTCATATCTTAATAGGTTCCAAAACAGTTTGCATTTTTCTGAAAGTTCTAAGTGTCACCTACAGTAATGAGAACCATAGATTTATGAAGGCACTAACGCTCATGATCGGGAGGAAAAAAATAAATTAAAAAAATAATACTAGAAATTAACCAAAGTCTTGGAAAACAGACCGTGAATAAAAATCCTTCCCCATCAGTTGGAGAGGGTCTTTTGTATGTGTGCGTCAACTGACTTGCCTTTAAAACGTGTCATTTAAAAATGTGAACCATCATAATTACAGAAATGTAAAAGCATTTCCTTCCTGACGTCTTTTTCCCCCATTAAGAGGAGTAGCAGGCATACCTTGTTATTGAAGGAACACTTGCAAATATTGAATTGCTTGCAAAGAATTAGCTATTCAGCTATTTAAAAATGGCCCTGAAGATTTCGTTTGGGGTATAAAAACACCTGAAGAAGCAAATGAACTCTACAAAAACAGATGACAGCGAAAACAGAAGAATAAGAACCTTGTCAGCTGCAAGGCTAAACACTTGTGCTGTAGTTTCTGGACTGAATCCCTGGAGTTTTTCAAACAAAAGTAACAGGAGAGTCGACTTCCATGGTCCCTTAATACTTTGCTTTATCCTGCTGCTCCTATGCCTCCTGCCACGTCCTAGGGCCGTATCTACAGGAGGACACAGCCTCATAATTTAGCAGTTTTAAATACGGAGGAAAAAAAATAGGATGGTTTTGACCTCAGAAATAGCCCTGAGTATCTGCCTATTTCTTTAATTTCATTTTGAAGCTGTTCATATGGTGAAAAGGATGCGTGACAGCCACCTTTATCTAGAGCTTCTTTTGTTCACCAGCCCCTGGAAGGTCGCTGGCAGGTGAACAAGCTGCACAATGCGTTTCCTCCCCCAGCAGGGAGATTCGATGGATCTGAGTGAAGAGACAGTAAGAGCAGAGAGGAGAGATGAGCCCCTGTGCAGGTGTGTCCCGTGCGGGCTACAGCCATTGCAACTCAAGAGGCATCTTTCCTCAATCTAATTAAGAGCAATTTGGCCTAGCAAAATTGTATAGATCATTGCATAGATACAGACAACAAATTGTACAGCTTGGTCATAAGGAGTCAAAATAGTTTCCAATGGAAAAATGGCAACGATGTATACTTTGCATAATTTATGTACGTTCAGAAAAAAAAAAAAAAGAAATTATCACAACTATAAAATTACAACTTGATGAAGTCTGAATGATGCCCTTCGAACAGCCTCCCTGACCTTTCCCTGCTTGCTCTCACTGCAACACAGAGGGCTGGAACAGCTGAGGAGTTCAATTCAATCCCGTGCCTACGGTGCAGGGTTTGATCTTGTGCTCTTAGCACAACTCCCATTCTTCAGTCAGCAGGATTACATGTATCAACTGCTATATATATAACTTTCTCGTTTCTCTTCAACTCAGTAGTCTATATATTTTTAAAGCCCATAAATAAAGAAATGGGGCAGTAGACCAAATGCCACTGTCACGATGAATGAGGTTTGCATTCACACCACAGCAATGACACATGAACTAAAGAACCAATAATTGCTGTAAAATTTACCACCGCTCAAATCCTAGCACCTGGCATTCAAGGAAGACAAGCTAGAGCAAGAATTGCAGTTTCACAGCGGAGAATAAGAAAGCTTTCTGATCAGGGAAAACAATTGAATTTATTGCAACAAAAATTATGCAACTATATAAAACCAGGTAGTATTTCAGGTAAAAAACTATTTTGTTCTAATTGCCACTGGATTCTGGGTTTGAAAAATGAATGTAAGTTTCAGATTTGTATTCCTCCTAGAAAGCAATACTTTCTAGGCAATATAGGCGTTTTTGAAACAATATTACATCAGTCTGTTTCAGTAATAAGACAGTTAGTTGACCAGCATGTGGCTGTGTCTCTCAAATAAGTGTGAGCACTAGCGCTGGACACAGCTTGTGTAGGATCTAATTTCTTAAAAACAAATAAAAAAGGGACAGGAAGGAGAACTGCAGTGACGTAGTTAATGAAAGATTATCATCTGCAGCATACTGTGCACATCATGTGTCAACAGGAATTGGTCCCTTTCTGAGACTCCTTTGCCCATACTTCAAAGCTCCCCACATACCTCCACCTCACAGAACAGATAAATTAGTGGCAAAAGGAAGGAACGTGGTTCTGCTACTGAACAAAACTCAACACTTCTTACATGGGCTGAATTCTGCTTTCATTTTTTGCTCTTTACTCAGGCTTAGGACATGCTTTTAGTGCTACTGGCTGGCCAATGAGCAGGGAAAATGATACAGGAGGAAGTCACCAGCAACAAACCCCACTTGTTTTGCTAGGATTTGTCAGAATCCAGACTTCGGCATGAATACAACATGGGTGAAAGCAGATTCAAACCCATGTTAGCATCCAGGTCTAATGGGAAGAGGTTAAATTCTTCCCGTGTATTAACACGGGACCTGCTATGACAGCACAGAGTGTTTTAGAAGCAGCCTTCAGTACTGCTCCTAGGCAGAAAGAGTCCTGGGTGAGGTCAGGGCAGCCCAGAGGAAGCACTGCAATGTCCAGTCTCTAGGACAATTCCTAGAAACACCACTTAGCACAACAACAGGGACAGATGACACCTGTCTAGCTGAAACCTGAATGGCAGGCTGTAAACTTGCTGGGTGACAGCAAAGTCTGGCAAGCAGAAGGCACTGAAAATAAGCCAGTAGCACAGTAGCTCAAGTAACCGGCGAGGTCTGCAGCCTGCTAAGATGCTTCAGTCTTCGCCTGAAGACACTGCCGTAGCATTTGACAGCTCATTCTCATCGTTAACCAAAGTCACTCAAAGTCCAGACGCTTTATTTCTCTCCTGTAGTTGAAGAACTCACTTCCAGAACAAATGCACAGGAGACCAGACCTCAGAGCTGCACAGTTTTCTCTCCAACTGTTGCTTCTGAAGAGGAATCCACAGTTTAAGCTGGTCATTACCTTACGGCAAGTCCTTGTACATCCAGTTCCCCAAAACTGCCGTGATTACCATAGCGGCCCACACAGCAGGACAGGTTGACTTTTGCTACAACAATATCATACAATCCCTGCTCAATGACACAGAAGTTGTCGCCATCATCACCCTGGTCAATCACATGTTCCTGAGGTTTCACCTTCCTCTCAAACATGGCATCAGGGACCTGAGACAGTTGCTCCTGATCTAGGGTTTTGAAGAGCAGAATATCTTTACACGGTTCCTGCAGTCTGCATCGCTGTTCATCAGGTTTTGGATGAACTACCCTTTGTTCTCTATCTTCTTCCTCTTCATCTGGGTTGAAAGCTTCAGCACAAACTGATACTCTTCTGTTGTATCGGTTAATAGCTGGAAGCTTGAAGCCAGAGTCCCCATCGCCACAGTCGGGCTCTTCTTTGCTGTTGGACTTGGTCTGCACGGGCTCCCCGTTGAAGCTGACCACCCTGCAGCTGCCCCTGGCTGCCTCCTGGTCTCAGCCATCCCACAGGCGGGGAAAGTGGTGGTGAAGCCCAGAAGCCCTGCAGCAGTTTGGTGAGGCCCGGCAGGATCTCGATGTTCATGGTGCTGGGGACAGAGGAGGCCACCACTCCCCGACTCCACGGCCGGCAATGGCGGGCTTGGGGCCTCCCTCCGCTTCCTCTCAGAGCAATCAGTGTAGGAGGCTCCTGCAGTCCAAATACAGGGCCTTGAAAGAGTCTGCATTGTTATTTCTCTCCATATGGATTTAAAGCAACAGCACAAACTGATACTCTTCTGTTGTATCAGTTAATAGCTGGAGGCTCGAAGTTGGAGACCTCGTTGCTGCAGTCAGGCTCTTTCAGCGGCCATATTTCAAGTTCTCTCAAAGTCTGCTTGCTCCTGTCTCTGCCGGGAACGATGACATCCCTCCCCAAAGCCTGCCCGGCTTTGAGCCGCGGGAACCGTGCCCCGCGGGGACGGACCCCGCCGGGCCACGGGCAAATCCCCTGCCCCGCCAGAGCGTGTGCGGTGCCGCCCGGGACCGGCGGGCCGGGGAGCGTGTGCAGCTGCGCGAAGCCCGCAGAATAACGGCCCGGCCGACCCGACACCGCCGGCCGGCGCCCCCGTGTGCGCACCGGGAACCCAGGGGGCGGGCAGCTGGTGAGTGACGGGCGCGCTGCCGCCCTGGGACACAGCGCCCCGCCAGCAGCCGATTGCGTCCTGCATCCACGGTGTAAACTTTCTTTTGCAAACCTGTCCCCACTGCTTGCCAAGTTTCCTGCTTTCCCACTCTTTTTCTCCCTGTCTTCTTTACCAGCGTTCAATAAGGTTCCCGAGTTAAGCGGCATTTGACCTCGTTTGCGTCTTAATCTCACTCCGGGCAGTATTAAAGAGCATCTCCAGCTCGGGGCTTCCCGGACCGCACCCCGACATTTCCCTGCGTCATGGCCAGGGCTGCCCGGCTGTGAGAGTGCCGCCTGTTTTAAGTGCGATCCTCTCAGGGACGTAGCAGGGGACCTTTGTGTAAAACTTACACTTAGGTGCAGCCTCCCTGAGACGACTGCCACCCCCCCCTCCCCGTGCCTATCAGAACCTGCTTGTTGGAGAAACCCCCATATGCTTCAAAGGGACCGCAACAGGGACAGTGTCTGCACTTGATTGAGAGGCTGCAGCTCTCTTTTCAAGAGACATAATTTGGATATTGAGCATAATTGGGCATCACTCAGAGGCTAAACGCAGCCGCCCCCAGCATTACACTGAGGTCTAGCTGGATTACAAGGGGGTTTAGTCTCTGCCTAATTTATTCTTTCCATGTCCTCATGAAATTAATTTCTTTCTAGGTATAAAACTTTTCCATAAAAAGCATTTATCATAGCACAAGATCCTTTTACTACCAATCATTTTTAATACTTCTTGCCTTCTTAAAAGAGGTTCAGAAGACTTAATTAAAAATTATTTGAGCCTCTACCTTTCCCAGCTTGGTGAAGTCACCATCCTTTCATAGCAATGAGTTTCAAGAGGTCCCTTATTCCAAAAGACAGTGTGAGCAATCAGTGGATATCTCCTACCTCCCCTTAGAGTCTTTCCACTCACCCTTTACATATTTATAACCATGAATGAGGTCACCCCTCAGTCTTCTCCAGGCTAAAGAGACCCAGCTCCCTCAGCCTTTCCTCACACGGGAGATGCTCCACTCCCTTCAGCATCTTTGTGGCTCTGCGCTGGACTCTCTCCAGCAGTTCCCTGTCCTTCTTGAACTGAGGGGCCCAGAACTGGACACAATATTCCAGATGTGGTCTCACCAGAGCAGAGTAGAGGGGCAGGAGAACATCTCTCAACCTACTAACCACCCCCTTTCTAATACATCCCAGGTACCATTGGCCTTCCTGGCCACAAGGGCCCAGTG
>VWYH01000214.1:1306397-1408074 GCA_013399365.1 Pampusana beccarii | reverse complement strand
CTCCTTCTTGCCCTTTTTGAAGGCTGGAGTGACATTTGCTTTCCTCCAGTCCTCAGGCACCTCTCCCGTTTCCCATGACTTAGCAAAGATGATGGAGAGTGGCCTAGCAATGACTTAAGCCAGCTCCCTCAGCACCCATAGGTGCATCCCATCAGGACCCATGGGTTTATGGATATCCAGATTGCTTAATTGGTCCCTTGACCTGTTGCTGATCTGATTTTCCTCTCCCTCTCTTCTGCCCCCACATTTTTTTTCTTTGCCCATCTCTCAGAAGATGTTATTTCTCAGAGTCTTCTACAGACCTGCTGCATTACCTCCTGGGCTTTGGTGCTTTCTCTCCCTCATTTGTTTGATATCTAGAACTACCTGACTTCCGTATCAGCCGACCCAATTGTTTTTTATTTTTCCACATCCTCTACTGAAATTGCCTTATCTTTTAACTCTGTTACCTTCACTTGCCTTTGCCACATGCTGAAGGCCATGTGCCCAGGTAGGTCACACTGCTTGTCTGAAGATCTACCGTTAGGTCCTCTTCCTGGACACATATCAAGAAATTCCAGTTACCCATGGAATGTAGGGTTTACTTCAGATAAAAAACCTAACTTGGTGAGCCCTCTCTCACCTCCTAACTGCAACCAAAGAATAAAGTCACACATCCACTCAACTCCAAGAACAAGTTGACTCTGTCACTAAATCTAAACAATAGGTTACAAATATTTTTTTCTCCAGAATTAAGTTACATCTCAGTGGATAAGCCTAAATAAAATACAAGTAGGCTGAAAAGTCCTGATTCGTTCTGTGTTTTTGTATTTGTTTTTGACCAGAAAAGATTCAGCAATTCTTTATAATCTTGAAGTAATGACTGTTCTCAGTGTATATCCACCAGCTAGTATTTACAGCCACATGCAAAGCAGAACAGCTTTATTTTACACAGCAGGACAAACAAAGCCTGGTATTACCACCTCCTATTAGCTCTACCCCCAGAGCAGTCAGAGTCAGAAATAGATTTGTTTCCAAGCCCTCTTCTCTCTGACCCAACAGACTCCTTCAATGAGAAAGGCTCTTCAAAAGCTTAAAGACAATAACACATTAATGCAGCAACACCTTCGTGCTATCCTTATTTGCCATGGTAATTTCCTTTATGACAGTTTTGAAGCTGGTAAAGAGGTTAATTGCAGAGAATTCTAATAAAAACCTATGAATCAGAAGTGATAATCAAAGGTTTTGACGGCATTTATAATTTTATTTATTTACTGGGGAAACATCATAGGGTAACGATTATTGAAAAAAGACCCAAAACCAGTATGGTTGTAAAAACAAGAATGAACTTTTCAATCTCACATTCTATTTTAAACAATTGTCTCATTAGATTCCCCTTGTCCAGGATCATCTCATTCTTCCTGGTCAGAACTTCACATCATTCAAGTTCCTTGCACTCTTTGCTTGCCCTTCCACCCCCCGTCAGCAGCACATACTGCCGCTTTTTATGCTTAGCAGCTTGTGCTGTTGCTCTGTGGAATGCCAGCTGCCTTCTTTATACTCAAATATGTGACAGATACTCCTGAATTCAGAGTTTATTTGCTTTGGTGGCTTTTTCAGGCATAGGGAATAAGTAAAACAGCAGCACAAAACATTAGGATTTTAGCAGTCACTGTTCTAGTGTACTAAGTTTTACTTGATACATCTCTGTATCTTGCCTAAGGCTGTGCAGTTTTAATCTACATGTGCATTTGTGTGCTTGAAGCATAAAGATACCTGGAAACGTTAAGCAGCAGACTAAGGAAGTGAGACATTGGCTTGTTTGATATGCACTTCAAGTAAGGAGCAGTGAACCATCTGGGGGACAACAAGCTGCAGGTAGACAGTCTTCTGCTCTTCATCATTACCTATGAGTCCAGATGCTAAAGTTGTTTAGTCTAATTCTACTTTGGCACCAGCAATTTCACTTTGTATTGTGCTTCAGGCTATTAAAGCTTCAGAAGAACATACTGATACTATGCACCTGGAATTTCTAAATGGGAGTAGCAGGTTGTTTTTCTTGAATGTGAGAATGATATTGTTTATAAGGCACTCTGTGACTCCTCATCTGCTTCTGGGCAAGTACACCACCACTTCACCTTTTGGTCAACAGCAGAAGCAAACCCCACAGTTAAATCCTTAGACATGCAGAATTACTAAAGAAGTTTCTGTGGAATTCGTTAGAGACAGAAATTCATTCTCCCAGAAGCCAGTATAAATAGATACCATAGTAATCATTGCAATGTCTAGTTGTAAGAAAGACTTTGTAGGATTACTGAAAAGCAAGCAATATTGGATATTGGGTAGAAGTAAACTAGTATAGATTAGATGCTTTTCTACACAGCTGAAACTCTGCTAATGACATTCTGATGGAAGGTTTCCTTCTAACGGTAATTAGGATAAACTTCATTTTATGGATTATGAAAACTTCACATTTAACCCCGAACTTTCAAATACAAAAGCTTTTGTTGTGGGTGGGAAGACAATTTCTAAATTTCTCCCTGTAGAAACGTTTTTTCCCCCACTGTAAAACTATGTAGCTACAACAGTGTGCACTCATACAGAGGATTTCTATTCTACTAGAACTCTACCTGTGTGTTTAGGTAGCTTCACAGGATGAGCTGCAGACAGATCCAGAATATGCACACAGCCAAGGCTTTTTCCTGTATGGCTTGCCAGATTTCTGCAGAGCGCAGCCCAGAACAGAGAACTGGAGTGAAGACAGCACAGACTTCACCCATGGAGTAGCTTGCAATGGGCTGGTTTTTAAAGGGCCTGAGCTATTAAGTCCTACCCTCCCCAAGCAGGTGACTCGCTCCCAAAATGAAGCAGTTGGCAAATGTGGTGACCATGGATACCACACAGCAGGACAGTGAAACAGATCCCGTATGGTCACAAGTTTCAAGGGAATGTAAAGCTGGCTTTTGCTGAGATGCTAAATGTCATGGAATTTAGAGATTAAAAAGGAGAAAAATAATGCAGAGTATATTGTTGTACTCTACCGTCTCTCAAAAATCCCCAATATTCTTATTGGCAGTGTATGTTTATGGGGGCTGTCACAGTATCTTAATGAAAATAACTTCATTGAAGCAAAACTTGTTAAACGTAAGGAAGAACTGTTCTACAGCATTAAACAATTCCTGCTTGTTTGCTTAGCCGCTTTGCTACTTAATACCTGTTACTTCATTTATGCCTTGGAAAAACTAAGTATTGATGATTTATTTCCAAAAAAGGATATTACAGCTCTCCTAGATATGAGGTCTCGTATATATGCTCATTTTAAAAGATTGGGGAGGCCTACTGTGAAAATTACAAATGTCTGTGGGACATATAGCGTATTTCAGCAGATTGCATTGTATAGATATACTATAGAAGAATGCATTTCTGAGTTCCTGAGAGGGAAACTGTGGAGACTATAGTCAGAATCAACACAAATACAGGGTCTGTGTTAAGACTGTGAGCTATTCACTGAGATCTGAGTGAAAAATGTAGTTTCTCTGAAGGAGAAAATTACCGTTCTTCCAGTTTTTCCGTTTTGCAGAGCATTATGTGAAATTCCAGTTTCTATACTTGCAAGTCAGACAGATGGAAATGTTTTCAGTAAACATCTAAGGAAACCTTCTGATTTCAGTGATTTCGCCATTACTAAATGAAATATGATATACTCAAAAAGAAATGCAGAAGAAATGCAACTATCAAAATACAGGCACAATTTAGAGCATTAGTAAACTAGGTCTGGACAACCAGATTTTGATAACAAAGAGATTCAGTATGAGAGATAGACCTCAGTTTGCTCTGATATCATTAAAATAACTCATTGTGAGCACAAAGTATATAATTTTGTGTAATCCCAAATACGATGAGGTTTTTTATTACAAAGAGGTTTTTCTTTAGAAAGTACTCAGTCTTATCCAACTAAGAGGTTACAGCACCACCACCCCTTTCCCCAAAAGAGAGGGGAAAAAAAAAAAAAAAATCTGAGCTAGTTTGTCTTGCCAGAGAGTCATAAAATAGAACTATGATGGAAGAATTATTAGTTCTCACCCTGCTCTACCTGCTATGTAGAATTGTTCCCTATGGCACATCATGCAGTGTTTCATCCAGCCTTATTTTAAGTGTTCAGCCTGATTTCAGCCATGAAACTGCAGCTAACAAATAATCTCCTTTGGTTTATTTTTATCACATTCTCAAGTATGCATTAAAATTAGCATAACTGATGGTGTAATTAAAGACGTCATCACAGCTCTGAATATAGGACTTGCTAGTTTACATGTGCTCCATGCTGGATGGATCTTAAAACAGGATTTTTTCCTGGAAGCTTTCTGCCAACCTGACATCGGATTATTTTAGAGACACTTTTGATTCCTGAATTATTGCCCAGCAGGTTACAAGATGTATTAATACAAATCAAAATGAAAACCAGGTGAGAACACAACTCATCCTGCTCCCATTCCATCTGTCCATTTGTGTATATAAAATTGATTGTAGTCATGAAGTCTCCCCCTATGCTTCCTTTGCAACAATGCATCTGCACTAGTGAAACAGGAGCACAACCACCTCAAACAGGCACAGCAGCTTCCAGTTGCCTACACAGGTGTCAAAGCTTAAGCAGCTGCCACTAAGAAAGCATTTCTCTTTAAGCTGTGGCATTAGCAGGGACACAATAAAGGCTTAGGCTCAACACAGCTCTGAAGAGAATGACAGTCTTCCACTTCTTTTTTGTATATGCCCTGTGTCATTAAGATTCTAGGGACCAGCAGTGAAATTCGGATCGAGCTATTAAAATGACCAAGGGGAGCAAAGTTAATGAAGAACACTCCTACATGCCATACCAGCAACTTTGTATTCTTTCATTTATGTCCTGATGGACCTGAAGTGACAATTACCCTGCTTCAGAGATGACACTAGTTACAATAATCATCTTCCGAGCATAATGTTTATTATATTAACTATATAATTAATGTTAGTGCTCATTTTACAGTCAACTTTTGGACCATGCCAAGTCCACAATTGAACCTAATTTCATGTCTGAGATGTTCTTACACTCTCGTAAGAGATATTCTTGTACCGTGCCCCCGTGCTATCCAACAACAAACTGTTGCTGCCCTCAAACTAAGGTACCACATTCGTGAAGCCAAGTACTAACTCACATGTGAATGTAAAAGTGGTAGCATGCCTTTAAACCTATTGTAATTAGCACCTGTTTTGTTGCTAAATTAATAGTTCCCACTATACTCTTCCCTTTATACCAGAAACTACACACAGCTCTTAGACCTAGCTCTACCAATCTGCTTGCTTTCACAAGGCTCAAGGAATAAGTGGATTCTGAAACAATGTTTTAGTAGAATACTGACTCAAATGTATTTTCTTTCAGATACTCCACTGAGTATTATGTAGTTATACAGTGAATGATCTGTTCCAAATTTATGAACAAGCCAGGCTAATGTCTCACAGTTGTTAGTGAATTCAGTTATAGACGTTTTCTTCTATCCTCAGATTAAGTAGAAAGGAGATAGTAAAAATGTCAGAATAAAGTATAACACATTCTCTCTTTTTCCTGAAGAGCAAGCTAAAGCAAAGATGGAGCTGGGAATAACTGAAAGGGCAAAGTGTACGTGTCCCCAGTTTGAAAGGTCATGAGTTATGAAATCAACTCAGAGCTCCCCCTCATTTGGTACTCAGCAGAGCTGTAGGATCTCTGTGTGCTTTAAGATAACTGCGCCAACAGGAGATTTTAATCAAGGATGATGTATTAATAAAAGCATAGTGCAATGGCAAAGAAGGGATCTTGATTGCTATACTAAACCAGTTATAATAGCTCTTAATGAGAATTAATGGAAGACTTCCATCTCTTTAAACTGTTTATTCAATGAGAGATGCTCCGTAAGTCCAAAACTCTGTATGAAGCAGAAAGGGAAGTTTTGTGTCTGTACAGGTATTTATCAGGCATGAGTTTATGGCTCTACATTCATAAGTCTTGAAGGAATTACTAGTGTTTCAACATAATTTGTACAAATGTTAAAACTATATTTTTAAACATGGCACCTGATGTTGGTTTCTGATAAGTAAACAACGCAAAAGAATTTGTTTGTGCCTGTAATTTGGCACAATTCCATTATCATTTTTCATTTAATTCTTTCAAATGCTTCTCTGCTGCATTTCATCTACCTTATAGATTCCCTTGCTCTCAGCTTCTTTTTCATGAATCTGTTACAAAAGATATTTTACCTGTTTTATACTTCAAAATACCTTTGTTTCAAAGAGAGAAGATAAAAGAGAATAAAAAGCATCAGAAGCAAGCCTTGATAATGAGGGAGACTTTGAAGCTTTGATATAAATACAACACAATGCTTTCTAACAGATTTTTAATTTAAAATCTCACATTAAAACAGAATTATTACTAGACCAGGCAATGCAAGAAAGCACATGGCTTAAGTGCATATGTACAGAATGCCTCCATGGTATTGCTTACTTCCCTGCTTATTTTACTTTAGTAACATTTCAGCTATATAATGGTGGTTCTGGCAACTGGTGTCTGTAAAAAGCTTTTTGAAGATGTAATCAGTCTGTACAAAATTGAATTGGTCAAATAGTACAAGTTACATCAAGAAGTACACTTTGGAAAAATATGTTGGAGCTGCATTTGAATATAATTTACTCTAACAGGTATTTCTCAAATGTACGCTTACAAATGTGTAAGTAAATATACATAAATAATGTATATTTACCCTGAAGTTCTTAAAGATAATGAAGTTTAGTGTTTAGTGCAAAAATCCTCACAGTAGCATGCCTTTAAATAAGAACAAATCCCTTTTCATCATCCACATCCTCACCCAGCGGTACAGAGTCTAAATCTGATTTGCTGTCAGTAGTTATTAGGAAAACATCACATCTCTCTTGGTAACAGGAATTAAGAGCATAGGTCATGGAGGTAATGAGTTTTTAATATGACTCAAAAGTAATTATAAATTTACTTAAGTTACCTTGGATTACTTTAGAATTAAAGCATTAATTAATTCACATGTGAGGTAGTATTTTTAGATGAATCAGGATCATTTGGGTGGAAAAGTCATTTAGCCAACAAAAAGAAATGAAAAACATCACATAAGTATGGGAATGTAGTCCACAAAGAGCTTATGATGTGCTGAAGTGGGACCTCCACGATGGTCCATTAACTTCAGTAAGCCAAGTGACTGCATGTTTAAATTGACTCTGAATCAGGGAGACCCGAAATGTAGTCTAATTAATTAGAAATTAATACATTGTAACACACAGTTAACTTGTAAGGAGGGTCTTAGCTTTTTGGGAAACTGACTCCTAAGAAGCTAGATTTAATTTCAACAAGCAGGGACACCTATCAGGTTAGTTCATCTTAACTCACTGTATTTCTAACTCAGGAACATGAGTAGGTAAGCATCCTAGTTCATTTTAAAATATCAATCCCACTTATTTCTAAATACTTTTTAAAACCAGGAGTGTATTTTGAAATAGACGTTCTCAAAAATCTGTATCACTAACATAATCAAATGAGATTCAGGCTTACAAAAGTAGCAATGCCAGTAAGTTTGAGTAGACAAGTGTGTATGCAAATTTTAAAAAGTAAGTTTATTCCATGTTAAATGAAAATGGGAAGTGTGAAATGAGCTTTATTAAGAGTCAAAGTTAAGTATATCCACTTCATCTACAATTTTGTTACAGTTATATGTGTAGTTAAACCTCTTAATTCATTTGTGCAATTATAGTTGGCAGATACTAGTATAAGCCAATATTCTGTACATGCATGTTTCTGCCTGCAATTCTGGATGAAAACTGGGAAAAAAAGCCCAAGCATATTATGTACAAGTTGGAGGTTACAGCACTGAATAACAAGAATAACAAAGTGAAAGCATTGAAGATCTGATTGAGTGACAACCACTGACAAAACTTTGGAAAAAGAAAGAGAAGCAGAAGCAAGGAGACAAGAAAAAGCAAAAGTATTCTTAATCACTTCCACTACGTATAAACCGATATAGTGCTTAAAAATAACCAACACGCTGTCATCTCACACTTCCAAATACAACTTCTCAAAGCAGTTTCTAGTGTGTGTTTCTGACAGCCATGAATCAGAGAGATCTGCTATTTGGCATGAAAATCTAGAAACCAAATTGTACACTGCCAGCATCAATGTACCAAAGTAGTGAGAGTTTGAAGACAATACGTCAAGTTGTCCGCATAGTACTCTAGACTGAATATTTTGTCAAGATGTGTGTCACACAGGCAACAGGAAAACAGTTTAAAGGAATATAGCCCTTCTAGTGAGATACTTCAATGTAATTACAAATCTATTATCCATTGCTGTGGCTTACCTAGTGGTCTAGCACACCTTCAATGGGCAGATTTTTCAACTTATTTTTTAACCTCCATGATAGGTCAATGCCCTACCCATCAATTCTACTCTCCCTGCCAGATGAATGAGGCAATGACCCTATTAACTGTTTCCTTGAGCAGCTCTGTGATGGCACAGCGCTCACTTTGCAGGGCATGTTACAAATACAGTAATGATACGGCCTGACAAGCTGCTTGACTGCATGTTATTTAATGCTCAGAGGGCCACTAAGTGTGCAGTGAAATTTTATACTCGTAAGATGAAGTAGGCAGCATTGACAATTGTTTCATTCAGTGGGCAGAATTCTCAGAGGACATTCCCTAAATCATTTCTAAGCTGGTGGCCCAGCAGTCTGGGCAAAGGAGGGAAAACAAAAGCAGGTAGGGCACGTGGGATAACACAGGGACTCAGACCAGACTTAACTCTAATTCTGATATCTAACATATTTGAGGGTGGTATTTGGGGTGCTTCTCAAATTCCTGAGAGACAGGCAGGACAAGTCTCAAAAAACAATTTTCACCATAGGTCTATCAAACTATTCTAAGCTTAACCCAGTGAGGATCACAGACCCAGCTCATCACAGGCAACACTGCAGGAACCAAAAGTGGCAATATTTCTTATTCAAAACGCCATTTCTATGCTTCAGTCAGCTTTCAGGTCAATTTAGAAGAGCTGAAGCACCTTCAGCATATCTCCCTTTGCAAAAAAATTTGAGATTATTGCTTTACAATGGTCATTTTTTCCACCACATTGCTACAGTCACAACTCTACATACATACCCTTAGGCACATATCAGCTAAATAGCTTCTAATAACATCTGCAGGAGCTTCACAGTGTTGTCAGGGATAAAAGACATTAAACATGTGGCTGAAAAATACAAGCCATTACTTAAATAATTTGGTTGTTTTACCTTTTCTTTTGCCATCCTAAGTGAGGGGGAAAAGCGGGGGCAGGCAGGGGCTTGTTGCTTTGTTTTATTTTTTAAGAACTGTGATGGTCCTGAAATAACACCAACAGGAATATGGCTAGCATGTCTGGGACATTGGCCATAAATGAACCAACAGCCATGGAATACCCCAGGGTTGGTTCCACTTGTTCTGTGATAACTGCTATTTAGAGAAGTCAGAAAGAGCAGAAAATACCGATAGCGGAATGAGTGAAGAACTGTTGCTCCCTAGTGCCTAAAAAAGTAATCCCTTGACAAGGAGCAGAGCATTACTGTGAAGGGGAAACAATTAGGTGATCCATGTATCTCTAGCATTTAGCTTCAAGCAACATGATGTGTTTGATGATATTCTTAACATTTTTGCTCCAAGATAAAGTATTTTCAGGAACATTGACGTATACAAAATAAAAACAGTTTCCTGCATTCAATCATATTTCAACCATCTTGCAAATAATTCATAGATAATAAAAAGTAATAAAGAATACTGTTGGAAGCTAGATTGCAGTATCTGTGTTGTGTGTTTCCATTATAATGTTTGCCAAGAAAAACAGATTAATTTTAGGTCATATTGCATTTGAATTTAGTATTTATATTATGAATAAATTATCATGAAATTTTAATGCATGGACTGCTTTAAGTATATTTTCATTCACATATCAAAGTGCACAAGTGCAGAAAATAGTACTTTTATCCATTCTTATGGCATTACGAACATAATCTCCTTGCGATTGTAAGCTGTTTTGTTCTATTTTATTATTTGACATAGTGCTTTGGGTTTGTATATTGGGTTGCATCATTTGCTGCCAGAAGTTGAACCTGACGTAATTTTAACTATTCTAGGCTTTTCCTGCTGTTGTAGTCAATGCTCTGTTTATTGTCCAAACTATGAAAATTACAATGCATCTTCAAGTAAAATTACACTTTCTCAAAGCTGCTTAAGTGTTGCTCAAAAATGATCCTGTATTAAACATAGTGCCTCTGTAATTTACTTCCAAAGTCCAATTAAGACATTAACTAATGAATCATTTAGCATTCCATCAAGCTATGCATTTAATGTATTTTTGTACCTTCTGAACCAGGCCAGAGCAAGTAAGCTTGGCCTCAGTAAGCAGGACAGTGTCAGTCCTATTGCTATGCAGAACCACGTGCCAAGACCAGGCTGAAACAGACTCCTGCATTTATTTAATACTCTAAGGGTTTCACACAACTATTCTTCCTTTCTAGCACAGAGACCTCTCTCTTGAGCTGTTAACCCTGCTGGGCCTTGCTTTGGCCTGCCCACAGGAGTCAGCTCACATCTAATGTCTCTGGCCTTCTCCTGAGGAGAGAGGCAGCCAAGGGTCCAAGGAGGACCCTCAAGTCACACAAATTTGCGATTACCTGCTTAGAGAAGAGAGCTGAACCATGAAAAGGTCAACGTGCCCAGCCTCTGAGAGAGGGGCGAGAAAGTGAAGAAGTGTCTCAGCCTTGCTAGCACAACCTCCCTCTCCACAGAGCTCATCTGGACCCCCAGTCAGGACAACACTGGGAATGGACCAGCTCTTAACAGTGCTCCCCCAGTAGCTTTACATGGCTGCAAGTGTGAGAATTTGAAATGATCTGCCATACATGAGTGTGATTGCACTGCACTGGGTTTTCTCACACGTACAAGGAAGCTAAAATACCAAGTAGCGTGTTGGTTTTGACCTTGGCAGCATTTGAGATAGTCTCCCGGTACTAACAGTGAGTTCTGGTCTATTGTGTCCAGCAATAATGAGCACTACCTTAAACGAGCATGTATCGATTTCACTGCCACTTGTCAGCCCTTACTTATTCATTTCACAGCACTACAATAAGATCAACAGTGCTATAACCTATAACCACGCCATCCTGATCATTGAAATATGCACTGTGATATAATACAGTGACACACTTTGCATTAAGCAATGGCCTAGCAAAAAAACCCACCCACACAAAAAAGCAACAAAATCCTGGTAGTGCAGAAACAATTTCTTACTTTAAGATTGATTGCAATATCAAGTAGGAAAAGAATAATTGGTTTTGGTCTGGTTTTAGGTAAAAAACATTATAAGCTTAAAATATTACCCATGCTTTTAATGCAAATGAATTCAGAAATTATAAAGTCTAATACTTTACCTGTGTAGAAAAGGAAAATATCAGCAAGATCATTAGAAGCTTTAATTTGTACTTCATTTAATTTTCCCTATACAGCATTCATTGATCATATCTACACACTATGGATGAGTTTAATTCACTGTAATAACAGACGAATTATTATTAAAATCAAGGTGTATAAACAAACATGAACAGATGAAAAAAATATTAACAACCAAAACAAAAACACCACCACATGAAACAGTGGTTTTCTAGCTTCAGTACTTATATTCTCCCTAATGCCATTAGTCACTACTTTATTTATAGGAATGTCCAAAACTATTGCTTTTTATAAAGACAGAAAAAGCAGGCTTATTTTCATCTATTTAATTCAAGATAGTAAAATTTTCATTTTTTATATCAAAATTTAACACCATTTCCTAAGCCATGGAATATTGCTGTTCACAGCAATTGGACAAAAAAGTGAAAAAAGCTTGAAAGAACTGAAAGTATTTGGTCATAACTCCCTTGTATCTTTCTAGATCTTAGTTCATGATTAAGTTAACTCAGAGATTACACCTTTGGGTTTGAAAGTCTTCAGCAGGTTTGGGTTTTCATGAAGTTCTTTGATCACTTTCTGAACCCCTATAAGGTTTTGCATCTCACACATTAAATAGCACAGAGAAATGGAATTTTAAAATGTTGTTGAAAAAGGACTTTCTTCTGCTTGTTTAAATTTTATTGCTTCCTGTTTTCATTTGCAAGTGCCACCATCCTGCAAGGAGTTCTTATAGTCTGTGAAAGAGTGGGTTATCCTCGTCTCGCTTGCTCTGTCACTCATAATTTTCCAGACAAGTCCTATATCTCCCGTTATTGTCTCATTCCCAAGCTGCTCCACATGTTAAATCTCTGCTCTTTTTGCACCCATTCCATCACTGCCGGGCTTTTGGTTTTTGACTTTTGAGATAGGTGAGGATAAGATGGTGAGGAAATACACAACTAAAACATACATGGACATGAACAAATAGTTCACTACTGTTATCAGTGTCCAGCCTTTCCCTCCCCCAGCTATCATAAACCACATTGTCACTGAAGATTGACTTGGTTAAGTATCAGCAGATTTTTCAGAAAAAAACTCTTACAAGGAACTGTCAGCCAGTCCACAAGTAAAGACCAGAAGACTATCTAACGTCTCGGAGACACACGGTTATTTAAAAAGAAAATCCCTTAACTCTTTGATCTGAGGCTCACCCTATACCGTATGCAAACACAAAAACTGTGTTTATTGTCACACCCTGGGTGACAGCGTGCTAACAAAAAGGCATTTCCATGTGGATGTAATGCCACAAACAGGCAAAACAGAAGCACTTTTGCAAAATTAGACTACTCCATCTAAAAATGAATATCTGAAAACGGAAACAAAGCAAACACAAAACTAGAAAATAGAAGCAAGGCTGTTTACATTGCCCAAGCTCAGGGGTTTAACTGCGAAGACTCACCTTCCCACACCTCGCGCTGACAACAGTGGAAGCCCAGCCACCCAAGAGACCGAGACAGAGAACCTGGCTCTGCACTGCAGCTGGCACCGAGGATGCACCAAGAGCAGCTCGGCAGAGACAGGGATGATGGAGCAGTTATCACAGCCAAAGCGACATCTGAGTGGGAGATTCAGACAGGTAAGGGTGACAGCTCCACAGGACGGGCGCGTGGACTCGCTGGAATTAATCAGACACTGATCAGATCGAGAGTGGTGCCTTTTGACACACTGGTCTTTTGTAGGTAGAGCATGTAAAGACCTCTCTCAAACACAGCCCTCTCCTGTGCGAATGTTGAGAGATTAACATCTCTAGAACTGCCAAAAGCACAGGCAGAGTAGGAGAAAATGAAGAGTCATGAAGTTATCACACGGATTCATTAACCAACTGATTGGCGCTTTCCTATTGCTGCTGTCATGAAAAAGGACAGGAAGACAGATTCACATTTATCTTAAACATTTCATAGCAGCAATTCTCAGGGAAAGTACATCTTCTCATCTCTGAAAGGTGTCTAGCACTAATGCATTTTGAAGATAGCAGGTGCTAACGGTGGAATGAGCAACTTTTATTAAGTACAAACTTACTAAGAAAACTTGGCATTTGCCATGGGGGTTTTTGTTAATTCCATTCTTAGTATAATTACAAATGCTAGAAGTGCAATCACTGAAGGTGTAGGCATTAAGAAACAGGACCTAAAGCCACAGATAAGTCCTTAAATAAAGGGGCACTTTTGTTTTAAAGTTTAAAAAAAGTAAATGATGGCAAAGTAATATAAGACTAAGAAATTAAGTCATACTTTATATCATCTACTTGGTGACAAAAATCATAGTCATTAACAAAAGCTAATTGTACTAGCATTTTATACCAAAACCAAGATTACAAATCACTAGGATAAAGATCAATCTGTAATGAACAGTTCCTGAGGCTAAACTCAGTAATCTAAAATATTTGAGTATTGGTACAAAGACACAGAATTTACCAGTAAATCGTTCATACAGTGTTCTGGACAACAGCCTTCATATACTACCTGCTTTTGCAGAGTATGCATCTGGAACAAAACATTCCTATTTTTGTCTTTTTTACCTTCAGAAAGCTTGACTTTTCTATATAGAATAGCCTAAAAATCTTCCTGATAGTATGAACAATGAGATTTTACAATGAGCACAAGAACGGGGGCATTGTTAAAATGTCAGCTGCAGAGACACTACAGTTACACTGCTATCTACGGGTAGATTTCTTCTCTGGGGGTTGTAGAAATCTACATAGGCATGTTAAGAAAAGTGGTTGTTGATAAGAACTAGGTTCCATGCTGTGATTTTCTCTGAACAGAAAGTGACATTAAAAAAAAAACAACAAAACAAAACACCACAAACACACAACTAGTACTATCAGTAATTATAGTTTTTACATGGCAAGACTATTCAGAGCCTCCAATTAACTGCAGTGTTGCATCTCACTGGATGCTCCATGGAAGTACACACAAAGAAATGGCTCTTTTTGAGTAGCTTAAAATCTGAACAGACAGTTGACACGAGAAGCAGGAAGAAAAGATGGCAAGTCTACTGTAGACAATTAAATATACACAAAACCATATGTAAAATACTAAACGCATATGGAGAATGCTTACTAGAGTTAACAAATGAGTAAAAGGGCTCCATGAGAAACAAAGAAAAATAAAGCTGAGAATTGCTGCTCTCCTCCCTGCCACTACCAACGCGCAATTCTGCTTCATTTTACGTCCAAGGTAAATGAGTCGGTGTGACAGGAGCAGATGCCACAAATGCTAGTGTAGCAGCAAAGGAGAGGAGCAAACAAAGGGATTCAGCAGCAAACAGCGCAACAGAAGTTTCTGCAGCAGACATCGCCCATCCTTCCCCCTTCGGGGCAGCCCCAGAGCCCTTGGTTTTCCTGAGAGTACAAGATAAACTGCCACAGATAACCTTAAACTTTGGGGCTACAGCTCGCTCCTCTTGCAACCCTGGGAGCACCCAAAGCTGATACAGCAGTAAGAGCAGCACTCCAAGTTACAAAGAAGTAGCCTGATGTAGTGTTGCTGAATGGAGTTCACTTTTCATCTGTTAGATACTTTCAGTAACAAATGATGTGCTTTAAGAGGGTCAAGGAAAATTCTCTTTGGAAAGCTGAAGAAACACCTTGATTGTTGTCATGGCATTTGTTCTCCCTATTTCTGCATTCAGCTCCATTCTGCATTGCATCCCCTTAAACAAGTTCACATACCTTAACAAAAAATGCAAGAAACTGGCTCTACTGAATGTATTTTTTTATGTCTCTGAAAAGACTTAAAGTAATTACAAGGTATATTGACATTTGGCTGCGATTCTAGTAATCTCTTGCTTTATCTCTTTGCCTGCTGTTCTGGAGTACAACTGTTTGGCACCAACAGCTGGCAGTCTGGTGTGAACCAAACGCACATGTCTTCCAGTAGTTAATCTCTGACTGTGACCAACAAGAGTTTATTCTAGAACCAGTAAGGCCATCCCTGAAGCTAATGTAAAGTCAGCCTGGCCCAGCTTTACACCTTGGGATGCTCTCAGCAATACTGCTGAACCTTGTCTTTGGACTTGATTTTTTCCCACCATCCTTGTGGCTTATAAAACTCACATTTTAACACAACTATGTATTCTTCACACCTGCAGCAAAAATAATTACTTCAAAAAGCACAGGTTAAGACCCAAGTCTCTCTGAAGCAAGACACTTTATCCTAAATCAATTCAAGCAATACTCTGTGAGATAAATTTATATGAAAGTTTGTCAGCTGTGTGATTCAAGCTATAGATTCTTAATAGAGAAGAACTGAAACTCTTTATGAGGCACAGGCAGAGATTTTGAATAGTGTGAGAAGAGGTGAAAAATACGAAGAGTCATTTCTATTCCTTCAGTCTTCTGTAATCATGCATTTTTCCAATAGCGAATGTGCTAGAAGTATATATCTCCTAATCAATCCATTACAGTGCTCAGTTTTTCTACATGATACAGTAATTCTCTACACGATGCTATAGAAAAGTAGAATTTTCAAGCTTCAAGGAAGAATACTGGAACTTGAAGGTTTGAATTATTATTTTAGAATATTTCTTCCAGAACCCAAGGCTCTTCTTACTTTCTACCTCTTCTTAAGTATTCAAGTTGCCAACAAAATCAAGTCTATCTTGGCAACAATTACATTTTGAGAACACATTTGAGGGGCTTGGGGGAATCTTTTTGGGTCTGTATCAGCCTTTGATTCTGCTACAGAGGTACATTATTTATGGAGGGCATTGAACAAGGTTACTCTCTACAAAAGTAGGAATTGTCTTCTTATCCCTGGAATTGACTTGCTTAGAAAGTATGTATAGAAATTATTCCTGCTCTGGCTTCCATTTTCAGAAGAACACGTGTGCAGTCAACATAACAAAAAATTTTTAAGAAGCGAAATGGAACATCATTCTGGAATAAGACCATTTCTTGTAAAAAGCTACTTCATGATCGCCTTCAGTCACACACTCTAAAAGAAAACATCTTTTCTTTTCACCATTCCCTGCCTAAATGCTGTCCATCAACTAGGTACAACCAATAATTCAACAGCAAAATCAAAGGTAAACAAGTCTTGATAGTAAAGGTGAAGAAAACACAATCCTGTGAAAACTTGAATTAGGGGGAGGAACAAGAAAAAAAAACCTGTACACGAGCATGGTGTTTGTAAGAATTCCCTCCTAGCAATACTGCTTGACAATAAAACCACAATTTAAGCCCACAATTACCATTTGACAGTATTTGAGGAACTTCGGTTATTATCTATTCTTAGAGCTACTCCAGGACCCTCAGGCATTGTAGAATAAAAGAATACATTCCTACTGCTATCTCCTGCACGTATGGAAGCTGGAGGATCAGAGGGAGATGCTCTGCCACAAGTATTCTGCAACTGAAAGAATGAAAGAGGTACTCCCAAGGTTACTGAGCTTATGTGGATGTAGATCCCAAAGCAAAGCCTTGGCAATAATGAGAATATTACAGTATAACTAGAGAGCTATGTGAAGTCAGGAGATCTGGGGTTTTTTGGGAGGCTCACTAATCTGTCAGCACTCCTGTGCACCTTTTCTCACTCCAGCAGCACGTCGCTCCTGCAAGAAATGGTTTCTCAGCTGTGGATGGGTTCTCCTCACCTGGGAGGGTCTCCTGGCAAGATGGCAACTTCTAATACAGAACATGCTTGAATGTGGAAGAATCATGGTAAAACTGGAAATGGCTACAAATGAGATCAAACAGCTGAGGCAGCAAAACAGCCTGTGGAGACCAGACTTCAGGCTGAAAGATCTTCAGGCTGGAGTTAAAGACAGCCTTAAACATATGAGTGTGTGATTTCCAGCTTCCTTCAAGGTAGTAACAGCACTGGATACTTCTCAGGAGCAGGCTAGCCTACAGTTCTGGCTATATAATATTTAGCTCTAGTACAAACTTTGCAGTAAAAATTAAAATTTATATGGCATTATTCTGTAGCAATTCAATTCAGCTTAAATGAATATTTAAAAGGAGTGATTTGCCATGTTTGTTTTGGTCTTGCTTTTACTAATATTTTACGTCCTTCCCTGTTTTCCCCTGTCAATGTTTTTGTCTTCATGTGTTTTCTCTCTTCATCCTAGTTTTTCCTTTGCGTTTGTCACTCACAGTTTTCACTCTTTCCTTCCCAGCCAGCTCTCCCTTGCCGTACTGAATGGACTGTTCAGACACAGCAATTCCTCTTGTTCCGTGTCCGCCTATTTCACACACCAGAGAAGAGATGCTGTTTTCCAAAGTGCTGATTCAGCTCAACAAGGGGGAAGTGGCTAACACCAAGGGCAGCAAGAAATTAGTGTCAGTTCATTATGAGGAAAAAACCCACACCAAACCACCCAACAACTACAAAGCTAAAAATTCAGATCAGCAGGATGGGAGAGATGGCACTTTTATGGGAGTCTATTAATAGATTAAGGCGAAGTCTCAAGTAGAGAACAATTTACATGACAGGAGTTCAGGTCTGTCTTTGCTCCATTTGTAAATCAGCATGTGGCCCACTTGGATCCAAGCTACGGGATTTGGGGAAAAGTCAGATTAAAAGTATATTGGCACTGAATATTTTAGCTGAACAAATATCCAGGAAGATATTTGCAGGATATGACCTTACAGACAGAATAAAAAGAGAATATGTCAGTGAACATAAGCTGCATTGTCAAAGCCATTACAACACTGCAACTCTTTCCAGTCTGACAACACTGTTCCAGCAGTTTATGATTTATACTGACTTCTCCCATCTTCATTACAATCCAGGTATATAGAGATTGAACAACACATGAACCCAGCAGTGTCTGAATTATAGAACTGATTTCAATATTAGCTTTTCCTTTTAAATGCTTAGAAGAACTGGAAATGATTGCTCCTGAGGCTCTCTCCCTTCAATCACTGGCAGGAAGGTTAGGTTTTCTCCTTTAAGGGTATTTTTTAACCTCAAAGGCTGGGTAGGTTTTTTTGACAACTATCAAAATCAGCTCCAGAATATCACACATCTGAGAGCCAGACACATTTGTTTGTCTTAAATATATTTATACCATCATTTCACTTACTGCTCAACTTTTGATAAATTTACCTGGTTGCACTAACCACGATGATGTGTCTTAGTCACTCCTCTTAGGAAAGACTTCTCGTTCTCCTGAACATCCTAGTTACACCTTTCTTTCCACCTGTTCCAGTTTGAATCCACCTTAATTAAAAGCAGGCAAATAGAACTATTAAAAGTATCCTAGATTCTGGTTTCTGCAGGACCTGGTGCAGGTATTTGTGTTTCCTTTGCTAATACAAAGATCTCACCCAGCACAACCTAAGATTGTATTTGCCCTTTTCATTGATGTGTTGCACTGGTGGCTTGCAGTCATCCTGTGACTTTCTCCCCCTCTGTCATTTTCAATTAACAAGGTCCTAGCTTATAACAGAAATGTATTGTTTTTGTGCATGATCTTGCACTTTGTCCTATTGAATTTCATTCAGCTACTATTACTGTAGTCCTCAAGGTCATTTTATTCTTCCTGTATGGTATTCTAAACTCCCCACGTGACAGGGCCCACAAACTTTGTGGGCATCAGTAAAATTGCTTTTGCTAGTTTATTTTTCTCAAGGGAATGACTGACATTTTTAAGCAAGATATACCAGAAGCAATTCTTGAGGGACCTACGTGTAGCCCCACCACAGTCCTCTTGGTGTAATCCCAGTTTGTTTCCAGCAGATTACACTAATGGATATCACTACTGCAATGACTTTGAAGTACATGAAGCAATGTTCAAGAACGTGTTGGTCTTTCTCTCTGAGAAACTATTGGAATTTCCACAAACATCTGGGCATTTTACCCAAGATCTGATGATGCCCATACACGGTATTGTCTAAACGAAAGTAATCATACTTAAAATGTCGCAGCAGTGCAGCTGTGAGCTGCAGAGCTGATGGGACACAACCACACACAATACATAGCATGAGCTCTTGCTTGGAGATGTAGCCAGGTATGATTTCACTGCAACACATTTACCAGATACAGAGCAGCTTCTTCATTTGTCATGAGGAAGCTTCCCCAATGAAAACTGTATACCTCTAAAGACAAGTCTAACCTTTATCAATTTACAGCACTTGAAACCTCCTCTTAACTAAGATTAGAGAAAAATGCATGGCTATCCTAGCTCCAGGGCACTAGAAAACTGATATATAAATTTGAATTATGAACAAAGCAGTGCTAACCCCATGAAAATGAAGTTTTGGCCTATCCCTGATGATGAATCTTTCTGTGTTACAAAGAAATCTATTTTTTAGCATTTTTTTCCTCTTACTTTAGAGTTTTCCAGCTCGAAGGCTTGAATGATGACCTATCTTAAGAATAATTATTTTCATAGTATTTTACAGGACAGCTTAGAAAAATTTAGAAAACGATAAATTGATACACATCAAGGCTTTAGAAACATTAGCCACAGAACCAGCAATAATGAAAGCAAGAATAAAGAGTGGAGAAGGGTCCTTTTACTCCTTAACTGGGACATCAAAAGCACAGAAACTACTTGTCACTTTTGCCCTTGGGTTTATTTAATCAGCCATAAAACAATGTTTTGAAATTCACAAATCCATTTCTATCCCGCAGGAAAATGTTGGTGAAACAGTCATTCTGCTGTTACACGGTACAAAAATAATGAATGTGGAAGCAGGTATTGCTAATGTGCTGCATAACGAAAAAACAGCACCCCGTGAGAATAATTTCATCTTGTCTCTTCTGCCTCTCAGCGTTCTTCTAGAAACACACATGGAGGACACACAACTTTCTACCCTGAACTTGGGTGTCCCCTTTGATACTCATTTTTACCATGTCATTTTGGGAGGATAGAGGAGACAACTACACTGATCTTCCCCTGTAAACTGCAGCGTAGATGCAGCCAGTGAACGCATTTGCCAAGATACAAGGTATAGACCATGCAGACCTATTCACCAATTCTTAATACCTTTCTTCCTAAACTGTTACAGAACATCTAAGAATCTCAGTTCCTCAACAATGGCATTTGCTGGACTCTATTCTCATATATTGTGTTACTGTTCAAAATGTAAATGTACCTTCAAAACATTTCAAAATAATTATTCAGGCTTCATGAACTTCAAGTAAGAGTGCAATTAATTGATAGCAAAGTGGGAGAATTGGAGCTCTTCCAAGAGCCTCCCGGAGGATTCACCTGAGTCTAAAAGCAAAACTCTTCCAGTGTCACAGCAGGCTCCAAACATGCTAGTCCCAAACACTGTAATGTGAACACAGATGCTGCAAACTAAATAGATTTAAAGGTAAGCACAGAGGTTTTTATAATTTTTAAGTTTTCCCTCTGCTTTTGTTCCATTCTTCATATACATAATTGGAAAGAGTTGCCTTCAAACAATTTTATGAGTTCTAAAAAAAAAAAAATCTCATTTTTATTTCTCTGCATAATATATGTATTTAGTTGCCAATAATTAAATATTACAGCTCCCTGGCTAATCATCCAATACAATATCAGAGAGGAAAGACACACATGGAGGAAGACTATTCAGAATTACTGCAGAAAGAGAAACAATCTCTCAGAAAGAGAAACAATCTCTCAGAGTGTAAATCTCTCAAAAATTGCCACGAGTCAGGGTAATAAAAAAACGTTCAATGTCTTGGGCTACTCAAGCTAGTTCCTGTCAGCTAATTGTGTAGGACTCTTGTTTTTAAGCATGGGTTTAATGAAAAGAAAAAAAAAAAAAAAATAAAAATCAAACACAGGCATAAGTGGCAGGGACTTGGTATTCCTTACTCAGTAACCACCAAAAACAGTAAATTGAGTAATTTGCTACTAATGCATCTACCATTGCCCATGCTCTAAAAGAGACTGTTCTTTCTTTCGCTCCTGAGGGCATCCTGGCATCTGCACCAGCTTTTTTCTTAATTAAGTGTATACTTCTTCAAATGTCAACACAAACTGAGACATATTTACAAAACCCACATTCACAAGAAGAGCATTGGTTGATAACCACTTGCATTAGACAAAAAAGAAAACTTTGTGGGATGCACCATTGTACACCAAGGCTAGAAGTACAGAAACTGTAGGCAAATGAAATATTCCTTGCATTTGTTATTTCAGTCATCTGTTGACTTTGCTTTGACCCTTTTAATGATAAAAGTGAAATTCTGAAGGTGACTACTGATAATTTCTTTGACGTATTTTTTATTTGAGGACTCTCAAGGAATGAAGTATACAAAACAACAAAAAAAACCCCCGACGGAATATGCTCAGAATTTCACAGATACTTCTACTGATGTCTCTCAAACTCATTGTTTGGTCAGGTTTACAACGAACATTGCTTGGATGGAAACTGCCACGTGGAACAGCATTGTAAATAAACAGCTAGAGATGGGACAGGACACGGGCTCATTTGTAAAGCAACATGGAAAGGTCTCCTGTGGTATTGTCATTGGTGCAGATACCCAAACCCCTTTTGTGTGAATTGGGAAATTTCAGCATCATACCAGATTGATACGGTAGCGATGCAGCCACTAATGAGAAGTAGAAACTGAGCAAAGCGTGCCAGAGGCTTCGGTGGTGTTGCCTTAAATGCATGTAAATAATTCCATCTTGTCTATAATATGTGTATTCATTTCATAAGACAACAAATTATTGCCTAAGCTGCCAGTACTGCAAACCCAACTGGACCCCAAGTCATCACACCCTCCCAAATCAGCAGTTTGCCAAGGGCAGCTTCTGCAAGTAAGCTGACAATAAACGGATTTGATCTACATTGTACATTCCCATGTATTAAGAGACAACATTAGTCAAGGACATGGCATGCAAAGAAGACGCCATTCTCACATTGCTATTATTTATTACTGAGCTCCCACCTCACACTGGTCTTTGTACAGTACCTGGAAAAAATGGCAGTCCCTTCTTCAAGTCTGTAAATTCTAAACACAAAGTGTATTTCAAGGGCCATTTGTGGGGAAGAGTACAAATAAGTACTTTTTAACGAGTGTCCTGAAAGCATCTAGTGAGAATTCGGTGTCTTATGAATCTAGACAAATACGACAACTGCCAGGATGCCCTGGGAGGCCCACGTTACCCCAGCACCAGGAAAGAAACACAGCATGGGCACTCTGTGCCTGCAGATAGGATGGGAACATGGACCAGAATTAGGCATCTCTCATGTTGAGGCTACCTTATAACTAGTTTTTTGGGAAACTTGGCTAAATATTTGGGCAATTTTCCTGATTAACAGGGAGAAAGATTCAAGTGCAGCTGTTCTGTGTGGCTACAGAGGCACCCAATGGGGAATTACTGGGTCAGAACTCCATCACAGCCAATAATTCCGCTCAAAGCAGTTGACCTTTGGTTTCTGTTGCAATAAAATCGCACTGAACTGCTTGGGTTTCATGTCAGTGCAACATGTAATTCCTCTGTCATTCTGCCTGAATTATGCTTATGAAAAATGTTGATCCTAGATGATCATTTGATATTAATATACCAAAGAATAATTCATTTTAGGTATCTGAGCACTTAAAGGTCACAATTCATTTAAAAGTCAGGTTCTGTTGTTTTTACCTGTATATTCTGAGTAGTGTCTATTCTCTGTAATTTCTAGAGGGTCTCCAGATAAAGTGTTAATAAAGCTAAATCAGTTTTGTCCTATGTAAATTTTTTATGTAAATGTTTTTCTGTTTTAGTACCTTACCTAGCTTTTTTTTTTTTTTTTTTTTTTTGTTTTTGTATTTTATCTATTTTTTTTTTTTTTTTTCTTTTTTCCTGGCAAGAGAAAACAGAAACCTGTCATTCATTTCTGCAGACTTGAAGATCCCATTATTTTACACTGTGGTTTTATGGCAAATCTGGCAGGTGTTTTGGAGGCAAATGTAAATAAAGGTACCAGCTGCTCCAGAACACTGAGGGATGCCTCCTGTTCAACAAAACACCAATGTCAGTAGCTTGATGGATGTATTTTATACTAGGAAAACCTTTTTCATTTAAATAGCTGACATTTTAAGAGAGATAAACACAAAAATAAAGAAGTTTACTATAAGAACAACTTTTTTTTACCTTTACTGCTGCTCTTTAATGATGTTTCTCTTCTCAGAGAGATTTGGACCAGTCTGACACTGAAGGCAGGAACAAGCACGGAAGAAAAATACACCCAACAGCATGGCCACTTCACAAAAAATCATTTCTGTCTCAGAATTTCAGTTGCTTACTTTTGCTTCTTTACTGGTGACTTGAAATTGCTCTACATCTCACTAGGGAGCGTGCCGAACAGAACGATCCTCCTCCTCTCCACCCCCTGTACTTTCAACAATAAGTTGGTTTATCCAAAGAGGTACTTCAGAGCAACATTTATTGTACCAAACTAATGCACTATAATATAATAAAAATCTCTTTGCCATCCCCCCGCCTCCCTTGCAGTTCTCCAATAAGGAAGCTTAGTCCTGACAAGTTTTACCAGCCCTAGAAAAAGCCATCCACCTTGACACTGCCCAGTTGCTTAAAATAAATAGAAAAATAAGAGCTTGTGAACTGTACAAAGGATTATTAATAATGTTTTCATAAAACACATACTAAAAGCTAACAAGTTTTCTGTTTTCAGGGGGTTTTAAGCCCCGTATGGTACTTGTGTCATATGTCCTTTATATCTGGAAAAACAGTAGCATTTTCTGTACTAGGTAAGATTTCAGACTAAATACTCATTCATGTAAGCCAGTACCTGGGTGGGATTTTTGTTTGGTTTTGGTTTTTGGGGTTTGTTTCTGTTTTTTTTTTCTAAATTACTCAGATTACATATTTAACTTTTCAATTTTTTTCCTGCCAACATTGTATGTGGAGCTCATTAGATACTGACCTAAATCCATCTCCCTTCATTTCATTGTAGCATGGCAGATTTTGTGATGGTTCTAATCAGCCTTAGTAGAGCTGCCCACCTCAATTCCATTAACAAAAAGTCAACAAATGCACATTTGCACCCTGAGCTATTGACAATTTCTGGATCAAGGAAGCAAAGCCCACATAAACAGCTGTCTTACTTTAAAAGAAATAATATTATCTAGCTTGTTTCTTTCTCTTTTTTACTGGGCATTGAGAAGTGAAACAACGAAATAGAAATAGAACATTAAATAAACCTGGAACTTTACATTAAAATAGCCGCTGTCCAGCTTCCAGTTTATTTTCTGGGTCTCTCACCATTCAGTTCTGCTTCCTGTGAATGAGGCTGAGGATAACGAGAAGGCCAAAATATCCCAAGATATATTTTTCAATTCTGCCTGTCCTAAGAATGACCTGTGTCAGAAGAGCTTCTTGTGCTAAGCACTGCTGCCAGGACTGATTGAATCAGACCAGGGATGAGTTTCTATTGTCAGTTATAATTTCATTTACCAAAAAGTCAGATGATTTGGTTTTTGGGTTTTTCTTTTTCTCTGTTCAATTCTTACTTAAATAATAGTATTGCATAAGATGTCTTTAAAAAAATCAGTAATAAAGTTTCAGAGAAAAAAAACAACAACAACAAAATGCCCACATTTTGTCTAAAGTATAGCCTTATAGGTATTACAAATCCAGCTCCAACATCACAGCCTTTCCACATAGCATCAAAAGACACTAACAGGGAATAAATTATTTAAGGAGTCCCTAGCTGCTAAAAAAAGTGTAAGACAGATAAAGAAGTGATATCACATGAAACAGAGCAAATACCCACCTCAGAATCTGCTGCTGCTGTTACTTTAGTTAACAATCAGTTTGTTAGAACATTAATAGTCCAGTAACCAGCAAACTGGCAGTTAATTGCTAGTAATGATTGGTTTCTTGGGGATTATTGCCTAAATAAATCTCAAAAGTTGGGTGCTGTTAAGTAACTTACTATTTTCCCGAAGCTGGCAGTCAAGTCCAATGGCAGTCACGTTAGTTAATATTAGTCATCCTCACCATTAATCCTGATCCCCTGAGTTCAGCCATTAATTCTAATCCCTTGCACTCGCAGAAAGCAAAGTACAGAAGTCCTTGATTGTCTTCAAGTGTTCATTTGGAAAAACGTTATCAAATATCTTGACAGTCAAAAAAGGAAAATCTAGTCTCATACACTCGTTTGTGCTCACAGTAGAAGGAATACATGCCTGAGTGTGTTCGGTGTAATTGCCCCACGAAAGCAAATGTGAGGCCGTTTGAAAATCCTTGTGTATAAATTTGCAGTGTCATCACACATTACTGGGACTGTGTGTTTAGTGTTTTGCTTCTGAAAACCAAGGAGCTTATTAAAATTAACTAAAGCTAGATCAAAAGATAATGCGCACTCCGGGGACCCATAATAATACAGAATTATATCAACACCTAGAATTTCATACATTGGATTTTGATGGTCCTTATACTAACAACATTCTCTCTAGTGAGTCTAATTTCTTGATGCAGTGAAGTGTCAAGAAGCACCAAGAAACGTCGGTTACTTTACTTTTACAGAGGGACCTTTTCTTTCGTATCTCAACAGATCAGACCCTTGCAACAAATCTGGGTCTTCCTCATCTTATTTCCAATGGCACCAGGAGTCCCAGTCCTTCACCACACCGATGCTGAAAGGATAATCACAGAACAGGTCTAGCAACTAACAGACAGGTAGGGAGCTTTCGTCAAAGCCACCAACATAAGGGGGTGCTCACACATTGCAGCGTGACAACCTGGGACATCAGCTGGTAATTCCTCTGGTAGTCAGATTAGTCTACTTTTCTATTTCAAAAAACCTCAGCATAACCAAATGCACCATTTCTCCTGAAAAATCATAAGATTCATGGGACAGTAAGTTCGATCTAGACTTTTAGATATATATGGACGTCATAGCTTTGCTTGCAGTGACTCATTAAAGGCAACGGGGTTCCCCAATGGGACAGTAGCACCCCACAAACCCCGCTAAGCATTCTGCAGTAAAGGCAGGATAGAGCTGAAGCATTAACGGATTTCTGCTGTTTTATATAGGAAAAACAATTTTTAGTCATGAAGAAAACAGTGTTTTTTCAGCAGGCTTTTAGGGGTGAGCAACAGGTAACATACCAAGAAAAACTGTTAAAGTCAAATTTATAAGCTACAACATAAACTAGAAACACATACACACAAAAAAATCTGCATAAAGCACCACTACTGTGGATGAGGATAATCTGGAATAACTCAGATCTGCCATATATTTCCAAATAGGCAGCTACCAATACTTGTATTTACATGAGTAAACTGAAGCAAAGAAACATAGAGACCTGCACGCAATACCAAGAAAAGAAACCTATATCTGGCAGCGCACAGATATCTGACTATTCCTTTCTTTTAGAGTGTGACAAAGAATTAATAGGTAATGAAGCCTGAAGTGAAACTCAAAATTTAATGACTGAATAAATTCATCACTTTGAGAATGTTTGAGGAGTTTCTGTATTCCTGTGGTGAGCATTTGGACTGGAGGTTGAAAAAAAAAAAAAAAAAGGCAAAAAACCCCCCCCACACCAAAATACAACCCCCCCACCATCAACCAGCTGTACTTTGCCTTAAACTTCTCTGAAACCTGAATTTTATAAGAGTTTCTAGTGAAATGCATTAAAATGTTCAACTTACTAGCCTTGCTAAAACCTCTTTCTCTTTAAGGTAATAATTCACTTCAGTTTTACATCAAATGTTAAAAACCAGAAGGGCATAGGTATAATTTGCTTCATATCTCATATATAAAGAGAAATAAAAAGAGTCAATACATCAATTTCCCATTCCAGTTTTCTTCCTATCTTAGTTGCTAATTGAATAGGTACTTTAAGTGTGAATTCTCTGAAGCCTTGAGTTTCTCAGAAGAAATGATACAGGGGGCAAGACTCTTCTTACCTGCTGCCAGGTTCTCTAACCAACCCTGGTCACTAACTAGATCTCACCTCTATTTTGCAGCTATAATTTTCAAAGCTATTTCTTTTTTACCTCCTTAGGTTTTATTACTATCTGATATAATTCTCATTTTCTAACAATTGGGGTTTTTTTCCATTATGCTCATCAGAAAAAAAGACTATGGATTTAGACATCCCCGACAGTTTTTCCTACAGATAAGAGTCACAAGATGCCTTTAAACAATATATGTGGAGCTATTTCTGCATAGAGCAATTACATACAGGAAGAAGTTGTGCAGGTACAGTCATCTGAGAGAGCTCTACTATTACCAGTATTTATTTTTTTATTACAGCAATGGTGCCTAAGGTCTGACTGTTTCAAATAAGTTTTTTTTTCAGTTTTTCTTGCAAGCAACTGAATCTTTAGACATGGTATACTTGCTCAGACCACTGCTTACACTTCAAAAGTACATATATTCTTACCCTTAACAATTCACTGTCACTGGTGTGATTTACAGAAGAGAATGTTAAAGTTGCAGAAGTTTGCCCTACACTGCCTTACTGCTCGGAAGACAACTACTTAAATTCTAATAACGAAACTTTGAGTCTCACAGTTATCATGGTGGCCCTTACAGGATTCACTAAGCTCTGACTTATTTCTTCATTGCACACAAACACTACTCTTGCTTTTATTAAACTTATTAAGTCACATTTCTGTAACAATACAAAAAAGGTTGAACAGATGTCACCTAACAGTTCATTTGTGTGAATGAACACAAGCCACAAAGTACTGGGAAGAAAACACTGCACAACAAGATCACGAAGCCCAATTATCTGTTTCTCCTCCTCCTCAGGTTCCCCTCTGTACTTCTGTAGCATTGAAGCAAACAAAATTAGTGTATGTGACCTAGGGCTTCATCCCACCCCAGCCCTTAAACATTGCAAGAGATGCCAGTGTTCCTGCAGGCTCTCAGTAGAAAATTATACTGTAAAGCAAATATTGCAACCAGCTCACTACAATTATTACGCTAATTATTTGTTAGCAGGAATATTAATCTGCCACATAAGACATGGCTGCCTCAGGAAAGTTTAGAAAAGTCTTGATAAAATATGCATAAGCAACTATGAAAATATAGTAGATAACTGTCAAAATAGCTCTGAATACACTAAAGCATATCTGCTTAGTTTCCAGCACACACAGAATTTATGGTAATAAGTTTTTGAAAGTAATACAGCCATGTTGCTAAAAATGCAGAGCAGCTGCTTGAGATATTATAAACCAGCTAATTTTTACTCATTTGTGACATGGTTTCATAGTCGGGTAACAGCTGCAGTTTCAGCCAGCTGCATGCTGATGCTAAACGCACACCTCCAAGCAGTCAGACCAAAGTATAGATTGCTTTACTTTACAGCACTAAGTACCAGCGTCTTTCCAAGAAATACCTTGAAGGTCATTGGCAATTAGAGCTCCCCAAGGTCTCTTTCGCTCAGAGAACGGTGACGAGCAGACACAAGGTCTCCAGAAGTCAGCCACCATGTAGTAACACAGCAAGTAGTAACTGAGCTGCATGAATTAAAGAGGATGTTGAAAGGGCTTCCTACCTGGTACAAGTTGCTACTCCCCCTCACAGCCTGGAACCCTAGATGCTGGCTCTTCTCCTTAATTGCTGAGGCAACACGAATTTCTCTAGTAAGAAGTGGGGAAAGAAAAATAAAAAAAAAAAAAAAGGAAAAAAAGAAAAAAAGAAAGAAAAAATAAAGAAAGGTTCTATTGGCTGCTGCCTCCTTTTTAAAAAGGTTACTTCAAATGCCTCTCTCGCTCCCTATTTATTTTCTCTCCCTCCCAGAAGAGCAGTTTAGAGGCAGAGTAACGGAGTGTTTATCCTGGCTCTGAGGATGCACGCTTGTGCGATAACTGCCTGCTCCCTGCAGTATAGCCGGCATGATGTGATGTGCATACTAAAGCAGTTTGCATTAGGCAAGGCTTAGCAGAGCCAGCTTCCCAGTCTCCACCTTCTATATCACAGAACAAGCTTGCTTCTTCGAAAACAGTGGGGATTAATGACAAAACCATAGGGCTCTGATTATAGTATAAATGTATTTTCTTTGAAGATAGTATTTAACGATAAGGTTATATTTATATACCACCTCACCTGTGAAAACACAGAAGCAGCCGTACGTGAAAACACAATACAGTCATACATATGTGCAAAAAATTCCCTACTGTTTGCTGTCGTATGACAGATGATACTAAAAGCAAAAACTAATGAGACATCTCCAGTTAGGAAACATTTATCTGCTGCCATCTATCAAACAAGCAAATGTGTAAATAAATAAATAAAGCCCTGAAGAACACAGAGGCTTAAATGTCTACAGGCTCAAAGATAAATGCGTGATATTTATACACTATAGTCACGACTGAACAACAGCTACATTATGAACAAGAATTAGCTCTAAAGTACCACATTTATCATAAATCTGAATAAATATTAGAGAAGGGCTCAAGCTGTAAAGCCCTGATTTGGATTTTGAACACTCCACCGCTCAGAAGTGCCCGAATCTGGGGATTTGGCTCCGGCCTATCTGTCTGCGTTAGCTACTGATGCACACACTTATGGAAGTACACAAAATAAATAAGACCATACATGATTGTGTGAAAAATCCCATCGCTTGCCCAGGTATAAGAGTACAGCAGTGACGGCTAATGTGTGAGCAGCTTCGGCTTTTTTGTTGTGTTAAAAAAATCAGTGATTCAGTTCTCAGTTACAAAGCATTTTAAAAAATTGCTCATTTCTTGACTATAGGGGATGAGCTCAAGACAGATCAAAGCTTTTGGGCCCATTTTTTCCCATATGAATAGTGTGGTAGCTGAATGCTTATATAGATTTGCAGTGCTGATTGTTTATGCAAATTAACTTTTATTATTCAGCATGTTCAGAACATGCTGCTTTGCTGCGTTTTGTTTTTATTTTCTTGGGTTTGCCTCTCTCCTGCGGTGTAAAGGCAAGGTTCCGTCAATACCACTCTATTTCCATAGGCAGGTGATGTTGCTGGGCACTTCTCAAGAGTTTTCCACTAAGCATAAACTCAGTTAATAATGAGAATAGATGTAAGGACATTGAACAACTTGCATGAATCACCAGCAAAACCACCATACAGATTTATGTAAAGTTCCTTTAAAGGATATATAGATAAAGGTTTCTATTTTAAAAAAAAAAAAAATTTTCTTTTTTAATCAATGCAAACAATGACTACATGGTCAAATATCTAGCTTTCTGCTCTGGTAGACATGGGGGACATTCACAGAATCACAGAATGTACTGAGTTGGAAGGGACCCACAAGGACCATCAAGTCCAACTCCTGCCCTGAAATCAGATTTGAATTCCTGACTTCTCTGAGGAAAGCTATCTGTAAACTATTACATTTCTCTTCCACTGTGGTCCCCCAGTTGTGAAACGTGAAAAAATACTTAGCCCTAGAGTCTTGTGAGAACCAAGAAATATCTTCATTTGTGATCCTGAGATGTTTATTTAGACAAAGCAATGGTGAAACACATATGGGAAAGCATCAAGATAGGATTTCTATGCATTCATAGAATCACAGACTGGCTGGGGTTGGAAGGCACCTCTGGAGATCATCCAGTCCAACCCACCTGCTAAAGCAGGTTCACCAGAGCAGATCACGCAGGTCAGTCCAGGTGGGTTTGAATGGCTGCAGAGAAGGAGACTCCACAACCTCTCTGGGCAGCCTGTTCAGGGCTCTGGCACCTCAAAGGAAAGAAGTTTCCCCTCATGTTCAGGTAGAACCTCCTGTGCTTCAGTCTGTGCCTGTTGCCCCTCATCCTGTTGCTGGGCACCTCTGAAAGGAGTCTGGTCTGTGCTCTTGACACCCACCCTTGAGATATTTATATCATTGATGAGATCTGTTCTCACCTTCTCTTCTCCAGGCTGAACAGCCCCAGCTCTCTCAGCCTTTCCTCATAAGGAAGATGCTCCAGACCCCTGATCATTTTGTAGGTAAAATAGAAATCTGAATCTTTCACAACAAGGACAAGCTTATACTAGGATAGAAGGAAAAAAAACCCTGCAGACCACATGGCTCAGCACACAGAGAGAACCTACTCCATATTTTAAAGCAGTGCATGCAACTGAATGCTAACTTGAAAGTACACACCAGATCTGTTTACTAGCTGTTATGATGTAGGGTGAGGGTGTTTCCCTCTTAGACATAATGAGTAGGTGTTATTTTCCAAGTCCACATAAAGCTGGACTGCTGTGCTAAACTATCTGGGCTCTTTCTCCTTTTCGGACAGTGCTAAGCACTCTTAAGAGCACACAGAGCTGGATGGAGCACCAAGAGTCACCAGGGACACTTTGCCGCCTTCCTGCTGCCCCAGCGGTTGGGAACCTCACCTGAACTCTCAGTATATTCAGAGTAATTTTATAGCCACATGTTCTTTGGTTCATATTCAGCTTCTCTTGAAGTAATTTTTCTCCCTCCATGCTGTTTACCTCACTGGCATATTTATGAAAGGATCTCAGCTTTGGATGGCTGATTTAAGGGAGCCTACTGTAATTTTTTACTTATGAGGAAGGCTCTGAAATCCTGACATGCCTGGCAGCCCTCCTCTAAGTTTGCTATCAGGTGTTTTCTCCGTTTTATTGGTTTTGTTTTTATATTAAGCACCAGTGACCAGGACCGTGCATGGTGTTCCAGCAGACAGCTGAAAAACACGTTGTGCAATTACAATGTTAGTGTGCTTTCCTCTCTGTTGAAAATAATTTGTAGTGCTTTGAAAGATTGCATTTGCCTTTTTATGGGTCTATCACTCAGGCAACCATAGTAATCTTGTTATCAACTTGTATACCTAGAGTCTTCCCACTGGATGAGCTCCCATCCTGCAGAAGTTAGTGTTAGGGTTTCTCATATGCACGGATCTGCTTTTCATACTAGTAAATTTTGTTTACTTTTACTCTCACAGTTCTTATGGGTCTCTATTTTGTGTATGATATTCTATTCACCCTTTGTACTGACAATGCCTCATACCTTTATGTGCAGACTTCATCAGCGCAACACCTATACAAGGATCATTCTTGAAAAAAAATATTTTTAATTGGTTCCAAGAACCCATTCTTGATGAATTTCACTAGTAAACTTCTTCCAGTCTACTACTTCCTCCATATATTATGCAAATGTTCTTCAAGCCTGGAAGAAGCATTTAGCTATAGTTTAGATTCAGAAAAGCCTATTGCAAAATATCTCTGTTCAATAGTCTGTTCCACTATGTCGTACAGAATAATGACTAACTTTATACCTGGGCATCCACATAATGAACTTGCCTTTCATTTGAATGTCTTGACTGAAAATTCTCATAAAAATTCTTGAAACTTCTTGTTAAAGCAAAACAAAAACCACCCACACATGAATTAATGCCTCTACTTAAAGATAGACTAGAGGCCTGGTTTATAATTCTGTATTAAAAATCTGAAGGATTTAGTTAAAGCATTCATACCATCCATACATCGGAAATTACACACAAATGTGTGCACAATAATACGTCTGTATTATTCATAATAGCAGGTACTGAAGCCTTACAACCTCACAAGATAAAAGATGCAAAAGAAAAAAAAAATATTATTGGATCGTTTCTTCTCTTTTGCTATCTGTAACTTTAATATATATTTTTAAAAATGCTTTTAGCACACTATCACTTATGAAGCTTGAGATCTCTATTCCAAGTATAGTCCAAATTGATTCAAGTATTGTCGCCATAGATGTTAAGCATAGAATGAGTCAGAAACTGGTGAAATTAATTGCAACACTTGACCATTCCTTGATGCATTTTTGTTAAAGACTTACCGTATCACTTCAAAGATATTCATTAAGATATCTATATAAAAAATACATATGTTTGTTTGGGGGTTTTGTTTGTTTGTTTGGTGGTTTTTTTGTGTGTGTGTTTTGTGAGTTTTGTTTGGTTTGTTTTTTAATTGACATAAGATTTTCAGCAGGGCACTCCACTATCTACAGTCAGCTAAAGAAGCCTTGAAAATAATGTCTTTTATACATAATTGCTTCCAGGAGTTACTCAAAAGGCTAACAACAGGGAAAAAATATGAAACTGCCTGTAGCAAATTTTAATACAACCTGTTACTCTTCCTATCCCGTGACAGACACGAGTTCTGAGTGAAACAGAAGTAACATTTGGCTGGCTAAAAAAAATCTTTACAGACAACTCTGCCAACAGACATTACACATTAACATTGACAATTTCTGATGTTCATTGTGCAAACATTCTCCTTGTGTTTCAAGTCAGAGCCAAAAGATTTTTTTATGGCTTACATAAAGTTTAGTGGCAACATCAGAGGCATATTTTTATGGACAGTAGAGTAAAAGCCCTCCTGTTCCTGAAAAGGCTGTTGGGAAACAGCTGGTAGTCACAACCTGTGGAGAAGTACAGATATTGAAATAGAGTATAAAATATACCTGTCACCCGTACACTTTGCAGGATGGACACAAAGCACTATTCACTATATGGTTTTCTAAGCATTAATTATCCCTTCCAACAAAACTTTAGCTTGCGCTTTCTAAGTTGACTAATGGATTTACAACATAATCAATTCCCATCAAAATAAAATGGATGTGGGTTTTTTGGGTGGGCTAAGGAGAAGGAGCCACTCTAAAAATCCTGATTCCTTTGAAAGACAAAGGTCAACTGCTCACCGAGACCCTCTATAGCTGAGAGCTACACAACTATATAGGGCAACAGAAACACAAAGATTTTTTTCAAAAGGTGTTTTCTGCCTTAACCAAAAAAAAAAAGAAAAGAAAAAATATGCACATATGCGAAAGGAAAATAAAGTCATCCAAAACCAAATTCATAAATGTTTAAATCAAAAGGTTATTTTTAAAATAAAAGGGTGATATATTATTCATAGCAATGTTTGTGTTACTATTGTACATAGCTAAACTTCAAAATGGAATGTGCATGTTTCAGATATCCTGGTCCTTCTTTCCTTATTGCCGTCGACAGATGTCACAGGCCAAAAAGGCTCTGTGCCTCTTGGTGTATAACTTCCAGAAGTCTTATTGCAGAATGGTAAATGTCACCATTCTATGGTGACAAACTTTATTGACAGTAATTTCCCTGGATGATAGCCAGGAAAGCTTGACGTGTCATTATAAACTGAAAACTGGAAGTGGGGCAAAGGCCTGGAGCTGATCTCACTCCTCACGTGCTCAGAAGTACGAGACGTTTTTGGCAAGGACGCAATATTCTGGCCCACCAAGATAAAGTTGAGACTATTGCAATTTCAAGCAAATAACTTCTCTTGACATACAGCCCTCTGTCTCAAAGAAAAAAAAAAAAAGGGGGGGCAAAAAAAAAAGAAGCAGCAAGGCTTCAAAGATACACTAGAGAAGTCTGCTTAGCAATTGGCACATGACCAGCCTAAAGATTAAAGTGATTGCTATTAATGAATTGGAAAAGGAGATGGGAAAAATGCTGCTTTTTGTCTCTCATATTGAGTTTGCTTTTGCAACAGGCAAATTATGCATCTTCATTAAATACTGTCTATATTTGAAAAGAATGTTCCTGTTCATTACCTGACAGAGATTAAGTGTAAAAAGGCTGAAGGCCAAAAAAAAGTGCTCCATATGATTAACTCTGATTTTCTGTTCTACATAAAGAACATCATTAAAATGAAATTATTATTCTCTGTAACCAATATAATTCAGTCCAACTGCTAGAATTAGCATTTTCTGAAACTCTGTTCTAGGAGAACGGTCCAGTCTCCTCCTCTGGATGTGTTCTCTCAGGGACACGGAAGAGCAGGCTGCCCAGCTCTTCTAACCTTGGGACACAAGATATGGGGAGATGGGTACTTTGCACAGAGTAATAGCTGCTTTGACCAAAAAGTTATTTAAGCAGTGTTGTTAGGCATTTAAATATTCAAAATATAAATTATCATGCTGTGGATTAGAATATGAGGGGAAGTTCTGCAAACTGTTTAGGAGAATAATAAGAAAGATCTAAAACATGGGAACAAGACAGCACTTTTTTTTTTTCTTCCCAGGAAAGCTAATCTATATTTAATAACAGAGCACCGGGAGAGGGGTACTCATAACAGGATGAGAAAAATGACGGTGTTTCTCTTGTTAAGTAGTGAAATATAGCTATTAAATCGTTAAAATCTCTGTAGTGCTTAAATATGACAGAAGAAAATTGGTCCCAATGAGATGGTATGATCTTATTTCAGTCTTCTAGAGTGGTGAATGTGGACAGCAAGATTGGGAACTACAGTATTTTTCAGTGAAATTTCAGGGCATAACCACAATTGTAGTGAATCAATTTTGACTTCCCAGAGAGATTTATGCAGAGATGTATAATACAGCACATTAATCCCCTCATGTGTCCCCAGAGGGGAAACACACTGCTTATTAAACAACTTAAAAAAAAAAGTATTTTCAGATATATATTCGTTCTCCAAAACCAAAACGGACAATTTGGATGACAGCAGCATTTTAACAGAAATAAAAATAACAAGATCCCCATATATGTAATCATATAGCTACATATATTATAACATGAAGGGATCGCAGAGGCAAATCAGTTTGCCATTCTGCGTCCGCCTCCGCGGGGCTCTGGGCACAAAGGCACAGATGTGGGCAGAACACCAGAAATGTTGCTTTAGAGACTCGCTCTTTGAGCCATGAACAGCTGGGCAAAATTTGAAGCAGACCTAAAACCGTTCAATGCTGCTCTGGGAGCAGTGAGGCACAATCAGTCCCTCGATTCCCAAGGCAAAAGGGGTAGAGAAGAATAGCGTTTTCAAATATTTCAGAAGCGCTGTTTTCCGGGTCGTATGTTTGTTTTATATTATTTATTTTTATACCAGATTTCAGGATGTAAACTGAAGTGTCTTCCCAATCTAAAAATCCACACCAAAAAAACCACTAAAACCCTGAATCCTGCAAGTGTTTATTGCCCTCCATATGAATCAGTGATGAGAAGAAATGATATAGTATCTGGAACCTATGAAGTACTCAGTCAGTGTGCCAAGCTTTCCTCTTGTGCACCTGCTCAGCCAAAGTACAGCCAAGAGATATTAGCAGACTTCGGGGAAGACAGTGACAGCCATAGTGAAGTACCAGATTCATTGCAAAATGCTCGCCAAGCCAACTTTTGTCAGGTGATTCATAGGCAGTGTTTCTAAAATTTTGATTTGAATTACCTGCAGACTGCTTACACATATCGGAAACACTCTCCAGTCTCATCATTTTTCTCAAAAATGTACCTTTATAGAAGCACTCACACTTCCTTACAAGTTACCAGAATCCTACAACTTTACATTCTATTTGGATTTCCTGTCCTCAGCCATTGAAAAATAAAACAAATGTCAACAAATACCATTTCCACTCTAATTTCATAGACCCTGACAGCCTTCAGCAGCTTAGTGGCTGCTAATTCCTTTAATAACCTTATTTCTCAGTATCATATGTTATAGTTTATGACTTCCTTTTTAAATCAAGTTGTATCACCCCAGAGGAAACAGAGCATCTATTCCTAGCAGCATAGTGAAAACAGCACAGCTGGAGAAAACTAGTATCTCATTATGATGCATTATTAGTTTTCCAGCAATTGTACCACCAGTGCCTCTACAGTGCTTTGCTAAAGCATCGGGTTTCTTTTTTATTTTATTTTAATTAACTCAGCTTTTATTTCATTTTTAATAAGTGCGTCAAAAATAATATTTATGAAATTGATTACATTTTGAATCTAAGACTCTCTGAAATATTTTTGGGGGTTTTTTTGTTTGTTTGGGGGGTGTTTTTTTGTTTTGTTTTGCTCTTTTAAAAAAGGCAGAGGGCGTATTTTTGCACGTTTAGCAAACACCATTTCCTATGCGATCATTTTGTCAAAGGTATTTTTTTCTTCATGCAACAGGCTAAAAACTTCAGGTCAGAAGATAGTGACTTAGGAAAACGTAAATATTCAGCTTAAAGGCAAGTTCACTTGACTTATGCCAAAATTGCATCCTGAAAACTCATAGTGGAACTGATTCAAGACTGAAGTAGAGTACATCAGACTCCATTTGCAGGGCAAACCAAAAAACCCATTTGCAGGCACTAAACAAGAGCTAATAATAGCAGTCCAGCAGACTGGCTTGATAGTATAGTTCAAATTCATGTGGAATTGTGCTAAAAAGTCTGGGTAAAGCCGGAAGATGAAATAGTGATACAGCCCAGAAAGTTTCTCAGGTCCCATCTGGCAGACACTAAATGAATGCTCTCACAAAATCTTCTATTTCGATGACTTAGGAAGGGGGAGTAAAAAAAAAAAAATAGGGCTTGTAAAAGGACAAACAGGAAGACCACGTGATGTTTTAACTCATGGACTTCCGCTGTGTAAGTAATTGCAAGCCAATTCTAACCTCTTTTCTGCGTATTACACTACACATGGTGGTAGGAAGACTCATATTTTATTTTGGTGTTTGAGACAACATACCTTATTTTTATTCTGAGTGCTTATTGCAGGCTTCTCCCCATGTAATGTTAGGGTGCCCTTGTGAGAAAGGCCTGACTCAATGACCTTTGCAATGATAAGAATTTATAACTCAGATATTGTAGAACTCACTCAAAAATACCCAGGTACTTTCTCTACATTTAGTAATGTCAAAGTAGGTCATAAAACAGTAATGGAAGAAGGTGAAATTAAATTATACTTAAGACTTAATTCAATATCCCTGGTATCCCAAGTATTTTATTCTTATACTACTGGTCAGTTTAAATTTTCCCCCTTTATCTCTTGCCTTTTCACCTTGGTTGCTAATTTGAATGTAGAAATGCAGATATGAAATCCAAGTAATACAAAACTTTTCAGAGAAACTTTACAAATTTTAAAATTTCTTTGGACTAGATTTTGTAAACTAAATATTTGCTCCTCACTCTGAATTAGGGATGCTTATAGCTTTCCCGCTTGTAAAAAAGATGCAAAAAAAAAATTTAGGGATTTAGCCCGTTCTTCTCTAGAAACACAGTAACTCGTATACTCAGAAGATATTGTCTGCATATATTTAGGAATTAGTGGAATAGACAAGTTTGTCAAAGCATATCGGACTTAACATTGTATCTTTTCGTACTGTATATTCTCTTGTGGCCCTCCTACACGAAGCCCTCAGTATCATCATGGAATTAATATTGTGAGAAAACTCTATTTGATTTTATTGAAGAAAAATAAATTTTAATCAATATAATCCAAATCAGCTCCTCTGCTCCTTGTTTTCATTTCAGAACAAAATGAAAACAAATTCTCATGGGTAAAGAATTATTATCTGTAGATGAGAATCATATGAGATGATTCAACAGGAGCGTGACTGACAGGAGCAGACACTTCAAGTAGTCTTTCAGAAACTCAGCATAACTAAAATAGTATAAAATTGTTTTAAAAATGAGCACAGCATTTTTGTTTTGGTTTTTTGTTTGGTTTTGTTTGTTTAAACAGAATTAAGATTATACATGGCCCACTAGATGGAGAGTAAGCCAATGAAGAGGTCACATGAGCTACTAATTTGGGGGAAATAACAGCAAAATAGCCAATCTGACTAGCAAGATTATTAAATTCCTTTTCTTCACTGCTGATATTAGTATTATTTGCAGAAAAGTCTGGAGAATAGGCCTCGGTACAGCCTGGTATCTGTCACCTCAGGGTAGTGTCATCCATTAGAGGTGTTCATGTCAGCACTGCCAATGTAAACGCTGTGCAGTTTGCACTGGCAAGTTGCAATATTTTACAAATAAGAGACATCACATACCTTAAATATACTCTTAGAAGCAGATAAAGTTTATTTACAGCAGAATTCCCCTTTTTCATTTTGTTACACAATGGGCAGGCTCTTCGAGAAAAGAGCAAAGACCCCAAACTGTACTCCTTTGCGCAGAAAAATAAATAATTTATCATACATTTCTGTATGATAACTGAAAAAGTGGACATCGAAATATGGGGAATAAAGAAATCTTTTTAATGGTCTTCCTGTCCTCTGTGCAGATACAGGGGCAGCTACGTTGTGAGCAGAATACATGCATAGACCTAAAGGTGAGACCTATGAGGAAAGGTCTCCAACAGTAATGGGCTCAGTCTGTGCACCTTGGCAACAGCAGGACCTCCAGGTACAAGACTTCTCCCCACACCTTCATTTTTGACTCTAAGCACCACCTGACCCATTGCACTCCAGTCCACACAGTTCTTGAGCCTTTCTTAACCGGTGACACCATTAATGAGCCTATTTGTTATTCGGAGGTCAAGGTGTCAGGACAGCACTGGAATAACTATCTGGACTCTCACCTCTCTCTAGAGGACCTATGCAATCCTGTTTGTTGTTGCAGTCAGTATATTTGTAATCTAAACCAAAATGCTTGATTAATTTTGAGTGCATATATGTAGTTTCTCCAGAGTCACCATGCCCAGAGAATTAGAAGATATTAAATACCTGTTTTAAAAATTCTGTAAACTTTCATTTAAACAGCATGCAGAATTTACTTAGTCTGTTTTGGTGAGCTTTTATGTTTGGTTTCTATAACCCTCTGGCAAATGAAGATGTTTGCAGAAAGTACTGAAACAATAAACATAGATACTTTGATGCAGAAAAAAATAAACCCACTTCAAACAACTCACAACTGTATAGAAAGGAAGATAAAGGCCGCATGTATTCAGTCACAACATGACCTGCCTAATCCCTCCCCCAAATTAAGAGAGATTATATTTTCTCTTCTTCAAAACAAAAATCAAAGAGATAAAAAGGAAAAAACTAGACAGACCAGCTAGCCCAACAGAAGACATGGGACCGTAACACTCCAGCTCTTTTGCTCTATATCATGAATGACAGCATCAGGCCTTTTTTCAGACACCTTTCATCCTCTCCTCTGCCTCTGGCTACCACGGTATCTTTTGTGATTTTCCCACATAGCAAGCAATAGCTCATACCTCAGAACCCCAACCAAGTTTTATAAAATGCCCAGAAGGCACCTCTTAGGAGGTGGGAGGAAACATAACAAGCTGCACATGAGAAGTGTGTTTCTCCCTGCTGCATAAAAGCTGGCTTGTAGTGCCTGCCAATGAAAAGAAATCCTAAATGGCTTGGAAGTAATGATTCTAATCATTTAATTTACACTTGCTGTTTCTGTTCCTAATTCTGCCTTTCAGTGAAATGGTGTTTATCCCTTCTTTATTGTTAGTATGCAAATGCTGTCTTCATTTCCTCAAATAACCATGTCATTGTTATACTGTAAGATACTGTACATTAATGCTAAATGGAGGTTTATTAACTAATGCAAAATATACTGATCTGTGTCCTCAAACTAGCACGCCACGCTACAGGCCTCTTGCGCAACAAACAGATTACACTACCACCGTGACATTTTTCTATCCTCCCATACTGTTTTTTTTTCCTCACCCAGCTCTTTGGAAATATTTGAAATTCATGTGCAGGGAGAGAATTTACAGAAGGCACACATTGATTTTGAAATCTGCCTGATTTTTATGCAAGTTGCATAGAAAAATGATGCATAACTAAGCTGAGAGGCAGCCCCAAAGTAAACCTTTTGTCTGCAGCCTGAAATTGTGTGCATAAAAGACGAGGCAATAGCATATCGTGCAAATGAGTATCTACCATTAAAGGAAATTAGCACAGAAGACAGGTGTGCTTAGCAAATAGACCTAGAATTTTTTGTCCTTTCTTGCTAGATGTGTGGCAATTACTGAGATACCAACAAATCTCCCTTTTTTCCATATCAACACACGTACAAAAGACTCAAAACCTCAATGTTATTATGCAGCAAACACATTACCAAGTATATTCCATTTGGATTCACTTTGATGAACTATATGTTCTATACTTCAAACCTGACTGAAACATTCCCATCACACTTTAAAAATTATAGCAATTCAACAAAATTGGAAGAAAAAGTTAGACTATTTTAATAATAGAATTTCATTAGACTTGTTCATTTGGGTGCTTATTTCCTTCCTTGTCTGACAACAGCTGTGCAGAAAATGTCTGCGTTTGTCTAAGAGAGACCGGGAATGCTTTATGAGAGCTGCATCCTTCCTTCTTGAATATACGCTGTACAAACTTATTTACTTGCACTTGAATAATGTGTAGAGCTACAGCCATGGGATTGAAAGTTGGCTGTCCCTGCTGTCAAATAAACCAGTAATAGCAACAGGAAAAAAAAGATAGCTTCTTTCTCAAGAGAGGTCATACAACAAACAACACGTGGAGGCAGAAAAAAACAAAGGGAGCACCGAAACCTCTGAGAAGATACATCTCAGCAGGGGAGGCAATACTGATACTAAATCACCCACACTGCCTCCTTGTCAAGTTTTTGCAGCCTTTCTAGCGCAGGAGATCTCAAAAGGGGGCTCTGAAGCAGGATGCTTGCAGATGTTTACAAAGACCTCCTCTTACATGAGCAAAGCAACAGGAAAAAATGTGACAGACTTGTTTGGTAGCACACACAGGCAAATATAGGGCCGCAGAATAAACCTCGAGCTGGAGTTCACTGTTAATCAAGAGCAATAACTGTTCTTGGAATTCTTGCATGTCAGAATGAAACTTCATAGATCTTTACTTAAACCGACAATTATCATAATTGTGGTTATTTTTAATGATAAATGCCTTCTTCCTCCAAAAGGGCAAAGAGATATGAAGCAAAAAAGGATTTACCAATGACTACATGATGAGCAGCTCTACTAATTCAGGGTGGTAATGCAAGTAGTACATTCCTGCCGGTTTCCCCCGACCCAGATGTAGATGGCAAAATGCATCAGCAAAACAGAAGATTATCCATCAGCTGTTAAAACCAAGAATCATAGGAGCTGGATTTGTGTGTATGCTCCAGAAGCAGGGGGGAGAATGCGCCTGGTGAGAATAATCGATATTATTACGAGTTGTGCTCGTTCTGAGATTCATCCCCTTGAATACCACCTAAGTGGCTCAAAGGGGCCTTAATCCAGCCACTAACTGTGAGAATGCCCTATGAACATAAACCACTGCAGCATTTGTGTTGGACCTTGCTCCTACAAATGCCACAAGATATCACACACCAGTATAAGACCTCTCTCCAGCCTCATCTCCTGCCCCTCTGAGCCATCGAGAACCACCTTTGAGCTTTTATGGACGGCATAGCAAGACAACCTTGGAGCCCTTGAGCCCTTGCACACCCTGAAAAGCCAGGTACTGCCTGCCCAAGCAGGACAGGGCTGAGTCCCAGCTGTGCCACCAACACCAGAGCCTGGCACTGGTTTTGTGTTGTTTCAAACTGCCTGGAACCACACGCCTACGAGATTTCATGTTCTCTCCCTACCCACCTTTACTGACCCTTCTCTTGGTCAGTAACTGATGCAGACAGGGATGCTGCACTTCTAATACACATCCACAGCGTTCACGCTGTTGGCCCAGTGCTAGTTTGTACATTCATACCACATTCCTGCAACAATGCAGCAATAATTTATGGCCAACTGTGAAAAATGTGGCTAGCAGATCTAAGTGTAATTACCTGGGCTTCTGACGTCGTTGTTACATACCTAAGAGGTAATTAAATGGTAATAGAACTTTTTCTCCTTCAGTTACGGACTTGTACCTTTAACAGAAGATCAGTCCTCCATTGATGGAAGGTGTATGGGGAATAGTGTTATGAAAGAAAAAAAACCCAAACAAAAACAAACCAAAACAAAAAACCAATCAGATAACAGAGGCCTCAGTAAAGCAAGAAACCAAGAATAGTGCTACGTTTATACCTAGAGGACTCTATAATAAGCTCAAATTCCAGAGTAATAAAGAAACTAGTCAATGTTTCATTCTTTAATTCCTTTAGAAGTCATTTAGAACTGCTTTATACGAAATCCCAATTTTAACCCCTTTGTGAAGATAATGCTGTTGACCTATAGCCAGGATTTACCCCATCAGCTTTTGCTATATTGTGTGCGTTCTCTGTGTATTACTTCACCAAACTGCAAATGCTTCTTTGCACTTAAGAAATGGCTTCTGGCAGTTGTCCAGCTTATTTCTGTGTCTATGCTCCATCAAAGCTCAATTACCCTGAAAACTTCAATAAATGTTACCAGGATCTCTGCCACAGTTCTTAGAGGACATGCAAGAATATTGTTTTTTAAATAATATTATTGCAGTGAGAAAAAGTAGCTACAAAGTTAAATATTTTCCAGGGAGGAGGTAAGCAAAAACAGATCCAGGGTAGGAAAGTAAATTAAAAGTGGAATTTTGAGTGCATCTTATAATGAGAGTCATTGTTTTTGCTACGTGTATTCTCTATACTGATTTCTGGAAGTACTTACCTTTTCTGGGTTGTTCACCAGCTACATTACAGGTACTTTATAGTTCTACAAATCATTCTTTGTCCTATGAATGTTTAAGCAGAACACGGCGGAATGTGATACTAGCGCATTTTATTAAAAAGAAAAAATAAAAAATAACAAGCAGAAAGGAGAATAAGTACAAAATAGTAAAATTGAATAATATGGACCCACTGAAAAGTGCTATACAAAGGCAGTTTCGCAGGGGAACATTAAATATTAGGTGAAGGTTAGTGTGCACTGCTAACAATGAAGGCATGGAAATGGAGAGTTTTTTGCCAACACATCTGACCAGACCACAGCAGTTTTGGAGACATCCCAGTGAACCTTCACACATTCCCATTCGCAGTGCAGAGAGATGAAGAAGGGCAGCTCTGAAACACGCAACATGGCACATTCCCACGAATGAAGAGCCAAACAGTGAGAGATGTGCATAAATACAAGAAAATCAAATTGAAAGGGACCTGGCTGCTAAAAATCCCTATTGCGTTCTTCCCAAAGCACAGACATGCAACCAATTATATATTTTGGTTGTAAAATGTAGAGATGAACATGTTTTTTCCTCTAGTTCTATTACAGAAAAACTACAAGGCAGCAGCAGCTGTGAGGGAGCAGAGCAGAGACTCTGCAGGAATAGCTGGGGCTCCACAGGAAGCACTTAGTGCTGCTGGGGCTTCATAAATGATAACAAATGCGCTGTTCTCCGATTTTAGATACTGATAGAACCATCTTTTTAATGACCAGACTGATATGAGCAGTACCCCATGTGAATATGCATTAAAACATTTTGTATCTTCAATTTTTAGCTGCTCGGTTATCACTGAGCTAATTACAGAAAAGCTTGTAAAGCTTCATGCTAACTCTACAGAGCCTGTATTTCTGCAGCATCCACAGGCCAGCAAAAATCTGTTTCCAAACAAAAATTCATGTGTAAGGAGTGCTATCATTGCAAAGGTTACTGACACGCCATAAAAAAAAAAAAAAACAACTTACTTTCTATATGAAGTTAAGTATACACCGTATAAGATTCTGAATCAAATCACCTGCTCTGATAACCTCATTTTAAACTGTGAGAAAACTGACATCCAAACTCAGGCATTGATCCACAAACCATCAGGATTGCTCAGTGGTGTAAAAACTCTTAGAAAATTGCCGTATCCAGAACAAGATAATGTGCCTAGGGCTAACCATTAGTTTGAACTATTAAGTACTATGACTGTGGCAGCTACAGGGGAGCCTCTCATCTTGGGTGAGGAGTCCACCCCGAGGGTGTATTGGGTGCTGAAATCTGTGCACACACACACCTGTCCCCTCATCCCGTTCATATTTTGTACTTGTACATTTTTATCATTCAAAGAGGCCAGAAGTAAGCCTTAGTTTGGATAAGCCCCATTTTGGAAATGGATAATAATGGCTTAATATATGGGGTTTAAATTTTCTAGTCTGAAACATTTTTTCCTCTTTGAGAACAAATGTGGCTATAAATCCTACAGAAGCTAATACCACATATTCCACAGCTGAAGATTTCTGCAAATCCCAAAGGCCTTGACATCTGCCAGATTACAGATAAAGAACAAGACATTTTGCAATAATGTATGTTTTTAACAGTGCAGGACTGAAATTCACTATGCATACGTGCTGAACAGTGGTTTGTGTGTGGGCTGGTTTGTTGTGTGGTGTTTTGTTTTTTTAAAATCATGGAGAAGCTAATTCTCCTAACCTTTAAAATACAGATTTTAGGCTGTTCTTAATATTTAGTCTCCTAAAAATTCAAGTATTTGCAAATCCAAAAATTCTGTCAAATGAGCTATCACAGGCACTAATAGGTCTTAATGACCTGACAAACCTCACCCCAGCTCATCCCTACCCAGCAGCATCTGCATTTGCTGCTTGCTGGCAAGGAAAAGATCAAGGGAGGTTTCAGGGTGAAAATGAATTGTGACTTCCTGAGTCACCCAGGACAAAAGGACCAGCTTCACACCCCTTAATCTTGCCTGAGAACTGGGCAGGTGACCCAGCACCCAGTCCAGGACATCTTTGCAAATTTAGTGCTAGAAGTTTAAATAGAACTCGAGCTGTGTGCTGAGCTCGAGTTTTTGTACAGCGGCACTTCTCCTCTGGTGCCCATCAAGCAGCAGGGACTTGTTGCAGGAAAAGAAGGTAAAACAACAACAACAAGTTGGCAAGAAAGAAGACAGCAGGCAAACAAGTAAAAGTAGCCATGGAAAATATAAGAGATCAATACCATTAGCTGGAAATGCACAAAACTGACCTATAAAGCCAAGACAGATTTACACACCGCTCACCACACCTGGGTTTCTACTCAGAGGTTTGCTTTAGACCAAACCGTGCGTACGAAGAATATATTTTGAGAACTATCTTGCACAATGCTAGAGAAGCCCACAGCCACTGGTCATTAGAAGTGCTGCAAAAACTATTGTATTCTCAAGGTTCATGTATTAACATGATCGCCAAACTAGGAAAGCCAACCCCAGCTCTGGCCAGGCAGAGGGCAGAAATTTGGCACTCTTGACCTCCCAAATCCAGAGAAGGAACAGAGGGGACAAGTCAGTGGTGCATGTGCTGCTGTGCTGCAGAAAGGCAAGTCCCAGGTGACTGTGCGTGAGAATCTCCCTTCTGCTTCTCTTTTCACCCATGACAAACACAGAAGTAGAAAAAAAGACTTCTAGAAAAATTCTGCTTCACGTGTAGCCAGTGGGATAGGGATGCTTGTGTTCCAGGCCATAGGTGGTGACGCAGATAGTGTTACAAGGGGTGACAACACCGGGGTATCATCACAGGTGGGTACCATCATACCCAATGTGGGGGATGGCTCTGCATCAGCCACAGTCCTCCAACCGGTCTCCTTGCCAGTCCAAACACAAGCGATCCAAACAGTAAAAGTGCATCCTGGCCCCAGAATGATGCATCACTCTGCTTTGCTCAGGTGTCACACAGACCAACTTCACCCAACACATCTTTGTTGTACCAAATACCCTGTAACTTTAAAGAAAAGGTCGGATGACTTGCTGTAATTCAGTTTTATTTATACTGAGTTTTGTCTCTAAGGATCCTGTTAAGAGACCTTGGGTACAGTTTCTCTTATTGATAAGTGTCCAAGCAAGCAGAAGAGCACAGTTGTTTTCATTTTCCTAAATACTTAAACCTCTCCACCCTGTCACCTACATCCCTCCTAAAGGAAGTACTCTGCTTAAGAGGACTTGCCATAGCTTTTCCCTTATCAATAGGCAAATATTACTACTTCCAACAGTAAGGTGTGCCAACACCAAAAATATTTGAGAACATGAATTGTGTGTTTGGCTTTAAAAGCATGAAAACAAAGATGGAAATATCAAGTGTAATATTACTCTTCGTTATGTTTCTCTTAAGTCACTAAAAGAGCCCAAAGGCTGCTGTAATTTCTGGCAGGTGCCGCTGCCCTCTGGGGAGCAATAGGGACAACCCCAGCATGTGGGGACCGGTTGGGTACACATCTCAGGGTAGTGAAACAACACCCTCCGCTCACCACCTCCCTCTCACACCATTCAACAGCTGTCTAGGAGGAGCCTGCAGACAAGAATCGTAAGAATTAAAGTGCTTCCATCACATTACACACAGGCACCAATTTAAAATGAGATGTATTAACAGATATGAAAAACAGAGAAAGTCCAAGAGCTTCTGATTTCTGGATGCCTGAAACTAAAACCATCAATCGATTTTAAAACCTAATAAAATTCATAAAGGAATCTAATTATCTGTGGAGCCTATTCAATTATAGAACAAGATGAAGAAAAAAAAAAAAGACGAAATAAGACTGCTGTCTTGTATTTACTGATCCATTTAATGTTGCTAGCTGTACACACTAAATTAATATTTTCCTCATGAAGATAGCTGGAGTATTTATTCAGGATACCAAGGAATGCAATCATTATTTAAGAACAGTAGCGAAAGCCCTGCCAGCACAGGAAGGTTTTACTTATTGTCCACAAATTCAAAGTATATGTGCATATACACACACATAGTTTATATATGTATAATTTTATATGTTTTATATGTATATGCTTATATATATGTATGCGTATATAAAAATGCGGTTTTGGTATGTTCTTGTGGGTTATCAACTATATAAGAGCAGTTAATTTGTGATTAGGAGAAGCCAGATAATGTCAAACTTTTCATACTGAGGTCATTATTGTTTATTTTCTGTAGTCCCAGAGGGGGGATATACTAGGTTTCATCAGGATTTTAAATAAATTGTTAATTAAAATTTACAGCTTTGGAAAGTTCTTTTCTGACTGGAAAAAACAGTATTGGACAGCTCTATTCTCAGAGGCTTTTGGACTGTATCATTGCCAAATCCTGCCTCTTCCTTAATAAACAATTTTCAAGAATGCTTTGCTACCACAGCTTCCATTAAATGCAGCTGGAACTGTTGTTTTTTAGTAGCATATTTGGTTAGCTGTTAATGAAGATTTAGGTTGTTGCATTTCTTTAGATTCACTAGATTTATAGGAAGGAGAATTTCAAAGGAAAGTTGATGCAAAGGCAAATGTAACCCCCAGCGGTTTCAGTTATCTTCTTTGACTGGTCTTTTTAAATATTTGGACCTTCTCTTTTCTTTAGCCACACAGCAGAGCCACATTAATTAACTTAAAATATCAAATGACTATGTCTAGGTGTACTAAAATTATACTGAAAATACCAACTGTCTGAAGTATACGTTACACCATAGATCATTTAGAAGTTTTCATATTTAGAAAGCATTAACAAGATTTCCTCTTATTTTTAAGTACAGGTTTGTGGTTTTGGTTTTTTGGTTGGTTGGGTTTTTGTCTTTCCAAAAGGAATCTCTACCTAGAAACTTGCGTACTAGAATTCTCTACCTAAAACCTCACATTTTAGCTCAGTGTGAGGCATTTTCACGTTATTTATCGAAGTCAGCCAAATTTCTGAATAAGGTATTTTGTTAAAGAGCAAATCCTACACAGAGGAGGAAATTAACTGAGCAAAAATAAATATGGAGTAATCATTAGCAAATTACCACACAGGTAACACCGTGGCCATTGGAAGACTGAAGGAGATAGATTTATCACCAGCAAAGGCTGCAAGTGGCATTGAAACCTGAAACTTATGAGCTGCAATTGGCATCTCACAGAACTTTCAGAAGTTTAGTCAGAAAAAGATCAGCCAGCCTACACAGTGTCTTTTAATAGTATCCCAGTTGCCAATGCCTCAAAAATTGGACAGGAAATCTCCTGGAAAAAGATTTTCTCAGAAAAACATCTCAGCAAGGAAAACACGAAGACGGGATTTCCAGCAGAGTTTCAACTACTGTTGGCTGAACTCTTGAAGTAAAGAGGCAAAAATGAGTAAACAAGGAAACAGTTCAAACTTCTGGAAATCTCATTAAAATGAAACTGAGTTTTCTTCAGACAGTAGTGCTACTTGAATTACTTTCTCAATTACCTAAGCCTTCTTGTCATGTTTTTCTGCTTCTCCGTGTTTAGGAACTGAAGGACAGTCTAATCCTAACAATGCACACAAGAAAAAAAGGCATCAGAATTTAGGTACCACTTTCCCATATAGTTTAAGTGGTAAATTAGAGTCACTTAGTTAATCCCATTCCCTTTTTTTTTTTTTGCCGCCTTATCTTCTTCAAGGCAAATATTACTTTTCTACTTGGCTTGGGTATCGAGAGATTTAAATTTAAAGACAGGTTTCTCATGAAATGGTAAGAGACATCGTTTGATCTCTAGTTATAGACACCTCATCCAATTAAATCACCCTAGAAAACAGAAATACAGTACCATGCAGCTACCATAAAGAAACATCCAGTGTTATTTAAAAATATGGGTACTTTTGTTCTTTCATGTTTTCTTTTTGACAGTACAGTTTTTCCCTATTTGCCTAAAATATTAAAGCCACTTAATTGCTTCGTACGAAGAGAACTTAAAATTAACTTTAACATTAGCTCTGAACTTGGCTCTTGCCAGTGATTTTCATGAACATGAAATTTATCTGATTTCATTTTAATTCTGTGGTAATATTTGACATGATTTGACAACATAAAGCTTACTAACTATGATGCAGTGATTTATCTTGGGCCATAATGCTTGTCACCAAAACCTATTAACATTGCTATCTCGAAGCCAATCCCTCAGGTTTCTAAGAAGGACAATAACCTGGAAATTAAATCACAATCAGATATTCTAAGCAAATAATTCCAGAATAGAATACATTAATCAAAAACGTATAATTAACTCTAAGTGCAATAGAACCAATGGCTGAAAATCCTAAGGATACAATTATTTTTAAAAGGCAGTAAAAAAAGGGAAGGTGAGAACAAGCTAGGGGTTATTTTCTATGAAAATTAGAAAAATGAGGATTTTTCTAATGTGCTGCATCCTCTTTCTTATACACGAATAAGGCATATTGCTCTTGCTGGGGATTTGTGCTGAACACGCCTTGCAGCGAGCCAGCTGGGAACAGGCAGCTCTCCACCCTGCTCAAAGGCGCTGGTATCTGTCACTCCCGTGTGTGCAACGGGCTCCGTGTTCTTGCCCCTTGTATTAAAAAGCAAAAATAAATCAGGAGATTAGCTACCTACCATGCCAGTAGCATAGCAGATTTCTGGTAGGAACTCTGTGGTGCTATCAAAAAACCCCAAGCTGCCTTATTTAAGTCCCCATTTCTGCACTGTATCTAGTTCTGGGACAGTTTCCCTGTTGCATTGAGAGGCTGCTGCATTTCTGTTTATTTGGGGTTTGGGTTTGTTGGTTTTTTTGTGTGTTTGGTTTTTTTTTTCCCCCCTTTACATACCATAGTCTGCAAGCACTGAGGGGAAATAAAAGGTACTATTCATGAAGCTACCATTCATCATCATTCTTGTAAGTGATAATCACTTCATTAAAAGCAAAGTACAAGAATGGGTACTAAAATCAGTGATTTAGTAAAGTATGGGTAGATATTGAAGAGCTGGAGCCTTGCTGAAATGGGTCTTCTCAATCGAGTCTTCCTGTATGTACACAGCAATCACGCAGAAACCAAGGGAATCAATATAAAGTTGAAGCCTCAGTTTGTTCCTGGAGTTGGCATTACAAAATGAATCCTTTTTATTTTTTCCACTTCCAGCATGTTTTAATAGTAATGAATACTAATGCAATATCACTCCTTGATGGGATTTTTTTTTTTCCTAATGATACAGAGCACTTTAAAGGATTTTTTTCCCCTCCACCAAGTGTAATGGTATTTTAATTATGTAGTTCTAAATGCTCAAGAACTTTAATGAGGAATTTGATAGACTAATTGAATGAGCTGCAGCCAAATATAAAAATTTAAATAGATGCTCCACACACTTTACGATTCCTGGCAAAGGTGCACAAAAACGTGTTGACCCATTTACACATCACCCTGGGTATTTCACTTCACTGCTTCACATTCTACATCAACAACCCATCTGATGGCAAAAAAAAAAAATAGTGGATATTAATTTGCCGTTGCAGTGCCACCATCTTCATCTGAGCGTTAACAGTACAGAAGCAACAATTCTGCATATTGGGGTGAGAGGTTCCACTGAAGAACAAGATCAGCATAAAGAGAACAGAAACTTAGTTAACTCACTTGAATGGCTGAGGTTGAATTTCGGGGTGAGGTAGAAACTACAAATTTAGAAAAGACAAAGAGCTTTTGTTTTTCCCTCCCCCTCATCAGGACTCTTAATGTGTACTTGATAGTATACAAGCCTTTAAGGAGGTTTGTTTAAAGTTACCCATCTAATTTAGGACAGTTCCACAGTTTAAGAGTAACTTTGGAGAAATTACTGTAATTACAAGAGAATAAATCTTCTGTGAAGGAAAAATCAGGGTCAGATTATCCCTGAATATTTTGGGTTGCTAATTTACACCGTTGAAAACCCAGCTTTTAAAAGCCAGCACAGTGACAGGTATCTGAAGGCTTGAACTCCTTTTTTAAAGTATTTAACTCAGATTGCAGACAGCAAAAGGACAAAGTCCTTTCAAGTGTTCTTCCCATCAGTGGCTTAACAGAGTCACTGCCACAGGAATATTGCGTCCATCTCCCTGACAATTCAACACATTCCTCCCCTGGCAGTTTAAGATGGAACTTTATCTGTTGCTTCTTACTGAGAGCTGCTCTGATCACAAAAGAACGCACATTAAATGACAGCAAAGAAACCCTTACCATTTAACATTTCTTAGTATGCATTATTACAACAATGCACCTTATTGAAGTGCATTACTTATTAAATCTGAATATTTAAATATCTATATATTTGCTAAGTTAGAATTTCATTCTAAATCTTCATAAACTACATGGCACAAAGTGAAGATCTTCTGTTTATTTAGATATATTCATTTACCCTTGTGCAAACACTGGTTCACTTTCCATCAGTTCACCTTCCAAGTAGAAGTATTTCATGTTGCTTTTAAGTTAATTTTCATTTCAGATTTATTCCAATGGAGCCCCATTGGCTTTAGGAAAAAAAAAAAAGAAAAAAAAGACTGTAAAACCTAGAACCATTTTGCCTTCCTAAAGTAACTCAACAAACCAGACCACAGGGTAAGAAGCCAGGCTCAATTAATAAAAGATATCAAATTTCCAGTTTTGATAGAGAAGATGAAGAGCGAGGATAAATGCCTGCTGGAACAGGCAGGTGCCCCACGGGCACCAGCACTGCTGTGTCCAGGGAAACTCCAGCTTCAGCCTTCATCCAGTGTGTGTCCATCCCAGCTGCTCACTGCTCCCTGTCTTTCTGTTGCCAGAACACAGTGGTCTGGGGACTTCTGCACCTCAAAGTAGTCTGATATTAACCTCAACATCCCTGGGGAGGAATGGCAGAACCACACGGAGGGAACAGGATGGAGAAAGACTCCTATACCTCATAATAAAATAAAAGCAGAACATTTCTATATACGGCACCAAGACACTCCATAAACTGTTGCCCACCACATCTCAGCTGCTTCCTGACACATGCCCACCCAGCAGGACAGCTGTCATGAGCACCTGGTCAGACTTTAGTGCTTTCCAGGACAAACTACTGGCTGAACACTGATGAATAACTGGGTTGTCATTAAATCTTTAATAAGACTGATTTTAACTTCCCAACACCTGTGTTGTGTCAGACAGGACACTGCATCTCCCAGAGCAACCAGAGGCAGCTGCTGCAGGTTCAGAAGATCCTATAATGGATGGGTATGGAATAACTCACTTTCTGGGGAAGGATTATTTCTAATTTGCCGGCACTGGGAGGATTGTCAATAGTCAGAACTACGAGTGTACACTGTCCATCATGCCCGTGGACATTCAATAGCCATATAAATATCTGGTCAATGAATTCCATTAAGAGCTTACTATTTTGTGGCAATGAGTTCTATAGATTAATTCTGTGTTTCATAGGAAACAGATTCAATTAATTTGTAACCTAGTAACATGAATCAAGTTGCTTTTGCTGGCACTAAATGTAACCTGACTTGCTAATTTGTTTGCATCTTCTTGTTTACATTTGTTTATAAAGTGTCCAGAAAACCACTAGCAGTACCTAAATAATTGTATGGCTAATGATAATTAGTTCTACACTGAGTCATACTGCTAAGTTAATTGAGCAGTAAGTATGATAACAGCTGAAGGAAAAAAAATACAGAGAAATTATACTTTGGGGCCTTAAATATTCTTATTAAATAACCTGAAGTTGCACTTTGCATTTTTCAAGGCCATTCAAGGCCAGTGTTCTGCAGCTGGTTAGTAGACTGTGTGGGTTTTGTAATGTTAAAAAAAAAATAAAGATCTGATGATTCATGTAAAAACATGATGACCGGGTGAAATACTGTAGGATGACGGCTTATTTTTATTATAAAACTCCTGAGTATCACAGGCTTTGAGAGTCATCAGCATAATTTTAGGAAGAAATGTGTTGTGTGCATTTGTCTTCATACACTTAACTACACATCTCTCAGCTAACACAAAACAAAATATCAGAAATCTAACATCTTTGGCACTTCTGACCTTGGTACACCTGTAAACCTGGGAATCATCTATTGAGGTGATACATGAGTTGTCTTATAGAACCTCTTCTCCACAGATGTGACCTTTCTTCCATGAACAGTCATTTGTCTTAATGATAAGTTATGACACATCGACAGCTTGACTAACATGCTCCAAAACTGTGCTCCCATGACTTACCACAGCAATGTGGAAGCTTATGCAAAGAAGCCAACATTACATCCTAAATAACAGCATCTACTCAATTTGCACACACACGCTAGCTACAACCACCAGATGTGTCCAAACCTGTGGCATTGGGTCAATTCACGAGAAGTAAGGGCCCAAAATGATGCTCAGGTCACAGATTACTTTTATTATAAGACTTGCATCTCATGCTGGTGTCCACTAGGTACATATCCACTGAATTCAGACTCACACCAATGAAATTAAGGAAATTCAGTGCAGTGATCTGCAGAAATCTGTGTTTTTCCTCGGAGAGGTTATACTAAGACTTGCACCTTTTGTGGCTAAGCCCAATGTTTACAAATGTGTGTGTATATCACAAACACTTACAAAAGTAACTTCAAGGAAAATTTTTTTGGAATAGTTAATATGACGGAGTTGTTTTTTTGGAGAGAGCCTCTTTGGACACGATAAAGGAGACAGCCAGAGTAATGACAGCACCCCAATATGAGTTAAGTCATTCTCCTTTGTTGGCTGTTAGAAGAAAGTATAAAGTCCTGACTAAAGCACGCGCTGGTTACATGATTCTTATTGGTTATAACGCACTGTTCACGCATCCCACCCCCAAGTTTCATTGGTGACTGCTTGCTGTCCGTGCACTGTCCACACGCCACAGCGTTTGAGTTTCCTCCTCGCTTGTGGGTTAGGGATCTGCAAGAGTTCCACATTCCGTTCTTGCACAAACAACTTAGCTCTGTAATTCTGCTCATCAAAGACACTCAGAGAACGAAACAGCAGGCTCAAGCCTAAACCATAGTTATGTCAACCCCTGGATTGTTCACTGTGTATACATTGTATGCTCTCTCTTCTAGAAAACTATCCACATTAACACAACGAGTGGAAAAATAAAACCATCTATAGGCACTGAAAAACTGCATCCAGTAAGAAATACATTATTTTAAAGGTTGTCTAGGATAACTATTGAGGAGCCCTATTGATTCATTCTGTCCAGTGACCAAATTCTTTCCCAAGAATCTCTCCTTATTGGGCATTTGTTGCCAATTGCATTCTAAATCGTAGATTTTTACTGTAAGAAAAGTATTTCATATACAAAAGAGTCGCAGTGCCTTGCTGCTGTATTCTTAAGAGCCACAGGGCTGAAGACACATCTGGTTCCTGCTCCACCTGCTGAAAGCAGTCTTGCATGTTCACACCGACCTCCCACCTCTAAGGGAGCGAGTGTGAAGAATGTGGAGGTGAAATATGTCCAACCATCCTACATTTCCTGAAATTCATGCAGTGCTGAAGAAGACAAAAAAGGCATGTGCCTGACAAAACACAGATATTGAAAAGCAAAGCTGCTGGTTCAGCTTAGTGCGTGTTGTGCACAGACAAAAATCAACCTATTCAATATGCAGGGTCTTCTACTCTGCTGAGACTCTGAAATAAATACAGAGAATGTATCAAGAAAAAAAGGGATCAGATGATGCCATCAACACCTATATGGAAAGCCCATGGATGTTCAGATGTTTGTTTTTAACTTATAAATGTACATTGCTGAGAAATTCTCTAGCTTGGTTTAGACTGTCAGTCTAATCCCTTGCCTCTGGCATGTTCAGAAACCCCTCAGAATCAGCGCTGATACATTTCACTTCAGTGCAAGATATCTGTGTACCTGCAGCAGGAATGGAATAGCAATTCCTATTACTGATACTACAAGCCAGATGAAAATAATAGTTCTTCATCATACAAGTGCTTTGCATTTTTCCAGTTCTAATTCCTTGATGCTTTTCTTCCAGAAAAAATTGTCTATTTTTTGTGCTTGTGAGCTTCTGTGTGTATGGATATGTATAAATATATGTAAGAATGTATGTACTTAGTAATTAGGCTTAAATAGCCATCTCTGAAACTGGATGATGATGGATGTTATCAAATGTGATTATTTTTAGGAAGTCAAGCACTAGCAGTTATGCTTTGTACCTTTAAAATACTCTAGGGCTTGATTATTTTATGATAATCACAATCCCCGCCATGCCTTATTACACAAATAGTCATCTCAGACTGTGAAACTGGAGGAACATGACCTATAAAGTTTATCTAGTGCAGCAGTTTTCTTCCTTGGTGATTTTGCTGTCAACATTGCATTAATCTATGTCTATTTTTGAGCAAGACACAAACAGTGCATTATCACGGAGAAGAAACAAATGTTAATGAAGCACACAAATCAGCTTGTGTTTCTGAATGTAGGATTTCAGTACACAAGAAATCAATAGCTACGGCACTGATCTCTTAGCTCACTCATAACCCAAGACCTGGCAAGACAAAAAGGGCCATTTTGTGGACCTACTTCATATGAAAGCTTTACTAAATAAATAAGCATAAATATACCACAATATTACTATTCAGGAAGTAAAGAGGAACTAGTTTGTCAGCTAGGAAGTAAATCATGGTAAATTTATAATGAAGGCATCCTTATATGATTTAACAAAGAGCGGTATTTGGGCAGCCTTTCTGGAGAGCATTAGAGCAGGGTTAATCTGATGAAGACGCAAACACTGCGTGGGTACCAGGACGAGAAAGTCTTGTTGCAGTCCCACTTCAGGTGTATTTTCAGACTGATTAGAATGTTTGCTTGACTTTCTCATCATTCACTCCAAAATGTCAACAGCCACTTATGAAATTAAGATTTAAGGTGATAAAAAAGTTTACCTCAAACGTGTCAGATTATAAACACTTCTATTGACACTAAATGAGGAAACAAAGATTCTCCATGGCTTCATCACAATCTGAGATTGTCATCTGACTCAGATCGATACTTTGTTAAAGCTTTTCCCTTAAGATCCAAGTTGCACATTTTTACATAGCATTTAGATCTCCATCAGATATGTGCTAGGCAAATTTTACTGCGAAAGTAATAGTAGAAATTACGAGATAGAATTACTTAAGAAATACTTTTTTCTGTTAACATAAATTCTACGCACGTGGATTACCTGGTGACCACTTCTCAAAATGCATCCAGTTTGTGGACGCAATGCCCGTTGTACTGCTCTGCTTATTGCCTGTGTGTCCTTATGCTCTGCACAATATTAGGACTTCCACATATCTATATTTTCTGTGTTGTAATATAAAAAGCCTAATTATGCATTTTACATACATACAGAGATGACCTACAATAACCTGTAATCATTTGCCACATCAGGATCACGGCATAGTCATCCTACACCAGCGTTTCTCCAAAAATGCCAAGTGTGGGGAAAACAAGCATGGCTCTGGATGGAAACAAGGACACCCCATTGCCGAGGGCTGGAAAGCCGGCCCCAGATTGCTGCTGTGCCCTCCTGCCCGCTGCCAGAGCCGCCCCGGCCGCTCCGCGGGTGGAACAGCTGCTCTGTGCTCATTAACGGGCTCTCCTGCTACGCCGGGTGAACACCCTGAGAAACTGCGCGCTAAATACTGCTCCAACCTTAACTATCAAAATCAGAGCTGACATGTAATGCAATACACAAGCAGCCTGGTAGGGGATGATGTATAACGTGTCTTTGAGTACGGCTAGCAGACATTAAACAAATACTCTGGAACTTTCAAGGGTATTTATCATAGTTACACTTTCTTTCTTCGTAGAAAATATCTGAGAGTTCCTTCAAGTAAAAACAGAAAGGTGAAGCTCATTGGTATAAGCACACATGACCGTCTGGGTGTATTGTATGCTCTGTATTTTCGGTAAGTGTCCCTCCTGCAGAACATCCAAGTAAACATCCTACTTTCCCATGTCACATTCAATACCACTTCTGCTTAACAAGACAAAAGATAAAGCTGTGGCATTATCACCCCAAGTTTCCATAAATTATCTCTGCTGTATCTCACTACATTTTCCTCCTACATAAAAGCAATACTCATTGAACCAGCTGGTCACTCTATTTCTTTCCCCCTATACATTGAAACCCAATGTTGTATATGAAAAACAACCTTGAGAGAGTTTAAAATGGAACTTTTCAGTGCCATAGCCAAGATTTGTAATAGTCTGTTCTGTATTCCAGCTGCCCCATAGAAACCTGATGGTTTTTTGTAAGTTACAGTGTGAATCACTTGTTTCTTGAAAACATGAATAAATCTTTGCAGTAATGCACTGTGTCAGAGTGGTAAGGAGCTGCTGTGATATTTTGCATCCTACTTATTTCGAAAAACAATTAGGGCCCTCAAGGTGAGTATTACATTCTGCTCTTTAAATTTATGCAATTTATCAGGAACTCCTTGCTTCAGAAATGAGAATTTTACTCTTTCCAGTCTCAGCACTGCTATGTCCTGGGCATCAGTGAATATCTAATGAAGTGAAAACATTAGATCCCACAAATATAGATATGTATGTACCAAATAAACAGCCAAGCATAGCCTAAACAAAACACTGTTACCAAAACTCAGGTGAAAATAAAAATATTTAGGCATGAGGTGCATTTTGTAAAACCCTTGACACAATAATGCTGTATCTTCTATTTCTGTAGAAATCCCTCGTCACTGAGATAGGGGAGGCAGATGGACTTAACCTGAACTTCTAATATGCTGTTTCTGACATCAATACCTAGGAGTTTTCTGGAGCTGGAATTTGGAAAAAAAACACACACTTGAAAAAATCACACCTTAATGATTGTAACAGAGACCAAACAGGTCTTTCTAATAAAATAAAATTTAAAATGGCGCTGTCTTAAGCCTGGTTTCCATGTGTTAGGAGGAGCAATCAAATTTTACCAGGCTTATCCTGTAACTACTCAGGTACTTAGCAGAATGCTGTGTCTGAGATTAAACAAGCCTGTTTCAACTACTTCAATCCTCCAACAACTCCTGGATCCACCCATCAAATTCAACCAAACCTACCATACAAGTAAAGAGCTCCAAGATTTTAATTTTTTTGCATACACTTGAGCTGAAGGATGAGCTACTTCTTGCCTTCACAGGAGAGAAGAGAAACTAATCTGATGGAAATTAGGGGATGCAGAACAGGACTGGAAATACTATAGGAAGGAGGAAGTTTTCAAAGCCACATAAGAACACACAATTTTTCCAAAGATGAGAGAAAAGGTATGAGACACAAATTTGTAGGAAGAAGGATATCTTAGTTATGCTGCTCATGCAACAGTTTGTACATAAATGCCTGCCCACTGTACATTGTACAAATTTTAGTCTTCAGATTATTTTTTAATTTTAATGCACTCCATTTCAGAATCACTGTTAAGTGTACTTCAATGAAAAGATTGCAAAATAATCTACATCCATGAGTTCACAGTTTTGAAGTCAATACTACAACAGTGAGCTACTTTCCCATCTTGAAAGCTTTGTAGCCATTATGGTTGGAACTCCTTGTGGGATTAAAGCTGAAACTCAAAGTTGATGATCTCCAACCAGCATAAATCGCTACCTATACAGCACTGGTGAAACTGGTTTTAACTGCCAAGAACAGCTCAGAAATCCTTTCTCAATTTCCACGCAGCTCCATTTTGCCAAGGTAAGGAATTTAAAGGCGATGGACCTTTCATTCTGATCTTCCATCAGGTGTGAAATTACTGCTCCTGTTCCTCTTAAGGGAAGCATCAGAAGGTATCTTTGTACACAAAGTTGTGTAAGCACTCTCTTGCATCATATGAGCACCATTACTCATGAAAAGGCCCCAAATGCCATGTGAACCAAAGTGTTTCTATTCCTCCTGTAACAGTTCATTCTGCAGATCGAATGCTGTAACTGCCATAGGCAAAACCCTATAGAAATAACTGACTATCTGCAAAGATGTGTACACATGAGAAACATTTGAAGGTTAAGCTTCCTAAAGATAAATCACAAGGCTTAGGTGAAACTCTGTCAGCCATAACACAGTTGAATCTTCAAACAAAATTCAGATTTTCTTTATTCCCTTCAAACTCTTGACAATTTCCCAGCAGTACTATTTAAGGTGCTCTATAGCACTAACTTCCTCATAACACTGAGTGCTAGGAATGTCATAAAACATCTGTTTTATTGTTCAGTGCTGAAAAAAAAAAAAAAGTACTGATGTCATTGATAGGATTAGTTGGTGATATTACAACTGTCTTCAAAGAGGTATTTCTTGCTATCAACTTCAATCTCCAATTTTATAGACACATTTCTCCAGGTAGACTTTAGAGCTTACCATCAACTAGTGAAACAATTTCATCCACTGTTTCAGTTAAAAGTTAGGAAATTGCAAGTATGAGTTAATACTGAATTCAGTTTAGATGTATAGAGCCTCAACTGTTTTTATCATTGCTGGTAGAAGTGTATAACAGAGCTCCACCTTCATTGTCACATCATGATTTCTGTGAGGGGCTTGTGTTCTGCCTTTTTCTTTTGCTTTCCTAAGCATGGAAGATGCCTAGCAACCTGTATGACTCATCTCTCTTAAATAACAGAAAAAAAAAAAGTTAATCTAGCAGTCACTGAATGAGACAAAAGCAAATATACTGCAAAAGGGAACAACAGAGTGAAACTATGACATTTATGAAGTGTTAGGCTTGGGCAGGAGGGAAGTAAGGAAGGGATATAGACAGTGAGATCCATTTCACTTAAGCCTGACACAAAGGGCCCATAAAGGAAGGAAGGAATTACAAAGACATGGTTTATTGACCGCTCACCACTGAGCCAGAGTTTTCCTGTATAAATTCTTTCTTAGAAGGTTAATTAAAAAAGAGTTAGGTCCCTCATCTGAAAACCCTTTATTCACTAGCATAATCCTTATTCACACAAGGGATTCCATTGATTTCAGTGGACAAGGGATTGCTCATGTGGCTTAAGGTTTGCAGAACTGGACCCTGTGGTTTCAAGGCACTGAAAAATGGGAATGCTTTCAGATAACAATATACGCAGCTGAGGCACAGCAGCACAGCTCGGCTTGAATACAGGAGCAATAAGGAGCTCCCTGTGCTGTTGGCTAACTTTAACTATAGGAGACATAATAAATAGATGACAGCTGCATTAAAGACCTGCATGTATAAATATGAGACAGCAAAAGACTACCAGATAATTTAGGTTTTGGCTTAATAGCCAGAATGTACATTAGCATGCCAAAGTAGCAACCCACTGTCAAGAACATCTCTCGTATTGCTGCCTCAGCACTGGCCACATCCCTGCCGAGCTCGGGGCTGCAAGTGCAAGCGTGGGGCACTGGTGGCACCACTGCACATCTCACAGCTGCAGAGGATGGACACTGAAGGCTTCAGCTCCCCAGGGACTCACCGCAAATTGCCATAGTGCCAGGAATCAGCAGCAGATAGAGCTGGAGCCCTCTGCAAATAAACCTGTCTTTAATTCTTATCTAGTATCCTATTTGCATCCCATGCTTTTTCCCCTCAACCTGCTGCTTTTCCTTGCCTTGCTCTGTCTCTCTGTTCCTTTACAAATGCTAACTCTAAAATACACAAAAATTGTATATCTCATATAGATCTATGATTCGCACAAAAGTAGCATAAAAGTATAAAAGGACATCTGCAGCATAACATGTACAAAAATCCTGTTTAGTTAGTCCTGCATCTCCAAAGTTCTGTTTGAATTCCCAACTTCATTTTAAGAGTTTTGCTGTGTGATTCCAATTTCTAGTGCATATTTACTCCAAAGTAGCTTTGCTTTTGAATGTATAGCAGGGTCCTACTTCATAATTCATGATCCTGAAGACAGGCAGCAGTAGTCTGTCTATCCACTGGGCAGGACCCACAGGAGCCACAAGTTAGTCACTGTGTACTGCCCAAAGGCAAAAACAAAGGGAGTAAATGAAAAATGGAGTAAGGAAGGATTAATCACCTCCACTGTTAATGAGATAGAGTCCACAGATAACTACATACAAATAAGCTGCAAAACTCTGAAGTGTGATCTACTCATTTATACATGTAAGAAACAGAGACCAAATTCCTGTCTGGGATAACACAGCGTTACCACACACAGGCTACTTACAACAATACAATCATCATCATAACAAAAAAAAAAATCATCATGCATTCCTTACAACCTCCTCAAACTTCAATAGAACAACAACCAAAAGCAGAATAAAAGAACCACTCTGTAGTCCAGGAAAGGAGCTACAGGGCGCAGAATAGCTGGGAAATCTTATCATACCTTTTGCAGCCTGCTTGGAGAAACAACACTTCAAACGCAGAAGGGTGATCAATAAATCTTCATGAAAGCTAAGCCAAAAGCACTCGAAGCTTTTGTATCTCCACAGCTACTGTTACACCCGTGCCCGAGCAGCAGGGTCGCCCTCCAGGAGAGGAGCCAACATACAGCTAACTGCACCTGCCCAAAGCATCTCCTGATGAGGAACACCTGTAGGCACTTAACAGCCTACATATAAGGAGAGAGACACAGGTGTTGACCCTTTCCCAGTGAAAGACCTCAGCTATAGGTAATCTGTCCATGGGTGACCTCCACAATCAGAGGTTCCAGGTGTTTGATAGCCCTGGCTGAATTCACTGACCCAACAGTTTTGTCTGTTCACTTCTTGAACTCATCAAGCTATGAGAGTCCACGATATCTGTCAGCAACGAGTTCCACAGTTTAATTAAGCTTTATGAGAACAATTACCTACTCCTGGGTTGTTTAGGTTTTGTTGTTTTATTTGTTTTGGTTTTGAGCTGCCTACCTGAAAACTTCACAAGGTGCCTTATATGACAGAAACAGGAGCAAAGTAAGAGAGCAGCAGCAAGCCCAGAGAAGGGCAGGAAAGCTGCTGTATGGGGAGCCCCGTGGTACCTTCTGGGGGAAGGAGCTTCCTCCTGGGAAAAGAGCTGCTGACAGGCACAGAATAAAAGATTATAGAACCATAGTGCAATGCAAAGAAGATGAATAGAGAATGATCACTTTTTTTTTCTCTTGAGATTAAGGTCAGACTAGGGAGGCTACATTATTTTACATTCACAACAGTTGGCACACAATGGCAAGAATACCGTCTCCTTTCTATAGCCACATTTTAACAAAACACATTGTTAACTACTTAGGTTTTATAGCTCTAAGAATAATCAAGGTCTAGGAATGCACTCTGTGATAAAACACAGGCATATAAATCTATTTATCCAAAGAGAAGTTTTAGATGTAACAAGCTCAGGCTTTAAGAACTTATGCAAAAGCCAGCAGGTGGATGGAAAGCTTTTCGTTCTAAATAAAACAAAATGCTTGTAGTCAAAATTCAGCATTTTCAGAGTGGGAAATAAGATGCTAATTTTTATCAGTGAGAATAAACTAATACCCAGGATAACTGTGTGGATTTATTACCAGTTAAATGTCAAGTAGAAACTGAATTTTTTTTAAAGAGACAGACTTTTGTTCAAGTATTATTATTAAACCTGTATCGGGAACTAGAGCAGGGAAATTTTATGGTCTATGTTACAGAAGAGGCCAGAGCAGACAATAATCCCTTCTGACCTTAAAAGATACAATTGCTTGCTGTGAATCTATTAAAGTAATTCCCAACATGTACATTCACCAATGACAAACCTCCAGAGGAAAGATGTTGATAGCTGCACAGGTGTTAGAATAAAAACTAGCAAAATCTGTTTTCTAGGTGGGAACAGAAGGTGGATTATGTTGGAGATATGTTTGATAGTTATGAACACCAGATTCAAGACGGTGTCAGTTAAAGACAACTTGAGCAGATGGGTGGCAGAGTGTGTGCACCGTGAAGTGATGTTAATTGAACAGCCTGGGATTATATTTAAAAATCTTAAAATGAATAATTGGAAAACAATTAAAGAAGCAACTACAATCTGCAAATTCCAGAGTTGCCAGCTGGCCCAGAAGTTGGGATTGAAGCTACATGAAAAACACATTGGAATTTTTGCTGATTTTCACACAAGAAAGCTCAAGATAGAATGTTTTGTGTGTTTCTCCAGGACAATAGGCAACTGTTTTTGATGGAAAATAGCTTTTTGTTTTATAATAGTTCTCGCATTGGCAGGATCTCAAACTATTTTTGTTTGCAACACCACCAGTTATGTAAGCAAAACATCGCACTGCCAGAGCAGCGTTTCCCTGGTGTTTTGTCAGTATAATCTGAATGACGTGCTGCAGGGATGTGGCTGCTGTCACCTGCCCGGGAAGAGCTCAACCCAGGGCTGTGGGGATGACGGGTCTGTTATCCCCGCTGTGAACACCACCGGTTTACACGTGCTGTGGGAGCAGTCTGGATTCACTGCACAGCCCGTGCAGAGCTGACGTTCACTGTACAGGTGGCCAGAAGTGGGGCACACACAGTAATGCTGACCCTGGGTTTTCAGTCAAAATAGCCAGACAGGAGCATGGTTTCCCCCTTTGTGTTCTTCTAATTGAAATCAGTGTAAAGTCAAACTGCACCTTTTGCACGTGTTTATCTTCTTCCTCAACCTCTTTTTTCCTTCCAGAGTTAACACTTGAAAGAAATAGTGTCTTTTAGCAATAAAATGAGACACAAAAGAGAGAAAAAGGGCCAAGTGTTCAGCGGTCCTAGGATAGTAGGTTCAGCTTTGCAGATTACTCCCTGCGCAGTGCTGTGACCAAGACCTGCCCTCTGTGATAATTTCTACAGTGCTCTCTTTCAGTCACATTTCTCACTAAAATCCCAGAGCATCTTGAAATTATTGGAAAGTTCAGTTGATTTGTTTACCTTTCTGGGGCTAGGACCAGGCCCTAGTTCTTGCCAAGTAAAAATGTGAGGGAAACAGCACCACGTTGTTGTGGTCCTTTTGATCACAGAGCATCTTGCGGTTTGGAAAAGACCCTGGGGCAGCCAGGGGCCACTGCAGAGAACGGAGATGTTCTGTCCCAAAAAGAAGATTTACATGACAGCCTTGGCAACCATGGAAACCTTCCTCCTGTAAAATGTTTAGAAGCACAAGGTACTCCGTCTCTGACACTAGGATTAATACTGTTTTGTATTGAAATTGGTTTTTATTTGTATTGTTTTGTATTGAACCCAGAGAGACTGAATGTAAAACGGGTGGCTTGTAGTGTGGTTATTGTACTATTTCTGCATTTATTGGGAGGCAGCAGCATTCAGAAACCATTGTGTGAGCCATGGCCCCGTTTTGAAAGTTAAATCTGAAGACTGCTGTTTTTAAAAGACAAATTAGGCTTATTAACCTTCTTCTGTTCATTGAATTCCTTTTCTTGTAATGTCAGTGACTTACCATATGGACTAAGAATAGTATTTCATTTCCATGTGTCTGGTTTCCAGGTCAGCCCTTACCAGGCATTATCACCCTGCATTTACTCCCTGTTCTCATTCCAGAGATGGTGTTGCAGATGAGATGTCAGTATTTCCTGCCTGTGCAATAGGAAACACAGGCAGTATCCTGGGTACCAGTGTGTTGTAGCTGTTGCGAAATGGTGACTTTTCCAGTGGCCACTGCTGTAACATCTCTAACTGCTCTTGCAATACGTCAAGTGCAACCTCAGCATCAACTAACTTTGAAATGGCTCACATTAACCACTTCCACCAGCTCCCACCCTCTGTGAATTCCCTGAGCAGCTATCTACACTGCTTCACAGCACTCCCATCCAGAGCACCTCTGCTTCAGCAGATGCACTTTGGGGACTGTTAAAGCCCCGATGCCTCTAATAGCTCCAGTAAAGAGCAGAAATAAATATAAAGAAGGGAGAGAGAAGCATTCAGGTGCAGAGACCATTCAGGCAGGTACCTGCATAGAAACAGCATGGGGAGGGAAGCTCAGCTCCTCATCACAATATCTCCCACCCAACAAACAGCCCAAAAGCAGGTGCTTGCCTTCCTCTGCCATGGCAGTGACTTGCCATGATGCCAGTGGGTGACACAAAAGATGGGGGGCATAGAGGTGCTGCCTCTGGCGGGAGGAGCAAGTGCTGCAGCACCACTTTACTGGGTGCTGTTTCACTCTGTAGAAATGGCAATAAGAGGAAAACTTCGCTCTTGAATGGCACTGAGAGACAATTCATCTTTGCAGGCAGTGTTAGCAGATCTGCCTTACAGGACATGGTTTTTAATGGGCTTCTGGTCAGGCCACAGGGCAGGGCTGACAACAGACCATTGGGGGAAGTTTATCTGGTATTTACTGGAGCAAGACTGTGTCAGTGCCTGGAGCTCACCCCTTGCCGTTGTCCCCTTATAATGGCATAACAACATGAAAGTGTTGAAATACAAACAGACAAAAACCCCAAACAACAAACCAACCAACCACAAAACCACCGAATATTTTGAATTGCCACACAACTGAAATTAATCCTGATTTTGGTTAGCTTTCAGAAATGTTTATATTTCTCACGCAGACTTTTACTTGACTGACTTTAACAGCGGTCCCAGGTGCTTTACACGGAGGTTCATTCACCAGCAGCAGTGGGACTGCTGTTCTCACACCTCCCCAGCCACTGGCTTGGGTAAACACTGCAGAAAGCATTTCTTCAAAGACATATCTCCCAATCCTTTTTTGTCCGTTTCCCAAATATATTCTTAAAAACATGCTTACTTGAGGGAGCATTTACAGAGGATCTAATAAAAATGCCTGATATAAGAAAGATCAACATTGCTGGTAACTTAGTGGGCTTTCACAGATGCCCCAAGCCAGCAAAATGTAAACATGTATTTAGAGAACATTCAGCAAAAAGATGATTGCAAACTTGCAGCAGAAGCTGGAGTTAAAACCATCCTCTCTCTCCAAAAGACCTGCAAAACGACTGCACTGGGGACAGAGGTGCTATTATCATGCTTTTAAGCTTCTCAGATCCTTCAATGATATGAATTACAAGTGTGCTGTATTTCCTGGAATATCCTGAAGGTTCGCCAGCTTCTTAGCTCTCCTTTCTAGTAACTCCAGTAAAAGTAACGCAAGTTAATTCTGCTGGAAACCTCTGCCTTTCCAGAAACCAAATGCCTTTCAGACAGCTCAACAGAGGCCAGGACTGTCCATCACGTAGCTGTGCCCTGGGCTGCAGGGATCCCTGTGGTGCCATCGCTCCGGGGATGCTCCTCATGTCCCAGTCAGATCCCTCCTTCCTCCAGCCCTCACCCCAGTCCCACCAGGTACCTCGCTGGTCCTGACCTCATCTTGCAAACTCGACTTCTCGGCTCCATCTGGAACCTCCACATAACAGACCGCCAAAAGAGGCCACTGCCAGAGCTGCGGGGCAGGTGCGGGGACAGGAAGGTTTTGGATGCTGAGAAGCCATATGGCCAGCAGAGAGGTGCCCAGGAATCCAGTTGAGCACACGCTCCAGAGGTCAAACATTTTTTGCAAAGATGAAGATATGCTGAATTACCTAGGGGGAGGACTGAGTGTCCATGTCTCAGGTTGGCACGGCGCAGGGGCTGCCCCGCCACGGCCCAGCTGAGCCCCTCAGGGAGGCCACGGAACCCACAGGTTCGAGGGAGGTGATTTCAGCCAGCGGACCCTGATAAATCTTGTCATGTTTTTTCACTGACAATTTGCAACTCTTACATTCTTCATTTCTTATCTGAACAGAAAGGACATTTAATCCCAATAGGAGTTACAAGCATTTACATCTATAGACTATGCCCTTAAATGTTCTTAATGCCAAAAAGGCCCCTCTTTTTCTGATAACGATATTGTATCTTTGAGGTGTTTTTCTTGTCATGTCATATTGTGATGAATCACTGTGTTGTGCCAGTCACCTTAGGGAAGCAGACATAAAACAAATGCTGCTCAGAAAAGGAATGAAACATTTATAAAACTAAGTATTAGGTGTACTCTGTTTCAGCATTGCTAATATTGAGGTGCTGGTTTCCATCCGATACAGACAGGGTGGTCTGCAGGCACCTTACACAAATCACCTCCATAGAGTAACTTATAAGTTTCAGACAGATTTTTTCAAGCTGAGCTTTCGAGACCTGCACTTCAAAGCTGTAAGGGAAAATATATTGTATTACATTATCAATATGTGAATCAGGCTGGAAAAGCTTCTCCTTAGGGATGTGAAAGCCATTATAGTAGATTTGAGCTTCATAATAAAAAACATGTATTTCTAGAATAAATCAAAACCAGAAGCACTTTTCTCTTTAGTGCTGGTGAGATGAGTGAAGGTTTCAGGTGGCTGAATCCAACTGTTCGAGAGTTCAACAATAAATCACAGAGATAAGAACAAAGCACCCTCCTATCCTCCCATTCCTAATGTGTAATCAGCTGCTTGAGAAAGTTAAATGGCATCTTAAAAAACAAAAAAAAAACCCCAGAACTTGTTTTCTTAATCTTAAAGGTAATACGAAAAGGCAGATACCAAATCTGCCTGTTGCTTTCAAAGGAATATTTAGCTTTTCTTGGGCAAATGTGAGCAGGCAGGAATTGACTGCAGGTCGTGAGCGATACAGCTTAAACATCTGGTTCTGCATTATTTCTGCAAGGCATAGAGTCGCTTCAGGATGCAAGTACAGACCTAGCAAAGGAAAATGTAGTCTTTTTTCCCCAAAGGAGACAAGACACCTGCCATTGTTTAGGGCAAAGTCTCACTGTCAACCTTGACACTTTGCCTTAAAATAATGGATAAGGTGGTTGCTTTGCCACTATGTAGATGCTAAAACTGAGTTTGGCCATACTGTTCCACACACAGCTAAAGAAACATTGGTTTCTGAACATACCAATGGTCTTAACATCTTTTAGACTCTCTAAGCTTTTTGGTTCTGCTGCAAAATTTCCCTTTTTCTCTCTCCCACAGCTCTTCTCTTGCTTTTCATCTCCCCTCTCTTCTGATCCTGTCTCTTCTTCTGCCTTTATCTTTTCATGCCCCTCCTTGTCTTTCCACCACTATCTCAAATTATTTCTCCTGCTAGATCTTCTTTCTATTGTCAGGGGGTTTCTTTCTTTCTCCAGAAATGCTTGATTCCAGTAGTGCTGACAGGGCTCCCCGTTGCCTCAGAACAAGGGGAGCTGGAAGATGGTGAGTTAGATTGCAGAGGAAGGCTGCCAAGAGTGAAACTTTGCACCACAAGAAGCCGAACGAACAACAGAAAGTCTGAGGAGGGGGATAACATATAAATGTGCCATGTTGGGTACTTGTCTGCTCCTGGAGTGGCCTTAAAAGTGTTCTTGCTATTTGCAGTGCTTAGCCTGGGGCTTTCTGCTATCACAGCTGCAGTAACCAGACAAGGAGGAAGGCAGGCAACTTAGCGATACTCACACCAAGAAGTACAGAATACGAGGAAGAGGAAATAGGGGAGTGATAATGCTGCTGAGTTTTTCAAGTAATTCTTTTTCTGCAGACAAATGGCATAGCCCGTAAAGCTGACGGAGACAACAGCTACAAGTAGTGAGCCCTCTCATTGCAGTGGTTCCAGTGTGGCTGCTGTTCCTAATCTTGTGAGCTACGCAAACTCCCAACTTGCCAATTTCTGACAAAAAGTGCCAATATTTTGATATTTCTTTCTTAGGTTAAGAATAAAACCTGAAGCAGCCAACATTTTCTGCAGCGTTTCTGGACAAATTTAAGTTTGGAAATTCTGAAATCATTTGTTCCTTTCCAAAGCTCTGTGGGAGCTCCTGCCTCCATTCTGCTGCAGCCCCACAGCACTCTGTGCTGTTCAGAAAGGAGCCTGTGCCACTGAAAGCCAGTGGACATAGCTTTTAAAAATTTGTTTTAAGATTTTTGTCCCCTGAAGAAAAAGGAATGAAGTATTTATTTCCATTTTAATTCCCATGTTGTATCCCCCAGCATCCAGCTGGATGCAAATAAATACATAATCGATAAAACCCAAAGTGTTTAGCTGTACGAAGTAGGTAAAATGTTTCGAATCTAGTCAAATTTCCTTGCTTGGAAAAAAAAAAATTCCATGAATATACATTTCCCATTACATTCATTATAACTGTGGAAGGAAATTCTTGACTACCTCTAATTCTGGATTATTTCTTAAATTGAAATGCGATTGGAGCCAAAGTCCACAAACTGGATGTAAGTTCTCACATGTAGAAAGGCAAGTCAAAACACTTCTTTTCTTTCTGCTCTAAGTCAAACATACACTCTTTTAAGTGTATTTTTTCTAGAAGCTAAGAAACAGGAACATCTAAAAAGGAAACTAAATGTTTCATGCACTGCTCTGACCATTAGGAAATTCATACAATTTTGATGTTAATGTTGCTCAATGAATTGTCAAAGGGTATTCAACAGCTATCATGACAAGTATGGTATAAAAATCATACAGTACCATGTAAAAATTAAACAGTGCAGAAGTTTTACTCTCTAATTATTTCTGTTTAGCCGAAATACCATGATAACATAGCTCAGCATTACAGCACCTTACTTCATCACAGCCGTAAAAACCTTGTCTTTCTCAAGTGTTTTACTCCAAGTTAACTGATAGCTAAATGACTCAAACTATGTAACAGAATTATAGAGAGCGTTGTGAATAGATGCTACGCTTTGTTCACCTAACGACATTTTGTGCAGGATGTCTTAACTAGGACGAATAGAGAAGTTTCTGAAGCAGTGGTACTCACCTGAATGAGTTAAAACAACCTACAAGACGAGGTGAGGATTATCAGGTTTGCCTTTGTGTACAAACAGAAGGAGAACAGAGATTTGACCTCATCTGTCTTTTCTAGAATTTTCTTTAAGCTTTCTATCCAAGTCACCCATCTCGAATTAGCCAACTTAAAAACTCCACCTTTTTTTTTAAATTTTTTTTTTCTTAATGAGGACAGAGCAGCAGCATATTTTTCTCAGCTAAGCAACATACTAAATTTCCAGCTGCTTGACCGCAATAATATTTTAACCCTATGCTAATTAGCTAGTATGAGAAAACTTATTGGGGGTGAGGAGGGGAAGAGGGTGATAAAGACAAAGACATCTTTCCTCCCACCAGGGATAAAAACACCAAAGACTTTCCCCTCTTCTTTTTCTTACTGTCGCTTCCAGAAATCTCAGGTCCAGTGTGTGCAGAACCAAAAAATGTGGAGTAGATCAAGGAAGTGTCGTATGATAACACTGGGACCAATTCTCATGTAGACAAAAATTCCATTACCCTGACTTTAAAGATATGTTTTCTGCACTGCAACAACACTTGAAAGTAACCTTTGTAAGGATCAGTGTCAGGACTGTGGTGCTTAATTGATTAAGATGCTGGAGGGCCTGAAAAGAAAATGGTTGTACTGTAGAGTGTGCAGCTCCTTCAAGGTGTTAAAAATCTAATGAGATTTTCCACTTGTTTGTGCTCAGTTGGCTCAGGGCATCTTTTTTGTAAAGTCCTCCTCAGCTCTGCTGAGGAGCTGGAGAAGAAAAACACTTAAAGCTGCCTAGTTATTGTTTCTCACTTTGAACGGCAAGCCCAATTATTAGGTTTTTTTTTAAGCTCTATATGGCCGTCAGATGTGGTTTTTTTCTCATTTAGAGGTTCTGAACAAGCCAGTAGGATTCTGACTAAATTTAATGTAAACTGCTACATTATTGGTAGCAACTCCTTACTCAGTATGTGCCTATGTTGTGTCTAGCAGTCACATCAGGTTCCTGTGCTCCTCCAAATTTATGAAAGACCGAGTTAATCTTTCTGAAAGCAAAACCCGCTGCTTCCTCTCATCCCCTCTCAAACAAGGCCTTGTTTGCTAAGAAAAACAGTAGCTCTATTGTTGACTTTTCACGCCCCCAGTAAGAAGTAAAAAACCATACAAATGAGAAAGGAAATGGACTTAAAAGAGAGAGAAAATAAGCAAGGGGGCAGTGAGGGGGGAAATAAACTGGCAACTGTAGAAGAATAAATTGTAGCAATAATGACCAGAAGGTAAAAATCCCTTCTCTCTGCTATTCTTCATTTAAAATCTCACTCTCCTGATTAAAACTTTGTAAATAGTAATTATTATTACAAAGATATTAATAAACAGATGTTTTGAAAAATGCAAATTTGTACACAATTCCGAGAACATGCAATTTACATGGCACAGGAAATTTAATCTTTGAAAGCAGAAAAATTTATCAGACTCCATTTCCAACATAACACAGTAAATCTGCACTGGAAACAGTGCTTATTTTCTCTACTTGCTAAATATGGTAATGGAGAAAAAAAATCTATTATTTACTGAAGACTATTGCTTTCGTATTCATAAAATCCTATAGAGTATATCTAATTCCAACTTACTAGAAGCCTGGAACTGAAGCATACTTATATGAACAAAAGTGAAAATAATTTATGTTAATACATAGAAGTCTCTACAAATAATTCAAAAGGTACATCTTATTTTGCTTCTCTCACTCTGAAAGGGAACATCTGTTCAAATCGTATGTACTTCTAGTAAGTAAGAAAAGTTTCCTGATTGTCATTTGTTTGTGAAATACAACATGACCTATTCTTTCTGTGATGCTAGTTGGGTGTGGAGTCTCTTCTATTTCATTTCATGAGATACTACTAGAAATGATGAAATACTACAGATTCTGAAATGAGTATGGTCACTTAATTTTAAAGCAAAGCAATTACTGTTCTATTACCAGGTATTCTGAATCAATATCTTGTCTTGCAACTTGCACTCACATCCAGAATAAATCTATAATATTACAAGTAGTCAGAGGTAAATAGCAACAGAGCAGAACAGATATTCAGCAGGAGTCCTTGGATATAATTTGTACAGGTTATAGACTCAGATTGGCCAGCAGTGAAAATACAGGCTGTTTATTGGTCTTCCAGCTGTCTCAAAATATCAAACTTGCCTAAGGATATACAGAATTGATGATGCTTCTGGAAACAATAAATTATCATTCTCACCTATTTTCAACAGCTAGAGTTAGTCCTTTTGATACTAAAGGAACTAATAAAGTGCAAGGAGTGCATGGGATTTGACCCAAGAGACACACATGCACTTTTATACATGAGGTAAAACTTTATTGGTAATGGTAAACCTCATAGCTGACTTTCCAACTGGTCATTATGGTCTTGATTTTTCTTCCTGTCTCTTTACTCTCTACTTCTTTGAATAAATACCATATAGCTCTCTTTTCTTGCTGACTGGAGGAAAAAAAAAAAATCTCTCCTTCTCACAAGGGAAAATAACAGAACCACAGTGTTTTAGTAATAAATAAAACATTTAACATGAATAATTTGTAAGTAAAAAAGAAAAGTGATCACTAATACAATTATTAAAACCAGAAAAGTAAATTAGAGCCCTACGTTTTTTCCCCAGCTAAAGGTTTTTTTAATGCTATACTTATTCTTCTAATTGGTGCTTTATACATAAGCATTTATAAATTTCAAACATGTGAATTTTATTAAATGCTTTATATTGATAAAGAATTACACAACCCAGGGCCCTGAATCACAATAATTACTGAATTAAACCTCCTTAGAGCCCCTGAACACCAGGTAAATGCCACCACCTCCACGGGAGCTGCAGCAGGGGTTACACCAGGGGATGCAGGGGCGCTTCGCCTGTTCCCAGCCCATGAACAGTGCAGCAAGCGGTGTCTTTGCTTGCGTCCATCACCCAACAACACGACTGTGGAACAGCCCCAAGCAACCAGGCTCCTTGACGCCGCTGAAGCCTGTGCAGGAGCCAGCCCAGTATGGAGCTGCACCACACACAGCTCCCTAGGGGGCTGTCCTATGTGTTAAGTTATCTTCAATTATTAACGCAACACGGATATACTGAACTGGGGGCAAAGTGCTAGATTGCTGATCATACGGCACAGTGCTCAGCTTCTCACCTTACACTGGGATTTCTCCCCATTCTCTGTCATAACACTAAACAGATGAACTCGAGAGTGAATTTGTAACAGTTGGAGACAAGGAGAGCAGTCCCAGTGAGCACAGGACTAAATCACCCTGCCAAGTCACAAAATTATAGCATCTAAGATTAATTAATTAATACTACAGTGTATTTGGTCTGAATTTTGTTCCCCCACTCCTCCTGCAAGTAGTCAGCAAGTCCTAGCAAAGCAGAAGTCTGGGTCTTACAGGGAACAACGTCCCAGCCTGATTTTACTGAGGAAAGTTTCTCCTGTGCATGCTCAGAGCAACACCTACTGAGGAAACCTGTCCGGCTCCTGCTTGTTTTATTACATGACACAGCCAAGACTGCAGAAACAGAGAGCTGTGAGTTTTATTTATTCCTGCACTGTAACCTTTCCTATTCTGGTCCGTGACATCTATGTAAGCACACAGAAAATAAACAAGAAAGTGTAGGTAATGCTAAGAACCCAACCTGAACTGACCTACATTTACGAGGTGTGTGCCGATATTTCCACACCTCTTTGCATAGCCTGCCTCTGTATGAACTCAAGTAAAAGAGAGCGGTCATGGCTAGATGGCTCGTGTTGATGCACCCAAAATAGGTGTGCAACGGATTAAAGAGGAAAGAGCTTGCTAAGATGGTGTAAGACTTGCTCCTGTATGTGTAACAACCAAGTAGGGATGCATACGGGGGTCTCCGTTTGCCACTGGCTCACTTGGACACTATAAAAATTCCGGTCAGTATTGCTTGGTTCAGGTGTTTGCTCCTCTTCTCCATGTTGAATTTAGCTGAGGCAAAGATGAAGACAAACGATCAGATGGCCAAAATGCAGGCAGTTCTGCAGTGAATGAAGAGTTCATGACAATAAATGTAAATACAACAACAACAACAAAAAAGCATACTACTATGTTGGAACTTAAATCTACCATTAAAGCTATGTAAAATAATGCTTGCACACTGACAGATAGCATGGCTGAAAACCAAAGCGAACTGGCCTGTCATACTTGAGATATGAGCTGATTATGAGCACTTTGCAATCTAGAAGTGGTCATTATCAGGGTTGCAGTAGAGAAAAACTGAAGGGGCAAAGCTCCTCATGCTTGTCAAGAAGAGGAGCCATCTCATCAGGCATCATTTTGAACAATGATAATCTACAAGTGTTGAAAGCATCTCTCAATACAAAGAGGAATTAAAGGCATTTGTTTGAGATAAATGCTCTTAGATAAATGCTCTTCTTTCATCACTGCCTAAATCCGTGCAGTGATATGGCCTCCACAATTTCCCTTCAGCTGGAGGAAGATCTCTTGCACTTTCACCAAGTAATTCATCCAGAAAGCAAACCACAAGCTCTATTTCTTAATAATCAGTTTAACAGTAGTCACACATATGAACACACACACACACACACACACATTGCCCAAGTGCTCCTCTAACATCTCTGCATCCCTGACCAGTGTTCACCTTCCTTCCAGGCTGACTTTATCTGTTCTCAGACAACCCACTTCTGCATGCATGTAACGTGGAGGGGTTTTGCCTCCAGCAGGAGGAAAGCTGCCTTTCCTGCTTTAAACCAGGCTCCTGGGAACAGGCAACAGCCTTTTCTATGTATGTTGGGGATGTTTCTACCTTACTTTTGACATTAATTATTACGTATTATTTACCTACACTGTGTAAAAACACATAACCATTACATAAGAAATATAAAAGCACATGGACACAGCTCATGATGATACTTCCCACATGCAGTTCTTTAAAAATACACATATCATGCTGCATGCCAGTTTAATCCTGAAGTTTGTCACTGCAACTATTGAAAGAGTGACTTTCTGAACACTCTTTCAACAGCACAGCTCTAGACACCGTCTTGAAACAAGATTATAGTGTGTACCCAAGTTGTCAGTAAGTACTAAATCAGTCTGTCAGCATTTTAAATGTGTGACATTATGCTTGGGTCCATCTCTCCTTCTAGAATACCTGATCAAGGGGAGTAAAGCAATTCCATCTCATCTGAATTCTAAGAGGACATTGGAAACTGTGGGCCACAAGAAAAAACATCCTCATGATGGGGGCCTCATGTTGAGGCAGTCACAGATTAACTCTCCTCTTGAATATAGTAGGAAGTAAAAAATTGAGCTCAAACCTGCACTTCTTGGAAGATTCAAATATTAGAGCATTAATATTAGCAGTGCTTGTGTCCATAGGGATTTTATAGAGCAGTTTTGAAACAATCTGTGCATCAGTAAATACCATAATTTTCAAGGAGTACAGGAAGCCTGCAAAGCTTTTTGCACAAAACACAAGGTTAAAACTCATTAGAGCTCACATCAGGCATTTGATGGGCTTTACAAGCTGCCTTGCTGTCTTAAAATGAAAAATAACCGGTAGAAATTGGTTTATATTTAAGTGTCCTGGATTCTCCTTCTAGCTAGGAAGTAAAATTGCCCCATACCAGACATATATTCCCCTGATAATTCTGCTCCTATTGTTTTAAAATTATGAGTTTTGACAAGGGTTATAAAGATTGCCATTAAACTCCGCTCTTGAGAGCTGCAGTGGTGTGCAGGGAAGAAAGTAAAAATAGTGAGGACCTGGGCCTTGTTTGCCTCCACCTTAGAGGGCAGAGGGAATAATGGTGGTGGGAATATCCAGGCCTCTTCCATCTCAAGATCAGGTTTCACATTGTGACCATGTAGACCTGCACTGTAACTGGCTGTGGTCACTGGGAGCAAATCTCTCATGGAAACTCTCCATTTATGGCTTTCTTTGGCAGCAAAAAGAAATAAGGGGCTTCTCTGGACATTCTTTGCTTTGAATGGAGGAGGGAAAGGAATTTTCCCCACTACAGTTCTCCCATCCAGTGCTGAAGAAAGCCCAGACTCACTGGTGTTCAAGAAATACGTACCTTCCCAAAATTTTTGTAATAGGCAGGTTGATAGAGGGGGAAAACTTACTTGTAACAAGTTAAAATGTTTGTTCATAGGTGCTGACTTAGTGCTTTTTTAATGTTTCTTTTAAAAATAAAACAGGAGAATAAATAAGAAAGTACATAATAAATAATAAGTAAACCTCAAGATTCGGGTTATGAATACTGAACTAATCTAATGCAAAACCTTCTCTTCAAAATACTAAAAAATTCAAGTGCAATGTATTTTTAAGGTCTTGAATTACTCTTTCCCATTAAGTTGAATTTATCACTTAATTTGTGAACTGTATCACAGAGGAGTAAAGCAACACTCTGGCTGCTCTTGCAGAGACATGGCATTCGGCACTGCCGAAAACTTCAACACCAAGAGTGGTTTGGAGATCAAAGGAGCCGAATGGGGACAGTTTGGACTTCTGCAGCACCGCAACAGAAAACCACTTTGGAGAAAACTCTGCTTGTTGCAGGTATCTCAGTCTGACTAGCATCCAAAATAAAGCAGAATGACTGGGATTACAAGGAAAGAAAATCCAAACAAAAAGAAGAGAAATTTAAATAAAATTTTGTTGCTTGCTATTTTAAAATCTGACTCAGCAGTCTTGTGATCTCTCTGACGATGAGAGCTTTCTGTCCTATGACTCCAGGCAAAACTACAACTGAAAATTTAAAATAAATAGGATACAAACTGAACTGTGCAATGTTCTTGCTGTGTTGTGAAAAGGAGCGTAAAAACGTTTGTATATAAAGTACACTATCTCTAGAATGAGTATATGAGTATACTATAACCTGGGGAGAAAGACGTGAGAATCAAAGCCAGGGACCTGCAAGGGACATTTTAGTGCAGCAAAACCCCAAAGTGTGGAGCATGGGGAGGGGTTTCTTGCTGTTTTTATTCTGCAAACCAAGGAACTCATCTACGTGGTGAATCATGTAACACCACAGGGTCTCATTAGCACATGATAACCCTATCCCTCATTGCTTATTATCAAATAAATAAGGGCAGTCAATACATTTTATTACCTTGGTGAAGGACAGAAGTAACAACCTCTGAACTGTCAGTAGTTAGTGTGGTGTTTGGAGATAACTGAGGCTTACAGTATCCTTTTGGTATTATAACCTGCTTGTTGTTTAACACACCAGGTAAAATCAGCCAAAGTGAGCATGGACCCAGATTCATTAACCAGATGGTCCTAAACAAAGCTTTCCTAAATATCTGCCTGCTTTCTCCTTCCAGCCCTATTTTATTGGTCCTTCTGTTATAGAAAAGTCACAGGTTTGCTCCCACTCAAAAAAAATTATTTGCAAAAGGTAAAATATCCTGAGATTAAAGTCTGTGACCTAAAATTGCCAGTATACGTGGGCCCAGATTAAATTTTTGTTTTTAATTTTAAGACCTGTCAACAAAACTACAAAAGAATATGTACAGAATAATGCTTGATAGGAGAAAAGGGAAAACAAGTAAAACACTATTGGTAATGAAAAGCCAAAACATTAATAAAACATTTCAGTTCCTCTTTGTAATTTCTAGTACTTTTATCTGATTTAACAACATTAAAAATTTCTTGAATTTTAATTTGAAAGTTTGACTGAATTTTTGTTCTCTATTCAGCAGTGTTAGTACACAAACATGTTTGTACAGTTTACTTTACAACATACTTTGTTTAAATCCATGTAAAACTTGAAAATTTGTTTTAAGGGAATGCTGGATGTGATCTAAATAATTGAGCAAGAGAATCTTGTTAAATATTTAGAAAATATATATTGGCATTTTGGTATTTTACAGTACCACCCTATTAAAATTTATGGTAAGGAAGATTCTATTAAGCTTCTGAGAAACTGAGCACTAAATAATCCCTGGAGAGAAGAGGGAATTTAAGTATCTCCTTGTAGCTAGGCTGTTTACAGAATTTTCAGGTAAACAACACTGCAATCCAATATGCATTAAAAACAGTGGACACTGGTTGGATGCAATGAAAATCATTTTATCTAAAAACTCACCCATCTACCCAGACTACTTGGGTTTCCAAATACAAAGAATCCTGCATGTATACAGGGGCAACAGTTACTCCATCTAAACATTTTCATTCTCTTTGTCCTTTTAGACTTAGGTGCAAATGAAGAGAGCTGTAAGACTTGGATTCATCCTGTACAACTTCAGAGATTGCTTCACCTGAAAGAGTCCTGCACTTCATGGGTACGAGGAAAACAAACAAACAAACAAACAAAAACCAAAAAGCAAACACACACACAACGTACCCAACACAGGATAGCTGAGAAACAAGGGACTGACTGGTGAAAGAGAAGGCTTAGTCCCACATCATGGTGTCACGGCAATAATGGCAAAGAAAGAGGAAACCTCTGAAGATATATGTGGTGGTTCCTGGTGGGGAGCAGACCTCATATTTACCCAACAGAGAGCAGCCACTGATGATTTAAATGGCTTCTGCATCACATCGTTAATATTTGGAGAGTCAGAATGGAGAAGCCACACGAGACTTTTTCAGCAAGTCAAGCTAAGATCTTCTGAGTATGACTCCAAAACTTGGGCAAATAATCAGCAATTGCTTTGATTCAGAATTATTTCTGCCAAGGAATCTATCATGGTAACACCATAGAACGCTGCACAAATAGTGGTGCACGCAATCACATACATATGTGTATATGTATACACGCGCACATACCAAGCACGGTGATGTATTCTGCTACAGGCACTTTAAGTCCTTTTAATGGCTTGAAACACATGCAACTGAGAATAGAATTTTAGTCGTTTTTACTGATTATTCACAATAAAATAACAAGAGCTTAGAAAAAGAGTAGCATATGGTACCACATTCCAGGAAAGTTGCATGAACCATGGTTACCATTGTGGTCAGAAGAAAAAAAATCATGGCACTTCTGGTCTCTACAGATTAATTGTGCAAGGGCAGTAGACACTTGTCCTGAGTTTTCTGGATTGATTTTAGACACACGGAATCTGTCAAACTTCTAATACAGAGCTACCCAACACGGGAGCAAGGTGACTGCCTTTAAATCACCATCATTAAAACTTTACCATCAAAAGCGGTCAAGTGGATGACGCTGTTAATACAGCCTTAGAACTCTGAAATTATTTTTGAAGGTTTACATTCATACAGTTTCCTTGGCAATTTTCTGTTTGGTTAGTAATTAAGAAAATGAGTCAGTCAGTGCTATTTCTTCTGTGACTCATTTGCCAAAAAACGTTGCAGCAGAGGTGCTGCTTCAAGATGACAAGAATCTCAAGATGCCTGAAAACATGTATTGCAACACTGACAAGTAAGATCAAACAATAGGTTGTGTCACACAGTACTAAACAGGTTTGGGAGGGTCACTCCTTGACTTTCAGTTTCTGACATATTGTCTCAAATTGCTCAGTTTTTCTCTTGTTTGCACTCTGCTGTCTTCAGAACACTATGAAAAGTGTCTGTCTTTGTGAGTACAGCTATTTTATTTCATTATTTCCCATTCTGCAGCTATTCCAGGCAAGCTACTGGGACCACAATTCCTATATAGCAGCCATCTAAATTCCAGACATCATGGGGTTATTTATAATTTTATATAACAAGGTCAATTCACTGACAGAGTGAGAAGGGATGATTCAGATTCACTGACTTCTACAGACCAAGACGTACATTGCATATCTGTATTTGGCAAATCTTGACTTCTAGCTCACCCTTGAACTTGACTGAATTATGCTGTTTTAACTACAAAATTAGTAAACAAAATCTAGCATGAATTTTTAACAATTTATAAGACATTAACTGTCATTATCCAGAAATCACACAACAGTGTTTATGTTCCCAAATCAGTGGCTGTGCAAGCATTTTCACCACACCATAGATCCTCATTTCACAGCGATACATCTGTGCTCTGTGACTGTAGGAGCTGCAAAATCAGGGGAGTTCACAGTGCCTTTCATGAAGAGCTTAAAACTAAATTTAAGGCAAAACCCAAATAGAAAGTGTGTGCAATGAATGTGGGTTGCTTGGACAGTTTTATGTCAATGTATTAGGCCATTAGGTTGCTTAAATATACACATAGAGACGCTTCACCAGGAAGAATAATGCTCTTGCAGATGTTGCCTTGAGAATGTTGCTCATTCACATAACCTTGACATTCATTTTCTGGAAACATTAATCAATTAAAACCCAATCATAGAAATGTTAGAGGAATATAGAAAACAGACATGCTGGAAGGCTAGTGACTTTTTTCTTTTTCAAACTTCTATCACGTATTCTGAAGGTTTGTAGTGTTTTTGCTGTATTTTCTCACCTGTAGGAAAAAGCAAATATCTGAACAATTTGGGGATCTTTCTCTTTGATTGCACGGGAATGACACAGAAACCCTTTCAATAATTTGTGAGTAATCTGCCAGGATTTACTGAGCCATATGATTTAGAAGCCACCATTAAGCAATCAGCACAGTGGCGTTTATGTATCCTGGGGGCTTTCATTTCTAGTTCTGAATCCAGCAGCTGGGTGTACTCCTTTCACATGCTATTGCAATATATGTGTACATGTACATATATATTTTTTTATATACATATATACACAGACACTTATATGCAAAATGCTTTTATGTTTACTCCACTATACTGTATTTATTCCTATATCTTTAGTAAAAAGTTAAATGTGAAATCAGTACAGGAAAGCCACGGACCTGTTGGAGATCATCCAGAGGAGCCACAAAAATGCTCAGAGGGCTGTAACAGCTCTGCTGGGAGGACAGGCTGAGGGAGTTGGGGTGTTCAGCCTGGAGAAGGCACCAGGGAGACCGTATTGTGGCCTTTCAATACTTAAAGGGGCTGATAGCAAGATGGGGACAGACCTTTGAACAGGGCCTGTTGTGACAGGACAAGAGGTGATGGTTTTAAACTAAAAGAGGGAAGATTCAGGCTGGACATGAGGAAGAAATTTGTGATGATGAGGGTGGTGAGAGCCTGGCCCAGGTTTCCCAGAGAGGTGGTGGATGAACCATCCCTGGAGACATCCCAGGCCAGGCTGGATTGGGCTCTGGGCAACCTGAGCTGGTGAAGATGTCCCTGCTCATGGCAGGGGTGGCACTGGATGAGCTTTAAAAGGTCCTTTCCAATCCAAACTATTATATGATTCTATGTTTAATGGTTTTTGTTGAATGCATAAAAATACTGTTACTCTTCTGATAGTATTTTTGCTGGATTTTTCTCAATTAGCACATGAAAAATAATGGAAAGCAAAACCTATGTAGAAATTTTCAGTTCTCATCAAATTTGGCTGGATTTAAATACAATCCTCAGTGCTCTCTCCATTTTCTGAGTTATGTTCCCTATGAAACAGCCATAAAATTTGAGGGAATATGTGCTTTAGAATATTCAAAATAGAAAAGTAGATTACAGCTGCATTTTAGGCAGCAATCATAATTCCCCCCCAAATTACCTTTTTATTGAATTTTTTTCTTGCTGGTATTCTTGAGAGCTTTTCATGTTAACATTTTACCAGCTGAAAACATAGATTGTGATAATATTTGCAGTTGGTCATCACTTCAGCACAGACCCCAGCTGAGGTGAATTGAAATGTTAGCAATGAAACACTTTAATGTAATTTTGGCACCCCAATCTTAATATTGCCCATAAAGTACTATAATTCTCTACAAGTGGCTAGTGGGTGGCAGGAAATTTATGTTCATTAATGTTCTGTCCTATGCACTCATAACGGTCTTCTTAGAAACATGCAAGAGTTGAAAATAATCAAATATCAAGTATAACATGACACATGCAAATTAGAGGGAAAAAGAAGTCGCACTACCTGACCAGAAAAACCATATATAATTTTTTAAAGTTATTTCAATATATCAGTTCTTTGAAAAGTTATGGGCTACATTCTTCCATTAATTTAATCATTAGATGCCTTTAACTTAAATTTTAGATTTCCACCAGAATGTCTTAAAATGTGTTTATAGGAGCTTCTAGGGAAAACAAAAAATACAATAAATCAGGTGGTATCGCATTTTCTAAAGAGCAAGGTGAAAAACCTAAGTAGTCACATCTGTACTTAAATGGCCTCATGCCTGCAGCCTGGGCTTAAGAAGTTGTGCTCGTTCTTTAAACCTGATCTTTCCCTGTGAGCAAGAGAGCAAGCGGTGCCACCCAGCTGGGCTGTCAAAGCCACCCGTCCGTGTCCATTTCATCTTTCTCCAGAGCTCATATGACGAGACATGAGGTCTAGAACCCAGCCCACTTCCAACGTCCACACAAGTATTTCAGAGATACTGGAGGGAAGAAGCTGAGCAAACTGTCACAGACACAGCTAGATATCATCCAGAAATATTTTTCTGTTAGCAAATGAGCCTTTATCTGCCTCCAGAACTCTCAGTTTTGTATCCATGGAGCTCTCTACATCCCTTACAATGAGATTTTAGCTTCAGCTGCCCATATAAAATCTCTTCCTTCAGCTTCTACAACAAAATCTGTTTCCCCTTGGTAGGGAGCTCCTGGAGAGCCCTGGTACAGGGTCACCTCCCACTGCTACAAAAAGAACCCAGGTTGAGGTCTATTACCTGAGCCAGGAAAATAAAGGGTTTTTTTTCCCTCAACACAACTTGGCAGACTAAAAAGGCATATATTTTAAGCAATAATCTCATTTGTCACCTTAGTTGTACCAATTCTACAGATGAAGTATATGTCTGGATATTTATTACACAGACGAAGAAACCTCAAAAAGTTGTGTAAAAGATAGTAGCTCTGGGCATCTACCATTATACATAGAGCATTAGACTATGCTCATGGATATACTGACATTTCCCTAAAAATATGATTCATATCAAGCAAAAGAAGACCTCTGTACGCCCCTATATTTTGGAAAGCATCCTTGGCTGCCCCATCATCCCTCTGCACAACAGCTCCCCTTCCCGACTCACTCCCATGCAGTCCTGAGCTACAGCATTACAAGTCAAACTTTGACAGCCCAAATATCAAAAGGGATAACCACTGGGGAAGTAAAAGGAGATAAAAAAGCAACTGCACCACACACAACAAAACACAACCACACACACAAAAATCTCCAAACAATGCATTTTAAGAAACTACAAAAAATTTAAGATGTTATATAATCTTTAATCACAACCAAGTTCTGGTGCATCAGCTAGTCTAAGTGATATACCCAAACTATTGCTCCGTTAATTCATGCTATCACATCTACCAGATATACCATTAAATACTGCAGTGCCTAGTGTTAGACTACATTATCTCATTGAGAAAAATGGGTTTCTCTTACGTGCATGACAATTCCTGTGATAACTGAAGAGTAGTTGAGTGGCTGTGTGAAACACAACAGCTTTGGCTATTTATGCTGTTAATGAGACTGGGATCCTACCTCAGCTTTGCCTCTGATGGAAGTTTCAAAAAGCAAGTCATTCTTGCAGATTTATTCAATGCCTACTAATTAGCTAACCCAGTGCAATTAATCTTAGAATTAGAAACTAGTTGAGTGTTCATTTCTCTTTAATCAGATTATTAATAATACAAGCAGTCTTTTAATTATTCTTGCAGTGTACTCCTCCCTCTATACAAACAAATTTTGACTTTCAAAACACACTAATTAGGACCAAGATATTTTTCCCCAAAATAAATTTCAAGTAACCCTGTAAATTGCCTGCTCTGGCTAGTAAAATGCCTCAAATTTTATCAGGCTGGATGCTTCTAAAATATTCTTGATCTCCTGCAGACTTTTTCAGATCCTCAGCAGATTTGCTTTGTGAAAATTATGTTTGGTGCATACACAATACACAGGTATTTAATAGTATATTTGAAAACACTCAGGCTTTCCACCCAAATTCAACTATCTTCATGCTCTAGGAGAGAATATATAACACAGCAATTATATCCATCAACTCAATAAGCTCCACCAAATTAAGAACAAAACACCATTTCAACTATCACGTCCTTCTGTGGAAATTACCCACCTCAAAAATACACAGCAACACAAGTAGTCTTTGGCCTGCATAAGGGCATCACTCTGAGGACTTGATTCCAGCCTGGGTTAAGCCACTTTTGCTGGAGTCAGAGGAGGACTCGAGGGTCTGAGGTGACCTCCCGGTGACAATGAGCTCAGGCAGAACCTACTGGGAGCCAAACCCACGCTCTTGCTCATGTCACAGCTCTGACTCTGCAACAGTGCCCTGCACCCCGTCATGGGCTGGGGAGTATGATCGTCGCTTCTGCTAACGACTGACTGATATTCAGAAGAAAATTAACATAAACGTGAATACAACTGGATTAATTACTTCTGCATAAAACATGAATATTATATACACTCTGTTGCCTATTCAACCAAATGCAGCAAGTTATTAATAGCCATAAGAAACAGCATTTACTGTATGAAACTTGCCTCCAAAGCTCTCAGCACAAAGATTTTCTCCTCCATACTGTTTAAATATAGATGAGTGGTTTTTCAAAAATGGTAGTATTATTCAGTTCTTTGTTATTGATAAAATACTCACAAAGGTCACAGATGCAGCACTTTGTAGATGATAAATATTCCCAACAGGAAAATCCACTGACAAAAAGCTACTCTGCCCTTTTATCCATTGCAAAATGACTTCCCAGGCAGTAACAGCCCCATTTTGTTTGGATGTTTTTTGTTTGTTCTCCCATTAACTTCAAGGATGCCTTTTATTAGTCATTCCAGAAAAAAAAAATTAAAAAATTTAAACAAAACAAAACACACAACACCAAACCACAACAGCAACATTGATAGTAAAATTCAGCAATAGACTTCAGATAATTCTTGTAGCAGAAAAGAACGCAAAGCACTATTCATGGAGAGAATCAGTGAAACTGGAATGTCCTTCACAAGATCGTTGCTTCATTAACTGTACTACCATGTTCCTATATTTGCTGCATAGTCAATATGTGTATCTATTAAAACTATTTCTCTGTATTCACATTCATACATTTACACATTCACATGCATGTACCCCAACAATACATATACAGCTACATAATATTTTCACAGAAAGAAGTGAAAGAATGTAATATTAAACTAAAATCTTATTATTTTTAAGCCAAACTCAGAGCTTTCAAGGCTCTCAACCATGGCTTGAATTTGACTGTGGGTGAAGGCATTGCAGATGAGTGCTGATACTGCTGGTTTGTTATAACATACCATACCATCAGGCGCGTTCTGTGCATGGTATAATATATAATAAAAACTTGGAACTACTCAGGAGTGCTTTACAATATTAATTATGCCATCTTTTATATCAATCACCATTAGTAATCTTAAAGCCAACTGCACAGGCTCCAAGACAAGTAAAATATTGTTAGCAGAGCAGTCAAGAAACACATAAATTAGTTTTCCCGTAGATGACAGGACTGCAGTGTTATGGTCCAGCATTTCAGGACATTGTTTCCCATTCTGAAACCTGGAAATACATCATTAAGACCTAACCCAAAGCCCAGGAGAGTCACAGACCGGATTATTTCTCTCTGTGACCTTACAGTGCCCAAGGCTGGGTTTACAGCACACACTTCAAGACAAGGATAGTTGATTTCAAAGGAACAGTTCTCAACCAGTGTGCCATGCCATTGTCCTTTTTTCTATCAACATAATAAGCAACCACCAAGTGCTTGCTAATTAGTATTAGAAGGAGTCAATGGACACGCTTAGGTTTTCTTATGTCAATCTTGATACTTGCTCTAAGTGTTAGGCAAAGCCCAAAGACTTCTCACACCAGGGCAGCACACATGGGTGTAATCCAGTTTCCAGCTCTCTGGCACTGAATGAGAGTTCAGCTCTGGTTTCCCTCTTTGCTTCCTTCACAACACAGAAGGTGATGTGTTTTTCATATGGTTCTGGGCCCTGAGACTATAGCATCAGAGCTTCTAAACACCAGGGTAAAAAGGAGCCAGCAATTTCCCCAGAGGCATTACAGCCTGAGACAGGGATGCTTTGAATGCAGTGACTTTTGCTTACTGCATTACAGTGGAAACATCTTTTAATACATATCCTTTGGGTCCTATATTCCTGTAACAATTTTATCTCTTTAACAGAATTAAGTGCCCAGTCTTACTAAGCAATCACACACAAATTAAAAAGACCTAACAATCATTATTTTTGACTGAATGGCAAGGCTTATATGGCTTATTTATTCATCATTAATTACAGCTTACATAGGTCTTCACTATAAATACCGGTTCCACACAGTCATTTTTTTTATACAAATACATAATTTAAATGGACTCAGCATCTCATACCAAACCTTTTACTCACACGCATCAATCACTTGCATTCTTTTGCTGACTCTAACTGGCCCATGAACTTGCATGAAACCTACATACATGAGTAAGAGACTAAAGATCCAGATGTTTTCTATTTCATGTCTTATTTTTGTACAGTTCTGGTTATTCTTTGTTTAAAACATTGTTGACCCATCTCTTTACAACTATTCTATTTATAATTTATTTGTTTAAAAGATTTTTTTACAGCATCCTCTTATTCCAGCAAGAGCTTCCAGAGTATTGGGATTGCTGTTACTGAAAGCAATGGATTATTTGGTTTCTCCCCGTGTGAATTCTCTCCCCATCAGTGTGTTGATTCACTTGGAAGACATTTGTGGATTCTTCAAGCTTCACTTTTAATTCTCCACTTGAAGACCAGCAATGCAAAGCATCCCTAAAAAACAATCAAACAAAAAACCCCACAAAACAACAACCAAAAAAAAACCTGACACAAAACCAACATACTGAACTAAGAATAAACTGATAACAATGAACGTTAGAGAAATATGAGCCCACAGAGAGCACTCCAGACCCACTGGATTGTGGAACAAAAATAAGCAAGGCAGCTGGCTATGGCAGAAAGGTTCCTTTAACTCTTGCCTCTCACCTGAGTTCATTCCAGTTGGCTATAATGAGATTGTCTAGTGAGACTGTGGAGTATTGGCATAACTATATAAGAGTTCAGAGTCCTGTCAGAGGCCCCTAAATATCAGGATATAGACACAATGCCTTTGTTAAGGAGAAAAGGGTTTGGACACAGTGTGGGAAGGAGCTGAGGGAGAGTTCCCCAGTCCCAAAACCCCTGTCCGGGAGCGAGTCAGAGCCGTGCAGTGCACAACCGGCACCACTAACAACAGCAGGTCGATCAGCACAGATCGGTCCTGCCACCTGCCCGTGCTGAGGCTGGAAACACAGCAGCTCCGGGCAGGTTTCTACCAGGCTCTTGCACACCACTGTAAACTTGATGTGCTCTGCCTCTCTCGCTGTGTCTACATATCCGGTGCAGTGAGACTGAGGCTGGAAATCCCCTCTTATTATTTGCAAAATCATCAGAGATAAAATGGGACAAACAACAGCACATGGAGGATCCTAGAAATCCAAAACTATTGTGGAGTAGTTTCCTTGATATACAAATAACAGTATCCTGCCTTATTCAGTGATCTGAGAGGAAAAGTACTGAGACAAAACAGATATGATACCACTCTATACATAAGTGGATGCCTTATGATGGAGAGCACATTTTTGCTGGAGCCCGAAACCTCAGTGAGATTCAGCCCAGAGCTACAGTCCCAGTTTCAGTGCATAGAACACAGGTGGGATTGTGGCAGCAGTGGGGACAGAGCACCAGGGTCTGCGTGCACACCGCTGCTTCAGAGGGAGCACGGGCAGCAAAACATGAGAAGAGAACACCTCCAGGACAGCTGAGAGTGATGCTGATACAGCTCCTTTTCAAGGCGATTTCTTGTCAGATCTGTTGAGTATTTCATGTTCCCCTCGCCTGCAGAGTCTCTGTGGCAGCTGCTGCCCAACCAGCTCCCTCCAGGCACTGCCAGAAAGGCGAAGGGGAGCAAGGCTGTGAGAAATAGCCAAACCAAAGTTCTTCCAAGTTTCATGATCGTTTCAATAATAGATTATAGCCACAAGTAAGGCATGGCACACATTCAATCTAACTGAAGGAGTTTGCGCAGCTCCAGTTTTGCCCAATTTACTTTTCTGCATAGCAGGTTTCTAGATCCAACCCCACGATGCTAGATGGTGCTGTATCCCTACCCCTCAGAACATCCCTCTGCACCCATCACTGCAGTAACAAAAGGCAAAGCTACCGCTTTTTTCAAAGCATTAAGATTAGGAAACTTGCAGACAGATTTTTGTAAGATGAAGGCACTTGAACTGGAAAATATGAAGAGGGAGAAGAATGTGCTTGTTACGCTCCGCAAATTATTCAGAGACTCATCGTTAGTGCTACCTGCAAATAACAATCCTACTGCCAACAGCAACCCGTCTGTATGCAAATAATCTCTTGTCCTTCCATCATAGCTAAAGAGCCAAACATTTGGAGCCTTTAGCCAGGGAAGCAGTCATAATAGGCACAATCATATCAAGTTATATTATAATTGGAAGCTAGGTACAATAGTACAATAGATGAGGGATCAGTGTTTTCAAAAATGGCCAAGGAAATATATATCTATATCCAGATATTTTATTGAAGTCTGATTCAAAGTACAATGTTGGTGATTTAACATAAACATAACACATTTTTATAATCCTTATCAAATGTTCAGTCACTAGATCAGCATAAAGCACAGCTTATTAAAGTAGATAAGAGGGGATTATATGATTCAAATTGTCAAGGGAAAAAAAGTATTTAAAATACAGAGATTCTTTAATCTGTTGCTCAGAAGGAACTGCACACATTGCCAATAGAACAATGTGTGTGCATCCAAATTTTAATCACATGGGTCCTGACAGAGATAATAGTAAAATGGTTCTTCCTAGCACACAGGATAAGCTTTTAACAATATAATACTGATTGCATGTCAAACTTTGATGATTTTGGTTTGGTGACTGACAAAAGTATTTAACTACACTTTACAAGTTATTATAACAAGGCTGAGATTTCAGAGAGTCTAAACACTGATTTTAAAGTTTTGCATATTTATTTTGTGCATATCTAATGTTTTCTAACAAAGAGTTTTATGTGCTGATCTGAGATTTAGCATGCAAATCAAAGTTTGAGCACTCACAAAACCATTTAAATTTTTCAGCAAGAACAGATCTCAAATAAAAACTTATCTGATGAAAGAACAGAATATTAATAAAGACATAAACTTAGCTTTCAACAAAACATTATTTTCCAATCACAATTAATAACATCAACCCTATTTAGTGAAAGACAACATTAAAAATAGTAGCCAGAGGTTAGATTGCTTTAACTGTGCTATCTATAAAAATATAGGCAAAATGAGCTCATTCATTAGGGAGCATTCTTATCAGCATAAAAGTTAGTGTGGCAGATACACACGTGCTTGAACACCTAACACCACTGCCACGCGTTCAATATGGGAAGTGAATATGCTGTCATCACAATGACCTTGAGGGGAATTGTGCACAGTAAATGTTTTTTTCCACTTGAAATTTAAAAAAAAATATATTTAGAACCATATATATATATTTAGGAAAAAGCTAAGGAAGGGGGAGTCTTATCCTGGAAGATACTGAAGAACAGGTATCACCAGGCTTCTCACCTGATGGGTTAGCAATGAAGTCTTGACACAGCCACGTGTACGTACAGCATTAAAAACCACACTTCAAAGAAACTCAGAAAAAGTCGTCCACATTCTCACATTAGACTTTCACAGGCTTTGTTTAATAAAAATTCTCATTTTCACTTTGTCACAGATTGACTCAGGCTATGACTTGCCAGTCACTTCTTAAACATCAAGAACAAGGAGGTATCAAAAAAAAAAAATCAAAGTTTATTTCTTTCTGCAAAAGAAATCACAGCTTAAACAACATTCCTTACCATTTGTAACTTAGGTGACTATTACATCCTAATCATGTCTCAACGATAGAAACACTTTGCACAAATCTCATCTCATGAGTAAGGTAAACTCACTGTACTGTTGTGGTGAGTGAAAGTGTTCTATACTAACGTACTGATCTAGAGTTAAAATGCTTAGTAATACAATATTATTGTACAATATTATTAATACAATACAGGTGAACCATCTTTACAATATGTCTATACACTTAAGTTCAGAGAAGATGAAGTTGAAGGACATTACAACTCTCAGGTCTCTCCCAAAACCTATTACTTAAACTCTCAGAGGACAATGAACCACTATGTACAATAACAACAAGCCTGAAGAAGTCAACAGAAATGTTGATCCCTGAAAACCTCTAAAAGTTTGTGCCTACAATGCACAAACATTTCCACAGGGACCATAGCTAGATACAGGGTAAACTGGTGTCTTGTAGCTCAATCATCATTTGTTTCAATACAAGTTTCCACCCCTTCTCCTACCCCCACACCTCAATCCCTCCCCCCTCCTCCCAAAAAAAAACCAAAACAACACCACCACCACCACCACCTTAAATCCATGTATTTGATGCAATTGCTGACAGTATCAGAGGACTCTGTAATTCAGATGAAACAGAATAAGAAAACTGTTTTCAGACTCAGACACGAGACAGAGACATAATTACTATATAGGTACAACATATGCAAGTACAACATATGCGAGATATGAAGATATGAAGATTTGACGCATCAGATATTGGGCAGCTTCCCTGGAACTTGAATGATTTTTCCACAAGAAAATATGGACTCAGTTTCTTATTTATCTCCATATACTGATTTATTTCTATAGACAAAAACCCACATACACACTCTGAGTGGCATTAGCAGAGTCTGATTTATTTTGGCTATATTTTGACTGCTAACAGTTTCTACATTCTAAAAATAATGAACATTGGCTTATGCGAAAAAATGGGTGAGACAACCTACTAAACAAAACTCAGAATTCTGACCCTGATCAGTGGAATCGTTCTGCTTCTCTCAGCAATGAGTTCTGGTCTGACTTGGAAACTTCTGTTCAAGGATGTTTCCATTTTCAAATTATATTGGGGAAATGGTGTGGGGGAACGAGTGTGCAGTTTTACTGAAGTTACAGGTGAGGGTGGAAAGAAGCAAAGGATACCATGGTAAAGAAAATATAAGAACGTGAGGACATTTATGCACAAGGGGAGTATTGGTGTTTGTACATGCCAGTGCTTTCATGTTGGTTTTGAAAATGAGCTGGTGTCTTCAGCAGTTTTATTTGCCATTAAATACCCTTTAATCACTCAGGATCTGTCTTGTGACTACAAATTAGAACAGAGTGCTTTCAATTTACATCGTTCAGACAAATTAAAAAATAAATACCATAATAATGAGTCCTAACAAAATTATACCTTCCATAGAATGAGGTCATAGCAGCGTGTTATCATTAGATGGATTCAATTCTGTACTAAATATAGAAAAAGAAAGCAAACAAATTCAGGAGAAGAAATGAATCTTTCTCAAGAGCCATTTATATTGATGGAAGTGCATACGCTGTTATCAGAACCCTCACAATTATGCTCCATGCAAGTCAAAGTGCAGAACAAACATGAGTAAGTCATTAGTGAAACCAACTGCTCCAGTGAAACATCACCTGCCACTGTTAAGTTTATGTAAACTTTGAAGGAATGTGTTATTTTCAGCTAGAAAGTTCTAGAAATACGAACACCTGGAATGAAGGTGACTGTCGGGGCTGACTTTTTTGTCCAGACAAGATCTATAGCATGTCCTGGTGTACTTTTGACCTTTCAGTATCAGAGAACTGGTGTAACGTGTCCAAATATAAACTCAAGTCTTACTCATGGTCTTTTTAGGCACACTGTGATTTGTACTTCAATTGCTGTTTCATCCCTTTTCCTTAGCATTAAAGTACATTTTAGCTCTTCTCTCCAGGAAGAGGAAAATACTCTTCCATGACTCGAATCACTGCAGGTTGAAGAACAAAGTGAAACAACTACTTTTACAGTCTCCACAGTAACATACCATCAATGTTTTTGGAACATCTTTTTTGCTTACTGTTCACCATAAGTTACTAGTTTCGCTTCTGTCCCATTTCTTGCATGAAGATGGCCAGTATGAGGAATGCTGAGCCAGCCAAGCCTGTCATCAGTTCAATTTTATCTTTTAGTTAATCTTCAAAGAGCTAGTTCTTCAGGTGAAACATTAAACAATATTTCTACTTACATTGATAAAATAAATTAGCATGGAGCTATTTTATTCTTAACTATTGATTTTAAAAAGGGTATGCATGAGTTCCTTGAAATACAAACTAGAACATCAATCATGCAATTTACTCTGACATTGAGTGAGATATGATGAAAAAAAAATAGAATTTCTGAAGGTGGTAACTTGTTGATTAAGGCCAAGAGTACATCATAGTGTAAGCACAAAACAGTGGGCAACCTACCTCAAACCACTGTTGTTTTCATTGTGAGCCAAAAGTGATGGTCAGTGGCCAAAGCAGTACATGAGTTCATAAACCGGATTATGTTAGCAAACTGATATTATTATTTAGTGTTAACAAAAGCCATGGTGGGAATTTTAAACAATTTGTATTTTAAGTGGAAAACACATACTATGGTAAAGCTAAAAAAATACGAGTGTCAAAAGATGTTTTAATAAAGATTCTGAGCAAAAGTGAAGATGCAAATTAGAAAGTAACACAAATCTAGAGTTTCCAACAACCATTATTCTTCTGAAGAAACAGCACACACTTCTTAGACTAGGTGCTCTGTAACCTTGCCATAACTTCAGTTTTCCATGTTTTATTCATTTCGAGAGGCAGTATTAGCCACATAATTATTGTTGTAATTTATTCCTTATGTTGCTATGGATTAAACAGTAACTTATCTGTAGTAATTATGCAATAGGCTGTAACTAACTGAAATATGAATACTGCCAGTTTGTCCCACTGTGTTTCTGATCTGCTACGTAATTGTTAATGTTCACAACAGTGCAGTAATTGAATTACAGAACATTAGCCACATGATTATTATGATCATAAACTGCTATCAAATGGAAGACTGTGAAAAAAGACTCCAAACTCTGAAGTTACGAAGTTCATGCTGAACTATATCTGCTCTTCTCTTTAGACTGACTCATTTAATCACTGTCATAGTCCTAACTACTTTCATCTGTAAAACTGCAACACACACACAACCACTCTTATCTTCTACGGAAGTGTTCCATAGTTCCAAGCTTTCAGTTGGATTTTGATGCAACCCACATGGATCCTCCAGATTGCTAACTGGACCATTTCCAACCATGCAAAATCTTAAGATATTTATTCAAATTAGGCTGCCTTCTCAAGAAACATTAAGCAGATCCTATACAGTTTTCAAATTCGAGTCTTCCTCACAAAGACGGTGTAATTCATCTGATCTAACTTCAGGTGTCTGTAGGTTGGATGCCCAGTCTAAGCCAGACACAGTTTCCATCAGGGAGAGAAACAAAGCTTTTTCGGGGAAGAATTCATCACAAAGGAAGATCCTGCATATGGATTGTCTTTGGAAATGTTTCTGATGAGGAGCTTTGATTCAATCCCCATCTTTCTGGCCACTTGGGGTATGCAAAAGTCTCAGACAGTATCATTTTTATCCATAGGATCAGCAAACAAAGGTAACTATTTTCTGTAGTTTCTTACCTTTACTGCAACTCAAATAGAAAGTCACCAAATTCAAAGACTGCCGCTTTGACTCTGAAGGCATCATATTTTCATCCAAAGATGCTCATTTTATGTTGCTGCTTCTAATTGGGAAGATTCTATCACTGAGTTTTACATCTTAAATGTGATGTTATTCTCAGTCATTTGTCACTTTTTTTTTTGAAAGATAGTTTAAATGCCATGCATCAGAAAAAAAACATAACAGAGAGCATAATAGAGATTGAGATAATCAGTGTCTAAAAAACTTTTATGGAGATTTATCCAGGATCCTTACACCATCAGAAAGACACAAAATCCAGACTCACACATGGAAAGGCCAAGGTGTACCAGTCTGGAAACAGCAAATGTGAACTCTTCACCCACTGGGGCTTTCTACATCTGGCCCCTCTGAGCTGGTCTTCCACCACTGCACAATCTTCATGAGCTCTTTTAATGTGTGAAGCTGCAGATCATTTGTGGTGAATAAAGCCCTAACGGATTACTCATTGTTAATTAAATAACCTGATTCTGTCCACTGAATCTAATGCATTAAAGTATTTAATGTTTGTTTGGTAAACTGCTTTGCTAAATGCTCCTTTGGCTTTTATTGGTAATAAACATTAAGCATTTATGGCCTGTGAAAGCAGTTTCACATCTAGCTTATGCTGTTACTATTTACAGTTTGTTAATGAAATACCATTAACTTGCTCCAAACTGCAAGTTGTTTTTGTTCTACTCCTTAACTTTTATTATATAGTATATAGAATAAGTCAATGAAAATCACAAGCTATAAGCAACAATAGTACTTGCCACAAAAAAACTTCCGTTGTCAAATCAAAACATGTTTTTAACTGTATAAAGCTCCAATCAGTATTTTTACTTTTAGTCCTTCTTTCGCTATGCACACACATACATTTATTTGCACCTGCCCTTTCCCAGTCCACCTTCCCTGGGAAGGTGGGGCACCACTCTGTGGCATTTGAGACATCTGTGCAGCTCAGTCCAAACTGAAAACTTTTCTACTCACAACAGTGGCTTCACACAGCTACAGCTGACATTAGCAGCTAAAATGTGCATGTTTAAAAATAATAAACATTTTTTTTCCTATCGAAAAAATAGGCATGTGCTCCTCTTTCTGTATACTAACACAATACAGCTCTTGAGTGCTCTTGGAATTTAAGAACAACTGCCTGTGCATGCAAGTGATTTGTGTTGCTACACAAAACAAGCAATGTTGATCTGCCAGGAGTATAAAACACAGGGTTCTGCCAATTTGGCAGCCTCCTGTCTATCCTGTGCTGTAGCAAACAGCTTAAGTGGGCCTCACTCCCTCTAAGGAGGTACATGCTGTATTTACGGGGGAAGAGCACAAACAAACGTTGTGCTTTTTGGGATAGTTTATTTGCTTTTGCATTTGTTCACAAGTACTTTTCTTTGAATGTTAGACATACATCAGAAACCTACTTATGGAATACAATGCGTAACCATCCCTTTCATTTATCTGTTTGGTCAGTGTTCACAGGGAGGAACATACTGCTTGACATTTGTATATTCACTTTGCAACGTGGACTTTAAAAGTGAAGAGAGATAATATGGCTCAGTCCTTCTGATACATTTGATTCCTGTAAGTAAACCATTATTGTGGCAGTGCTGTTGTGTCTAATGGAGACAGTTGGAGTGATTCATTATTCTCCTTAGGAGATGTCTAATTTTGATTAAAAATTTCATGAAGTAAATGGCATGGTAACAAATCCAGCTGTTGTGTGCTTAAGAATGACAACGCATCTATCAAGTAATGAATAATATAGAGTTTTGGAACAGGTGACATCTGAGATAGGCTCTAATTACAGATTTAACTATAAGGGCAATACCTGGCCAACACGGTACCCGTAAGGTGCCATGCAGGGTTCAAGAAGGATTTCAGTCTCAGACCAGCACGCCTGCCAATGCCAAGTGAGACGCATGTGCCTGGGTCACATTTCAGCTGGCCCACCACACAAGAGAAACAGAAACCTGCACAAGTTTGGCCTGTCGCTCATCTCCTTAGGGATAAAAACAACCTCCTCAGTGGAAAGCAGGAGAAAGCAGGGACACATCTAGAAGGAGATGACAATCAATAGAGCAAGGGAGCTACCTGGTAACACCCACAGCTCCATGGTTGTAACTGTGTCCACATGTGCTGCCAAAGGCAGTGGTAGCCCTGTTTGGGCCAGTTCTCAGGATTTTGGAAATGGGTTGGTGCAAACAAAGTAACTGTGCTGAAGAGACATTGGAACAGAGCCACCGGGAAGACACAAACTGGGATTTCAGAGGGACAGGTGTCCTTGGGCTGCCTTTTGGGCAGCTTCACTGGCCTTTTCAAGTCTCCACATTTGCATCATTGCTGTTTGGTAGCGGTTCAAGGGTGAGCTGTATGATCTTTCCCTTGCCTGATTGCCTGATTTACTGAGCTGTGATTATTTTTTTTTTTGCTTGAAGTACTTTTTATTTAATATTGATTATTGTAGAGTGCTCTAAGGCAACAGCATGAAAGCATTATTAACTTACTTGTAGCATACATCTTAAAAATAAAAAGTTTGTGTGAAGGTTTTAATCATCATCTGTAGCTCCATGATGAGTAAGTGTTAAGTGTAACACTGAAAAATGTTGATTTTTCAGACTCAGGCCATATAATCACAGACAGACAAACAAACAGCAATGCCACTCTCCCACCCACCTATCCTCCCAAAACCCAGGCAGGAGTAAACTAAGAGGTGGCTAAAATAAGCTAATCTATTCTTAACCTTGCTTCAGATGTGACAGCAAAATTAAATGGAAGCAATCATGAATCATAGGAGGATCAGAGCTAGGTAACTAATTGGCCTATTTTCTATACTGCCAGAATCCTCTCAAGCAATTTTCCTCAATTATGGCTGCAAATCAGCATGTTATTTCCTCCTCACAAACTACCCATTGCTGAGGGGCTAACTAGGTGTCCCAGGACATTTCCTCATCTATTGCTGGAGACTGATTCCCACTGTTAAATAATTACAGGAAGTTCAAGCTCCCACATTGAAGGAAAAAAAAGACCTATTTTACCTATTAAGACAAGGGAAATGAAAACCCTAATTATAGAGAAGAAACCTTATTTTTAATAGTAGGCTTTCCTAATAATTGGGTATCTTCTTTGATGAAAGATAGGGACAGCATTAACAGAATATATGCAGCACTTTCCCTTCAGATATCGATTTCCCCTCAGTATGAAAGCTATAATTCTAAAGCTTTGCCAACCATAGAGTCCTTTGGAAAATAAGGACAGCAGTTATTCACTGCTAGTGTTCAGGGTATCAAAGATATGATTAAACTTGCATGCAATTAGAGCAACCAAGAAAGGCGGTTGCTTCTCTACTGCATCTCTGGCTGCATGCTAATCACACACAATGTACATCTCACCTGTCACTTCTATTCTTCAAGGTGCATTATGATGTCTATTATTTAGTTAACATCAGATGTCCCTTGTAATATCAAATATGTAATGAAAAGACAGAGCCTCATCTTTTCTAAAGGATAAATAACTCAAAGAGATCCCTTTGGAAAAAGGAAGGTGACAGAACAATTGACGCTTCTAAACTATATTATCTAAGTTTCCTCATTTCATGCATACTGTAAAAATATACAGATAAACAGAACTGATCTGGAATAAAATGGAGAAAAGAAAGCCAGGAAATCACTTTGTGTTTATTTGTTGCAGAGCAGCAGCACTTCACTCCATGACAAAGTCTTTGGGCTTCCCAGGTGACAGGTCCAGCAGATTCACCATGACCTGACGAGACTTCCAGGAACACCTACATGTAAAAGCCTTAGGGTTTTTCTTTGCTTGCTTTTTAAAATTTTTCCCACTGCTAGCAGCTTCCCTGCCCAGGGACAGAGCTGGATTTCTTTCAGAGCAATTCCTTCTAGTTCATTAATAACAGGTTCATTTTCCCTGGCAACACCTGTGCTAGTGCTATGTGGGTCTGTACCCATCTTTCACGTACACTTGACATTAGAGAACTGTTATAGGTAGTATGCAGACACCTTTGTTGCTTGAGCTGCCAAAGAGTTTGTGGATTCTGCATCAATGGTACAGGTTCAAAACCCATTCTACCTCACAAAAAAAAAAAAAAAAAAAAATTTTTGTGAAACATCTTTATCTCTTCTCCTTCGTGAAGAATTTAACTTTTCCGAACACTGCTCTCAGTGGTGGCCTTTTTTTCCTTTTCTGTTTTAAAGGTAGGTTGCTAGCTGTAAACTAAAAGGAAACACCTTTATTGGAACATCATAGAGAGATACTAGGGTATTTGGGTATTTATAAGGTTTCTTAGCCCCAGTGACTCCAGCTGGCCTGTCACACAGCAACTAGGACAGTCAGTGCAATAAGCTCTGTCATTGCTGTCTGGGAATAGCTCAACAACCAGCAGCATCTCCAAGTTCTTACAAACTTTGTTGAAAGAATGATACCTTAGTACCTTTTCTAAAGACTGGGCTATAACCTGACATCCCATTTTAGGTTTAGAACTCAGCCTAGTGAGATCTTGGGAGTGATTGTATTAGTAGAATGGTGCTATTGTATACTAGTGAACAGTAGTACAGAGATTCCTCTCTGCAGACCAGCTGGAGTTGCCCCCAAATTTTCCAGTAGTTTCTAAAAGTCATACAAATATTGACCAAGTTTCTCAGTGCTGCATTGCAGCTCTCTAATACAGTATATAAGGTCTGAACGAGGGTAGTTTCATTAAAGGTGTTGGAATGGTCACATTTAAATAATTTACTTTAGGTGGCCTTGGTTCAGTATTTTCTTTAAAGTAAAAACTGTGGAATGTTCATAAGCTGTGTTCAAGGTAAGGAAGCACTTTGCATCCTGTCCAGTTAAGAAACAGAAATACATTCATTTGAGGTCAAAAAGGAAAGCAACATTTGAATACATAGGTAGAAATGATGCAAGAGATGTGGTCCTGGCTTCAGCCGGGATAGAGCTAATTTTCTTCCTAGTAGCTGGTATAGTGCTGTGTATTGGATTTAGGATGAGAATAATGTTGATAACACTGGGATATTTTAGTTGCTGCTGAGCATACAAGACTTTTCAGCTTCTCACACTGTGCCAGGAGCACAAAAACCAGTGAGGGGACACAGCCAGGACAGCTGACCCCAGCTGCCCAAAGGGATATTCCATACGGCATCATGCTCAGTGCATATTTTTAGTGAAGAAGGAGGAAGGGGGGGACTTCAGGAGCGATGATGTTTGTCTTCCCCAGTAACCATTATGCATGATGTAGCCCAGCTTTCCTGAGGATGCTGAACACCTGCCTACCCATAGGAAGGGGTGAATGAATCCCCTGTTTTGCTTTGCTAGTGTTGCAGCTTTTGTTTTACCTATTAAACTGTCATTATCTCAACTCACAAGTTTTCTTACCATTTCAATTCTCTCCTCATCCCACCAGGGGAAAGCAAGCAAATGGCTGTGAGGGGCTTAGTTGCCAGCTGGGGTTAAACCATGACAGATGCTTAAAATGTGTATTATTTGCCTATTCTTTTCTGTCCTTCAGTTTTATTGTGTTTTGGAGATGAGCCATTGCAGCTCCAAAGCAGCAGCTTGTACTCAGCTGTGAACCACAGACCACAGCATCTCCTCTTTTGCCTGTAGGGAATTTCAGATGTGCATAAAGAAGAAAGTAAGCATAACACTATTGACTTCAGCGATGTTTCACTGGTAGAACAGAGCTCCATTTGGCTTAAAGCAAGAGAATGTGAAATATAGCAAGAGAACCCCAAGGCGACTCCAGGATTTACAGTGCTCTAACAAAGAAGAACTGACAGAAGGTTAAATGATGTCATTTCTAAAGCACCAAAGCACTGTCTGATGGAGGGAGCTGCAGCACTGGAAAGGACATGCCTTGAACCCATGCATGATGGATGTATAGGTTGGTAGGAGGTATGATGGGGATTTCAGGTCCACAACTGTTTAAAATGAAATTAGATGATGATGGACCCCCAGCCCATGTTCCTCACATCCTCCTGTGATGGCTGGCTCAACACAGAGGCTCTGCCAATAATTTTTTCCTGCAGCTTGACCACTTCAGGCTTTGGCTTCACTCAATGAAGCTTCCTAGTTTAATTCTCATTTATGGAATCAGCTTTAACATTTGAAACGTTTTTTCCCTGGCAATTGTTAAAGAAACTCTGGAGTAGAATTCATATGAGGTAGCATGTCTGGTAGTTCTTCCTCCTCTGTGTGATATATTCCTGTCTCTCACCAAAAAAATCAGTGCTATGCTGAGCAAAGCAAACTAACAAACTGCAGCTCGAGCCTTTCATACTGCAAACCATCGCAGTCACATTAAAACTCCATCACACAAGTGGTCAAACTGTATTCCTTAGAAGTTGTTACTGCACCCGAGGTAAAAATTATGCATGGGTCACTTCCTCTGGGGGCAAAAGCATCCTTCCACACCAGAATATATAACCCTTCCTAAAGCTTTTTTTAAAAAGACGACAAAACCAGCCTCTTCATTCCCTGCTGCATAAAGAACAGTGCATATGCCAGCATCAAGCAAACACCACAGTGGAACAAGAATAGAATACACTGCAGAGGAGCTCCCATGGGGACATCAATGGCTGTCCCCAAGCTCGGAGATTAGCATGAGACAACCGAGAAAGTTGAAAGGCAAAGACTATTTTTTCCTGTTTTTCAGTGCAGAGCTACAAGAATTTTTCATCTTGGTGTTATCTTGATAATAACCTACCCTGTTCTTTTTTGTATGATATTGTTGTCTTTGGTTTCCACCATGTTATATGCATGTGAATGAACCAACTCTCATGCACCACAAAGTTCTCTGTTGAGAACACGACCAGCTAAAAAAACATTACAGCCTTCCAAGGCATATGTTGGTGTAATAAAACCTCACAGTTCACCCTTTCATTTTCTTGCATTAGTGACATCTACTGGGTTTACCTCAACTAGAATATTTACATTTTACCTCCATTAAAGCATAATATAATCAAACGAGCGCTAGGTGACCAGCTACCCCTTCTTGTATGCAGTTGCCATCAGATTAAGCGTGCAGAAAAACACAAACCACTTTCTAACACGTTTTTCTCAGAGGAGCTAGGACTTCTACCAATTAATTCAAGAAATCTAAGAAACTCCTCAGTATTTTCCCTGATTGAAACTAAGAAAAGCTGCCTGGCCCTGGGTGTACCAAGAGTCCTTGGCCACCCCAAGCAGACTTGCAGGAAGCCTTTACATCAGCCATCACCCAAGCTGTGCAGTAGGCAAATCTTCATCTCTACTCAGCTCTGTCCTTCACTGTTCCTGACTTGTTGATTGGACTTCCCAGGCTGACCTTGGACCTGGCTTGTCACCTCTCATTTCTCTAATGATCGCTGTCCCCAACCCTGTTCTGCTTGCCTGGCTTGGTGCTGTGGGATCACGCATTTGTTGGCAAGGTCACTGCCCCTACCCATGCTTGGCCATCCTTAGGTCCTGATTACCAGCCTTGGGGAAGCAGCCCCACTCTCACTGCTCCCTCTCAAAAATGTTCTTTTCTGTATGGTGTCATGTCAAGGATACACTACCCATGTGCACAACAACAGCTATATACGACAGTGATTACATTAAAAAAAAAATTAAAAGTGGCATCACCTTGCATTAAACTTTTGCCTCGAGGCGAACACGGACTTGATTTATCT
>VWYH01000214.1:1078763-1304790 GCA_013399365.1 Pampusana beccarii | reverse complement strand
GAAAAAAAAAAAAAAAAAGGATTACGTGTAGGCAAAACCTTTGACTTCTTTTGTGCACTCAAATCATAACACCAAAACACAGAATGCTTACAATGTAAGATTATGCACTTACACAAATAGTCCCTTCGAGTTCAGGAATAAATACAAGTGAGTAAATTCCAAATTGAGATCTAAATTTAGGAATAGGCAAGCCAGATTAAAGAAAATGGAACAAAAATAAATTATTTTTTTCCTCTAAGGTTCAGTAATTATTTTTTTTATTATTATTACTATTACTTGTATTTTTGAGTGAGGGTTTAAGAATTATCTTCAGACATCTATAGATGACCTCTGAATAAGAAANTTTTTTTTTTTTTTTTAGACAGACCGCTGTCTCATTCAACACATTTGTTATCCACATGACTGGAAATCCCAAAAAAGATACAAACTGAGCAGAACTTCAACACTGCAAAAGATCTGGACAGCAGATGGGCTCATTAAACTACTTTATAAGGTTGAGTCTTGCATCTCTTAGTTCAAGAAGATGGTCTGTACACATCTCCTGGAGTTTTCTGCTGGGCTGAAGCTCTTCTGCACCTAAATGAGTTGTAATGAGACAATGTGCACAGCTGTGTTTAAAACAGAAAACAGAATATTTGACAGTAGAGACTTGTCAGAAGCAAAACTCAGGTGCCTTTAGTCGAAGGACTGACAGAGACTAAGTTTTCTGTTTGAATACCACCTCCTGTTAATTTCCCTGCACGATTGCATGGAGTCACATCACCTTCCATATTCTAATAAGTTATTTGATTTTATTAGATGTTCTCATTGATCTCATTTAATGATTTGTATATTACCTATAATCTTAGTGATTATTTGTGATTAGATGTTTTCCTACTGAAGATAAGACAAATTACAAAGGCAATCCACAATGGGTCACATAAAATAACCACAGGAGTCTCCACGGAGATATTAATTGCCCAGTTGTGGGAACAAAGTAACCAAAGAAGAAAAATACAACAAAACTGACACCAATTAGGGTGCTTCACATTATAGATTGAAACGTAAGGACCTAAAAGACTGAACTTCAAAAGCAGTTAAGCTGGTGAGCTTTTTAATAACAGACTAGCAACTTGCTGTGAAACTGATTGCTGAAACACTAAATTTCTCCAGTTCTCAGGCTATACAAGTCCAGGCAGGAACAAGAGGCAGATGCAACAGTGAGGGTATGAGGGGCTCAACCTACAACAGCCACTGCCAGCTCTTCACACTGCTTTGAAGACCCAAGTTCATAAGCTGCCATATATAGAAAAATGGAATTAGCAAAATAATTTATGTTCCCGGAAGACCAAGTGCTCTAGGAGACAGGGTAAAAGGACATTTATACATCAGAAAAGATGCTGTGCTGCAGAATACAATCCAAGAGAAAGGGGTAGGGAAGAAAAAAAAGTTATCTTGGATAATTGGTAGTTCAGCACAAGCAATCCAAAAGCAGAAAAAAAAATATAAAGGATTCATCTCAGATAATTTGTAGTTCAGCATGAGCTTTATTATACATGACATTAGAGGAATTAGCATTCTACTAACAAGTGGAGAAATAATTCTTTGGGAACCACCAACTGTTTCTCTATTGCTGGCTAAACAAGCCTTCTTTAGCTCCCATCTGGACAGTATTCATACCCTAGCTTGCTTCCAGAGAAGTCAGCACTGTTTCTTCAGCAGCAATTTTTAAGTATAATTATTATTATATCAAAAGGAAAAAGTGCAAAATAAAAACGATGAATAGTAGCAGGTAAGCTGGGGAAACTGCCAAACGGTTGTGTTAGAGCAGAGTAAAGGTTGTGAATGGGACAGTAAAATTCAAATGCAGAACCCGCTCAACATGCTGGGAATTAATGAGCTGGAGGCAACACACCCATTAGAGGCCAGAAGGAAAAAGAATTCCACATTTCCCCAGCACAGGTAGAGCCCTGTGCTCTGCTCTTTTCCAGCAGAGAGAGATCCGGAGCATCCAGCAGAAGAGGGTTTGAGAGCCGCAGCCCCGCTTTCACAAGAGGATGGGGTGGTCCAGCACGGGACTCGCTGCGGCAAACCTCACCAGCACAGTCAGGAGCTGCCGCGGTGGCAGGGCCGCAGGCTGGTGCCCGGCTCTGCCGCGTGCCCTCCCCAAAATCTGCCCACGGCGCCCGGCGCTGCCGCGGATGGCAGCAACGCTGGGCAAAGCACCACTGGTTCATGCAAGGGCATTAAATGCAATGGGCTTTCATTACCACGTGTCATCCTCTTTAAAACTTTGCTACGTGAGAACATATTGAAAAAAACACTACTAAAATCACAAATAAAGCTACAAATACCAAAATGAACAGAAGGTAAAACACTGCATGCAGGAGACACTGTTGTTCCGGTGCTCCGGTACAAATTCAACTGGTAAAGAAGGAGAGGAGGCAAGAGGAGAGGGAATGAGGCTGCAACAGTCCTCTGCGTGCTGCTGTCCCCGCTAATATCAGCGGCTATTCCTCCAAATTGTCACTCGAGGGGATAATTAAACTATTGCTGCTCCCATTTCCCCACAGAGCAGCACTGTTACAACAGTGCCGGCGCCTCTCCTTGTAGGACGGCAGCAGCCCCTCGGGAGAGCTGCGTGGTGCTGCAGCCCCGGCCACGCAACAGGAACCTCTCCAATATTCTGTGAAGTCAGGAGCATCGCCTGCTGCCTCCTATTACAGTTTTCAAACATCAAAGCTGCCCTTATTTCAGCATTTATTCAAAAGCCATTGAGGTTTCAGTGAAACTGGGAAGATTAATTAAGTGATAGCACTTTGAATGGGGGAGATGAATGATTAAAAGTTCACGGTAAGAGTAGGTACTATTTTTTCAGAAAATGGCACCTACTTATATTGATGAATTTCTTGTTCAGTGGTCTATAATGTCACTTCAGCATGAGAGGCTGGAGTGCTGTAAAGAGAAATTCTCTAAAAACTACTCTGCTGACATTGTAACACCACTTAAGTAAAAAGTCGGATAATGCAGCATCACTCAAAATACTGCCAGACTGATAATAGTTTTAACTTATTGAAACGAAAGACCACTGATTTATTTGTCTTGCTGTAAGAATCATCAGAGCTGTTCTGGAGAAAATGTAAGTGCAGAGGTTTAAATGATTAAGTTCAAGTCAATTTTCTCTACTTATTTTCATTTACAAGCAGATCCGCACTTCTAAAAATTACATGACTGTTACGAGATGTGTCTCTGTCCAATAACTTCTGAACGAGTAGGTAGAAAGGGAGGGAGCACAGGCACAAGCCGTACAACTCTTTTCTGTGCACAGCCCAATTTTGCACCCAGAAGTGGTGCTGAGAAGCAGCAGCACACAGTGAATCCAAAGCTGTACTTGATTTGTACTGAGCCAAGGGAATTGATCCTGGGGAACATGTGGTTGCAGCAAAGGCTGCTCAGGACAGAGAGCACTCAGGAACCAAGGAGTGACAATATTTTGTATTGGGCAAGTGGCCAGGCAAGCTGGACTGAGAGAACAGGCTCAGTACCTCATCAGTAATGGTTTTTGATGCTATCTACTTCTTTCAAATTGCTTAATTCATTAAAAGTTATTAAAAAAAATAAGTATCCAGTTTATCCAGTCTTTAATCCAATTCAGGTTAAAATTAAATTATTAAATTAAATTATTAACTTTAAATTCAGGAGTCCCTAATTTGAGAGAGAGGAAAAAAAAGTTAAAATCGCACACTTTCTCCACTATTTATCATAGGGCAATCACGGGTGAAACGTACCCAACATAACACAAACCCTCTGCTGTGCAGTATAATGAATCTCGGCTAGGAACCAGTCATCAATGAAACAATCAATGGCACACATGTCTGAAGAAGGCAAGTAGGTTGTAATATCATCTGCATGCCTGACATTTTCCAGCAGCAACATTAAAGCCTAGAAGAAATCTGCTAGACCTCTCAATATTTTTTTTACTCAGAAATATGCAAAGAATTATACAGCTGATTTTGAATAGTGCTTTAAACTAGAAATCAGTCTAGTGTTTAAATTAAGCAGTAGATTGAAATGCCTAATTGTTATTAACCCAAGATTAAGTAAAAGAGCTGTAACTGACTATAAAAAAAAAGTTTGTGCTGCTTATCACACTGTCCTGAGCTGGGTGGCTGATCTTGAGATGCTGACTGCATGCTGATTCCTGTGACACCCTTAGCAGCTGAGGGAGTGAGGCTGTCAATCTCTCCAAATAACTTCTCTGGTTAGTTAAATGAGCACTTTTCAGCTGTTTGCAGGGCCAGGACACTTTGCAAGACCATTCCAGCACTCATCCACTCAGACATCGGCCCCTCTGCTGCCCATACAGCCCAGCCCTCAAAGCAGCCTCCTGTTTACTCCTGTCATACTGCACAGCAGCAAAAAGGAGAGAAATTGAGCAAATAAAAAGGGTAAGGCAGCGAGAATGAAGTTCTTCAGTGAGCTGTCTTGGACCAAACCCTTCATTTGCCTTTCATGTAAAAAACCCATGATTCACATCCTGTCGATTTGGAGATGTCGTGGAGTAAAAATCTGCCTAGCTGAGGAAAGGACAACTAGAGCAATACCTTTACAACACATACTTTCCTGTGCAATCCAACCTCAGGCACATAACTCAAGAAAAACTGCTTGAAATTCATGCCTCCCAGAATACTGTCTATTGAATGTCTCCTGCCTTGCAGGAAGCTGGAACAATAGGTGAATCAAAGGCAGCAGGAAAAATCAGAAAAAAAAAATCACCTTGTCAGGGGGACAGAAAATGGGAGCTGAGAGGCAGGTACCAAAAATAGCCAGAAAATTGATATTATTTCTGTAAAAGGAAAAATTTGAAGGTTTTGCTAAGGGGAGAAAAAGGGAGTGGAGAAAGAAATCCCAGACCAGAGCACTTTGCCGCTCTGAAACATTACTAATGTGTTTCCAGTCTAAAGATGTGCCCTGTCAGCCAAACTGAACTTTATTACTTATACAAACACGTTGATTGTTAGAATAAAAATAAAAAAAACTACTGATTTATCACAGAAATATAAAGCATTTACCCAAGAAATTTGCAAAGAACTTGAATTTTTTTTTTTTTGGCAAATAGCATACGTGCATCCCAAAAGCCCTATTATCCTATGATGCCCTCAGCAAAAGCATTCTCCAGTTGATTCTAGATGCAGAGTGAATTTGCTTTACAATGGAATGCTCAGGTCCCACAGAGCTGCCTCCCCTCCTCAAGTCCTGTACAGCTGCAACTGTTATCAGAATGCAGAAGGGAGGAAAAAAAGAGCTATTTCTGGCTTTTTCTTCCTACCCAAATTCCATACAGAAAGCTTAGCAAACAAGCTGGCTCTATCACTCAGGTACAATCTATGATGACAATCTCTACCGTATTTAAAGGAAGGCTAACAGCATTAGAAGTGGTCAAGTCAAGAACTGAAGTACTAAGAAATACCAGGGGTTGGCACTTTTAGCTTAGCTCATTCCTCTTGGGACATATAACAATATATTATGTTTAAAGCATGCTTAGTTTACCATTTACTGTTCCAGAAAGTGTATTTCCCTAGTCAGATCATGAAATAATGTGGAATCAGCAAAAGTTACCCAAACTAACAAGTATTATGTGGACTGAGGAGGTTTTTTTTTCAGAAACCAAATCCAGACATGTTTCCAAGAGAGCACAAAAGGACATTTAGCTGCCAGATTCTAACCTCTCCTCCAAAGTACGCAGGAAACCATTTCACAGAGATGTACTTATTTAACACAGATCAAGTTGCAGTACGTCCTGAATTCATTCCCAGTAATGTCCAAAATATTTTTATTAAGCAGTCCTGAAATGGGAATATGCAAGCGCAGCAAATATCCAGCCAAGAGGACATCAACTAGAATGCTTTATATCCATCAAAGCTACGAGGGACTGAAAACAGGACCTTTAAGTGGAAACTGTTAGACCCTCTCGGCTGCAAACATGCAACCTGTATCGCCTGTTTTCCTCTCATGTTGAACAACTGTAAACACCGCCTTTAAAAACTAGAAAGGCTGATCGGTAAATGAGTCTTAATTTTCTCCCAGGAGTCAGCTGGATGCATTAATTGGTCCCCATTTGATTTGGCAAGGGCTGCATGTCCACGTTTGAGCACGGGGTGCTCAGACAGGCAAGGGGACCCGATGGGGACCCAGCGAGGGGGCTGCGCACACCTAGGGCCGGCACGTCCACAACGAACATGCAATACGCCACGTGACGCTCAGGCGAAGCATTTGCATTAGGAAGTCTAATTATCAATTATATTATATTACATAGCAGCAATAACATTTTTAATGCATTGAACAAAAGTGGTGGGAACAGGAAGGTGTCCCTGACCCACGGCGGGGGGAGTGGACCTAGATGATCTTTAAGGTCCCTTGCAACCCAAACCATTCTATGATTCTATTGATACTAGTAAGAACTGCTACACAAAGCAGTATGCCTCACGTGAGCAAAAATTACAACATTTAAATGAATGAATACCAAAAATGGAGATACTGCTGCCAGCTCGGCCTGATACTTATGTATCTAATAACAGCATAGCTGGGAGAAACATGTAGTTAAGAAACATAAAACAGGAGAGCTGTACTTGCAATTACAGGGTGACGAGGCTGTAACACTACAACATTTACACTTCATATAAATCAGCTCCTCAGATGGCCCTTTGCTGTAAAAGTGTCAGTCAGTGAAACCGCTGCCCTCGGACTACCACTGTTCTTCACAGTAATTTCTATGTTGCCACCTAAAGAGCCACTCACAGCCAGAAAGCAAGAGGCCAGAGAACTGCTCCGAAAGTTTGCTGGTTTTCAGAGGAAAAACCCACAGAAGAAAACCGCATGTTTGTATTTTGCTGTGATCGTAACAGTTTCATACTCACTGAATAGTACACATTTTGGAAAACAATTACACAAAATTACAAATATCCAGCCAAATTACAAATAGCCAGCCAAACATCCACAGAAATTATTTTGTTACATTTACAAATAAGAATATATTCGTAAAAACATGCATCTGCTCTGGGTTAACAGGAATCTCCACCAAGCCGTTTTCACCTTTGGTTTAAGCACTATTCTACAAAGATTCTTGAAACAGATCCTAAAGCAAACAGCATTCACCAACTTTGATTTGTGCTTTGTGCAGTTTATTACTTTTTCCTGACTTTCAGACAAACCCCTCTTCTGTATTCAGTTTTATCACAGTTCCCAATAATTTAACTTAGATTTTTAATACCTGTTCAGTTATCCAGTCTCCAGTGTACTTTACATTAACAAGGACAGTGAAATGTTGGGTGTCTCCTGGGCTGGTGAAACAAAGGACACCACCAACTCTGAAGCAACTCCGCTTAGTTACTCCACCTCTTTTCGCCCAGAGACCTGAATTAATTTGTCCACGTTGACAACGGGAGTTCATTAGACAAGCTCTGCTGACTTGTGATGGGGAAATCTAAGAGGTCACTGCCCTTGTATTTTGCCTAACTCCACCCTGTGATTGGCGGCAGTTTTAATTAACACACCCTTGTATGAGCTGGTCCACCTTCACTTCTGCCAAGCCTGCAAGCTGGGGGTCACCGCAGCTGCAGGGAGGGCTGTGACCTCCTGGCTCACCTGCAGGTTAATGGGCAGAGCTCATCTGCCACAACCTCCTGCAGAACCACAAGTTATCCCGGCTCCCAACACCCTGCTCAGCTCCCCCATCTCTTGAGCGTCTCGTGGGGCAGATCCTAACCCTACTGAAACCATGGAGAGGATTGGGTTTTCAAAATGATATCTTAGTCTTATTTTTTGTAACATTAATAGATAACTCGGAGCAGGATGTTTTCTACTATTCTAGCAAGTCATCTGATGCATTATTATTTAAATGAGGAACCTAGGATGCAATGCATAATGAAGAAAAGTAATTAAGAACAAGTCTTTGCACACCCTTAGATAGTCACTCTGTGTATTTTCAGGGTATTAGAAGAGTAAAATGAAAGGCTGCAGATAGGGGCCTGGCCCTGCACAGGGCGCCCAGTCATAAAGGTGGATTGAAAAAACAAAAACCAAAAAAAACCCACCACAACAACAACCAAACAACAACAAAAAACCCCACAATGTTCAACCAAAGTCTGTAAATATGTACCACCTATGCTAGAACAAAGACAAAACTTCATAATACTCTCCATGTGTTTAGCCACAAAATAAGCAAACGTAATATTAAGCGGTGAGACTTCAGAACAGAAGAAACAAAGAAGATGTCACAGTATGGTAACAAGCCATTTTACCCAGAGCAGAAAGCAGCATCTCCATTTCCCATTATCACAAGATCATCAAGTCTGTTATTTATGATTTATAATCACAAACACAACAATTATATCATTCTTAAAAAAAAAGGGCTCTTCCCCACTCAAAGGTATTTCAAGAGTGAAAAATACAGTAGCTAGACATCTCAAAACAAAGTCAAATCAGCTTATAGGACAAGCCCATCCTTGTGCAATGCTCTCCGTATTCAAACAGCCTATAGAGCCATTCTGGTAGCCCTACTTGTTCCTTCTCCAACTTTAAAATTTTACAGGAGAAGCAGAACCACCCACAGCCCCCTCACCAGACGGGCTCCCTGACCAGGTCAGGAGAACCTCTGTCCCCACAGCTCCCGCCCTCGCCGCCCGTGGCCCCAGCACACACCAAGTGCAGTGCCCAGCACCTCTTCAGATGCACCGTCCCCTGCAGCTACAGCAGCTTCTTGCACTGATTATTGAAAGACACAAAAGAAACAACCACCTCCTCTGCTGAGGAGGTTACTCTATTTTGCAGCATAGCAATGAGTTGCTTATTGTTTTCGGAGTCAGCAACACCTGCCACTGCCTGTCTCAGAAGAGATGCTGGCAGGTGATGATCCAAAAGACAAAGCAGGGAAATATGGACTGAGACACGTGCAGAGAACCAGCATCCTTCAGCTCTACTCTGGCTATCACTTTCTCCTCACGCATTCTCCATATCCATGGTTAATGCTCCCCAAAGCAGCTCACCTTGAGACACGCAGCATGGGGCCAAGAACTTGTCTCCAGAAGCTCACCATTAACAAGGTCTACACCTTCAGCAGTACCTCCCCCTCGCTTCAGGCAATCCAGCTGCACTAAAGGAACCATCTTTACAAACTCCTCCTCAGGCAAGTAATTTGTATTTATGCCTCACACATGATCCTTATCTCACATTTGGATTGCACCTGTGCACAGACACCCACCCTCTTTTGGGCTGGTCACCACAATTCAAGTTCAATAAACCCACATTCGGGGAAACGTGAGCTTAATTATTCCTACTGTTTCTTATTTTCTTTCTTTATAAAGCAAAGAAAGCCTGAAACTGTGCTTTACCCAGAAAAATCTCTTTTTTTTTTTTTTTTAAATAGAGGAAAAGAGTGAGAAAGAAGGGCTAATTAAATTTGACAATAAAATTATTGTCAAAAGCTAATGGCAATAAAGGGAACACTAACAAACAAGTATCCTAGTCTTCAGGAATGGAAATGTTGAAAACTCATTAAAGGTGCAGAAGGATGGAAAGTCCACCAAGACCAACAGAAAACTTCCCGTTTACTAGAGCGGTCTTGAATTAGGCCTTTGGAAATTAGGCTCACACAGACAGCTGAACAGATAAAGTTCTACCAAGTACTCTGAGTAATCTCTATTAATTCTACTTTAATAACAAGCTGGCAGTAAAGGTGCTGATACTAATTGCTGAGCATCTCTTTGCTAAAATCAATCCTTAACACTGACCACAATAAATGAGTTAGGCTTTTATATAAAATTCATACTTAAAATAGCTATGAATCTTCCTAATGTGTCATTTGACATTTGTTATTACTTGGCTGTGGACTGGCTTTGAATATTTTATGAAATATTTATGGCAGAAGGGGATATGGGGATTCATAAGAGCAAGACACATACAATATGCTGAAGATTAGTGACAATTACCGCAAGGGTAAAATTAGTATAATCAACCATCACTTTCTTATGAAAAAATACAGACTTAATTGGTAGCAGGTGGATATTTCTTCCATTTTAAAACTGCACTTTGTTGGGACTGATTTGCATATTTTTCTTCGCTTTTGTAGGATTAAATAAAATTCTGTTTAACTATGAACTTTGGCTAATTAACTCCTGGTAAACAGAGAAATGTTACATTCTCTTTAAAGAAATATTTTGTAAATTCCCTTTTCATCTGCAATAATTTGTCAAAAGAAGAGAATAATAATTATATGCACCATATACAGCTACTGTGCAACAGATTGTGAGCAGGTAAAAGTAGAATTTAGGGGGGAAAAAAGTTTGTTTTGTTGTCCTTGCTGGAATATGGATTGAATTCAAAATCTTAAATTAAAATTATCGTAAAAGTTCCATAATTAAAAAGGCGGTGTTTATAACTTGATCCCTTGTAATTCTCTCCAGTGATTATGACAGATCCCATTCTAGAGAAAGAAACACTGAGTCAGGAGACATCAGCTCTTGCTGCATTCAGTGTCTCCAAAGCGAGCTGTGTTTAGGAGTTCTCTAAGTCTATTCTGTAAGTATATTCCCAACTAAACACCATAAGAGACCCTGTGCTGTACTTGAGCCCTGTGAGCCAAACTCTAGCGACATTCATGTGGGATGGAAGAAACGATTAAGCAGTCATTTGGTGACAAGATTTTTCAGTCTGAATGGGACTCCTGCAGTGGCTTATACATTTAGCTTGTGCCCCTCCTAACTGGACTAAAAACACAAGGCATGCTGCTAGTTTGACCTGGGATCAGTACTCCCCTGGAGGTTTACACTGTTATTTTCCTTGCTATACACCTTTCCCTGCTGGAAGATTAGCATCTTTAGGATCATATTTATTTATATGTATCAAATATTTATTTATTTTTTCAACAATAAGATTCAAAGCTATTTAACACCAAGTTTTCCTTACCCATCAAAACCATGTTTGTCACGCAAATGCTTGTACCTCCGTGATCTTTTTCTCTTGAAATCTCTAGGGGTTAGGTGCTTCGAAACCTAACAGGATTATGGTATAAACACAGCAACGTATTCTCTCTTGAGAAAATATATATATATATATTTAAACAGATAATACAATCCCTTTGGAGCCTCCAAGTTTTTCTCCAAGTGCACACATACAATTCCATTAGCATTTAAAGGAATGTGAAGCAGGAAGAGATTTCTGAGCCTGTTTCTTTGGCTGTTGTGAATATCCCAGCCTCAGAAATGTTAATGTTTTTAGGTATTACCTTTATCTGCTTCAGCCCTGTTAAATTTAGGTATACTGTGTATAAATACTAATATTTTTGAGTTAGTATACGTTTTGCCTGTTGTTTAGGCACTATTCATTTTCTCCCAGAAAGCACAGCTGTCGTTGCTTTCATTAGCAAGGGGTATTTTTTTCTTACTTTTTGTATTATAATGTTGATTCTTCCTCCAGCACTGCTGTTTGGTATAGCGTATTGTTAAATGACTCAACAAGTTTAAACCCTTGAAAATGAGGTTTGTAATGGAAGTGCTGGCACACCCTTAACTCCATCGTCACGAGCTGTGATGCTGCGCTGGATGGATTGAGCCACACTGACCCCCCACAGAACCGAAGGCCCAAACGCCTTGAAATATAATTTCAGCAACACAGTTATGGTGTGATACACTGCTTGGATTCAAAATAAACCCTATGAAATTCAAATGAGCCGTTGGAATGGATAACTACAGCTGAGATGCTGGAAGTGTCTCACAAATCAATCATCCCAGGTGTGAACAGAATTTCCAGGTTGGTTTTCTACATATTTTATTCTTGTGGGTTTCTTTGAAGTTGAAATCTCTTTTTATTTGTAACATCCTTACCCTTGAGTCTTTCTTCTTTTCTAAATATTCACTCATTCCCTATAATCCCTTTATTCCGTTCTATTTTCCAGCCATACCTCCCTTGATATGCTTTTCAAAAGCGTATTGTGCCGAGGCCCATCTGGATGCGTGTTACACTTTCGGTTTTGCCTCCACTTAGCTGGAGTGCCCCTGGGTCTTGCTGAACCAGCATTCAGGGCAGAAATACCCTGATGGAAGTAAAAGTTACAGTGGGCTTTGGGTTACTCTCAGACCATGCCCACGCTGTCCTGCACAACCCCAGTATCTCATATCTCACATGAGGTGAAGAGGTGAAGGTGAAGAACAAGCGTTCACCTGAGCAGGAACAGCAAATTACCTGATTGCTGCAATGTCACACAGAAACTCGCCCTAAAATATCATTTTTATGTGCCTGTTCCTTCAGAAGAACCCATTTCTGCAGACCTCATCGTCAGTGTATTATTGTAGTATTTCTAGTGTAATTATATTCCCTTTAATAAGCACTACACCAGACTGCCTTTCCGTGGAAGATATATAGACAACATCATACACACTTGCTGAGGCTTTAAGTACAAAAAAACGCAATCTGTGAAGCCTCGGAGGCATTCTGGCTTCACTAATACTCATATATTAGGAAAAATAAATGTAGATTTTCAGATTATATCCAATTGAAATATCACATCAGCCTGTGGTTTCCTTTTGAATGAATAAATATCGTACCAAAATCATTTTAGTGCTTCTATTTAGGGGGGGAAATATGATCAGAGAACCAGAGAAAATACAAGTATGAGTAGGCTATGCAGCAGCCTGCGATGGGGGCGGTGCTGCCCTTCACCGCCGTCCCTTCCCCGCTGCAGGGCACTCCAAAGGGGCTGGAATAGTAGCGTGGCTTTTCGCAAAGGCAGGCTGGAAAAGCCCTGTCCTCTGCCGCTCGCCTATCAAAGCCTGTGCTGGAAGCGAGAGAGTTAAAAGCACAGCTATTTGCAGTTATATTTCGCTTTTGAAACGCTAGATTTCTGAGATACTCATTAGAAGACGAATTCAGTCAGTGTCCTTGAGACAGTTAATGAGATATGCTAATTTAAAATAAATAGGTCTGGTACGAATTCTTGATAAGAAAACATCTGCTTGGATCTGTTGCTCACTTTCAAGGGAGGTAACTGGGTCTGAAGACAGCAAGGCATGATAAGGAGCGTGCAGCCATCTTGAATGCAACGATTTAAAAGAACTGATTGTTTTTCAAGTTGGCCCTGGAATGAATATCTTCCATCTGACTTCTTTTGGATGTAGAGACTGAGAGAGGCAGGCCTGGGGCCAGGAAGCTGCAAAGTGAATTTAAAAAAGGAGCTTAATCAGCCATCAAAGCCGTCGGGGAGAAAAGCAGTACTGAGGCACTACTTTTTTTCCCAAACACCTTTAGGATATCTGGCAAAGAGAATAGATTTTACCTGAAAGTCACCACTAGACAGAAATGAAAGTAAGCATCACCCGTACTAACTGCAGAGCGTTTAACCCTGTTTTGCACCTGCACACACAGTGTGAGCAGCAGCCAGCGCCTTCCTCCTCCAGTGAGCAGCGCACAGATGTGTTTTACCTGCCAGGTGAAGAAAAATGACTTCACAATACAGATGGACACGTAGTTTTGGGACCCAGAGGTGCTGTAGGTTTTATTATTGGGGGATTTTCTTTGTAGTCAGTCACAGTAATGTGCTATCACATTTTTATATAGACATTCTTACACTATCCCTTACAAGTAGCAGCTTGGATAAGTCCTTGTAGAAGTCACAGAGCACCTGAAGGTGGCAAGAGAAATCACACTGCTCCTGTGTAGCTCGTTAGCTCTCCTCTGAAAAGCTGGAATTGCAGCCTCCAAGATGATCACATTTTGTCCAACACCACAGAAGCAAAGCGCCTTGGTTCAAGCAGTTCATCTCTCTGGCTATCAGTTACAATAAGACTTATGTACTCGTGCTGAGGGTTTGGACCTTTGCAGTCATATAGTGACCTAATGTGTGCAGTATAGAATTATCTAGAAGTTTAGAGAGGTTAAACATTCAAAGATTATGGATACTGGCCTTTCAAAAATTTCAGATCCAGCCATCTTAATCTTTTATCTGTCTACACACCATACTCTATCACGGGTTTTTATTTGTACAGAACACTCTCAGGCAGTGTCAAAATCTACCGGGTATTTAATTCTGTGTACTTAATAATATGAAATTAGGATTCAGCTCCCTTCCACCGGACCGTTCCTTTCCAGTCCTGCTGTCATCACCGCCAGGAGCACCTGAGCTCAGGGCTGTCCCTGTGCCTGAGGCCATGTGAGAAGAGCAGATAATATCCGAGAAGTATCATCTGCATTCGCCAGCCCGATGTGGGCTGAGGTTGTCCTCCCCAGTACGCTGCAGCCAAGGCAGAGCTGAAAGATCCTATGTTTTGACCTTTCCTCACCTCTGGCTGCACCGGCTTTAAAGCCCTGGTGAAAAAGCAAAAGCGCGACACTCGCAGGTCTGATCCCACCCTTTAGATATTCCATCTCTGCAATACTGATCCCTCCAAAAAAGAACTTGACAGGGTGTTTGGAAAACGTGACAGTACCTGCCTGTGTGCTAGTGCCTGAATGCCGACTTTCTCGTGTAATCGGAGTATGCTTGCACAGATCCATATGCCTCAATTTCATGTCTAATAATAGCAGTCAGTTCTTAATTTCAGTTCCTCTCTGGTAATATCTAACTAATCAAGAAGATAAAACATTTCATTTGACATAAAATATCTGTTCTTCCCCCTCCATTATTGTAACAATTACATTATATATATCTTTTCCCTAAAACATCTTGTTAAGGTGCGGTAATTTTTTTGCACAAAGATTTTTATTATATAATCATAATACCATAATTCACTACTATTATTGTCAGACACATCATCTTATCATATTTTTCTCTCATTTTCCTGAGTTGCTTTGTTCAGTACTGTGTACACGTGCCGTCAGCATCATGCTGAGTCACTTAGCAAGGGAATCAGGTATTTTTATAGTCCAGAATTTTATGATTGGTCCAAGAGCTTGCAGCTCGTAGTAACCTAAGCTTCAAATCCACTTTACTCATGTCTTTAACATCGAGTTTGACCCCTGAGTTTATTTGTGACAATAAACTGAGAATTTTATAACAAACAGTATGCACTGATGTACATTTGCTTAGTTGTAATTATGAAAGATGATTGCCTCCTTCTCAGTTATTCCTCACTGCTGCAGATGGCTACTGGACTTCATGAATAAATTATCTATACCAACAGAGCAAGTTCTGTTGCCCTGAATATTTTGTTCAAATGATGTAAATGCCAATACTCAGTACGTACAATTTAAGTAGAAGTTGTCCAAAGTATTCTATACAATTAATGATTATCAAAATGGTAATGCCGATTCCAAACTCTTATCTATGCATCATGTAAAATGGCAATATCTGTAGATATTACGTTTGCATTTGTCTAGAAGAAGGCTTGGAATTGGGGCCAGATTTCAGTTTAACAGGTATCAACAAACCTGTTGATAGGGTGATTGTCCCCCTCTACTTGGCGCTGGTGAGGGCTCACCTTGAACCCTGTGTTCAGTCGTGGGCCGCTCATGACGAGAAAGACACTGAGGTGCTGGAGCAAGCTCAGAGAAGGGCGACAACACTGGTGAGGGGCCTGGAGCACAAGTCTGATGAGGAGCAGCTGAGGGAACTGGGGCTGTTTAAACAGGTTAACCTGTTTAACCTGTTTATTGCTGTCTACAACTACCTGAAAGGAGGTTGTAGCATGGAGGGGGTTGGTCTCTTCTCCCAAGTAAGAAGTGATAGGACAAGAGGAAACAGCCTCAAGTTGTGCCAGAGGATGTTTAGATTGGATATGAGGAAAAAATTCTTCACAGGCAGTGTCGTCAGGCATTGGAACAGGCTGCCCAGGGCAGTGGTGGAGTCACCATCCCTGGAGATGTTTAAAAGATGTGTAGATGAGGTTCTTAGGGACATGGTTTAGTGCCAGAGTGAGGTCATGGTTGGACTCAATGATCTTGAGGGTCTCTTCCAACCAAAATGATTCTCTGATTCTATGAAACCTGTCATTAAGCCACACACCTTTTGTTTAAAAAAATGAGTTTGTATAAATCAGTAAAACTTCAAACTTCTTTATATATACCATTTATAGACGTACAGAGACTCTATTTGTAAGTCATCTAAGTTTGAACTTTACTGCATAAAGGACAACATAAGCCAACTTATATTATAATTGCTGAGTAATTCAGCAGAGAAGGAAAGTCTAGACTGCATTACTCTCACATTACATAAAGAGCTTTCTGTGTCTTTAATAAGGCAGGCTAATGGTCAGTCATTAACGTGTTTGTATATTTAGCAAATAGTCTATTGTATAATCGCAAGATTCACTTTGAGGAATATCCTTGTCATAATTCCCTTTACTACAGCTTAATTCAAAGGTTCCACTTGAACTTTCAGCTATTTTGCATGAGTGTTAACGAAGCACACCACAAAATCCTTGCTTTACTGATACTTGTACCTTGCTTAATCGCCTTTATGAACATGCCACTCACTCTTGTAAAACAGCTTAATAGCCTGCGTGCACCGTACTGGGAGCCAGCTGGGAGGCTCTTCACAAAACTCGATGGGGATGAAGGTGAGGACTGGCTGACTGGCTGCGTTCAGCAGAGCTGAGGCTCTCACCGCCCTGCTCTTCTGACTGAAGTTCTGGTTATTATGATGAGTAAATATTAACAGTATTACTTGTATGGCCCGGAAAGCCCAGCAAAGACTGGAGCTCCATTGCTTATTATGCTATGCAGACACAAGAAGAGACAAAAGGGCTTTAGAAAGGTTTGCACCCAAGGCAGGCTCCGTTGGAACAGGAGAGGGGGAAACGTGTGGGACATGAGCAGGTGCCTGGCATACGAGGGACCGGGGACCATGCAGAAGCCTGTGGCCAAGTGAAGAACTGGACCCTAATGTCCTGAATTGTAAGCACAGCATCCTCTTTAGCTCCTTTCTGAACAGCCAGCGATGTCAGTCCAGGCTCCTCTGCACAGTGAATATGCTGAGCTTGGAAGCCAAGTCTGATCTTTCCATGTGATTTCTGAGCAGCTGATCTAGAATCGCTAAGGCTTGCAGGTACCTGCAACACACAGACATTTGGCAAATCCTGCAGGTATCTGTGATGTCATAATAAACTACATATTTATGTCCATTTTATGTCTTTTTGTGGGGCATCTTGGGGACAGGATTTTTTCTTTTTTTGCCATAATCAGTAAATCAGAGAACAGATACCTTTCCACATACAGAAATCATGCACTGATGCTGCCTGATTGCAATATATTAAAATTGAAATTACCCTCTGGCCTGCTGTATGAATTACATTAACTGATCCTAAATACACCAAAAAATGCAGTACAATAAAATTCAGAGAATGATAAGTCACTGAGGTTCTTCCATATTTCATAAAGAAAAGATTGGACAAAAGTCTGAAGTTTACTTACCAAGTGTTTACAAATGCTAAGACAATTTTTTAAGAAAATCAGTATAATATGCTATGTTAAGAAGACATTCCTCTCTGACATTTCATTTGGCAGCTCTAACCACAGCCTGGGTAGAAATCAATTTGCAGTAACTATGAATTGCTATTTAATTTGGGGGCATGCACAGCTTAATTGAGAAAGTGCGTTAAAAGTCGACAAGCCAGAGTCACATCTAGTAACTTAAGTTCCCCACGGCAAGCCCACGATAATCCAAGGATCAAACTGTAGCACCTTTGTTTCAGTAATTAAGTGTACAGTGCCAGCAAAGACCAATTTTGTTCACATACTGAGTTCCTGCAACAGAAAGCTGCATGAGACTTTATACCGAGATAAATGTGTGAATTAATTTCTGTAGCGGTCCAAGAGAGATTCTGCAGATTTCTCTTACTTTCTTAGCTACTTGTATATCTGAAGGAAGGTGCATACTTCAGTACGTAAATATTATTCTTGTCCAATTGCCTGGGCATTTTCCATTCTGATAATTTCAATAACTGTATATGGAACATGAAAATAAGACCCTACTTTTTTCATCTAAACATATCTATTTAAGCAGAGAAAATGGGGAACTGTATATTTGTGGAATTTTATTGCAGTTTATCTGCATGTAACTGTGTTGGGGATCATTTTTTTTTTTCCTCCAGAGAATCATACTAAAATGCATTCTACAGCTCACATAAAAGAGCAGCCGTTACTTCATTACTTCATTCTCAACTCTACTTTTTCACGCCTTTTACTCTTCCCACCACGGTCAAACACTCGGTCCAGAATCCTGGTTCTTCCAAACAGACCATTTCAAGCAAGGCTAAAGAATCCACCATTATGGTTGGTTTACTTTTTTTTTTCCCCCCCAAGTCAAGCTCACCTGAAAATTCATAGTATAACGTTCCTGGCCTATTAAAAAAAAACAAAGAACAAACAAACAAAAAACTAGTTTGGCTGATATTTTTTGAACTGTGTTTAAAATTCATCAGTGTTGGCTTTAGTTTTGGGCAAAGACCCAATAAGCTCTTGGGAGATTGCTAAAGCTGTGGGAACTCTTGCTGCATTGAAGGAAAGACTATTAGAATAGGTAGCTTCTGATTACCTGTAAGCATTTATGTTTACTTCTCTGGATCCTATTAAATTGTTTTAGTCAGAAAATAAGAAAAAGCTCATAAATAGTGTCCAAAGACAAACTCCTTTATTTTACAATGGGCAGGGTGATACAACATGTCAGATATTTTCCTTGAAGGCTCTCCAGCTCAACCAGCATTTCTCTTCAGTCATATTCTTGATCTTTCACATGCTCAGTGTGTTTTCACAGTATCTTCTGCAAACGTGTCTTAGACATTGGCCTTGCTATGCCGAGCTGCTTTATTGTAACCACACTCAGCTGCAGCAAATCACTTGCAGACATCCTGGTGTTCCATGAGAATGTCTTGATGCAAATCCATGTCTCACACATGGTCTGCATCTGAGGGTTACAGGAAAATCACAGAAAAGCTGGCAGGACATTGGTTGTGTTGGCATTATTACTACAGGGTTTCTTTGCAGATTTTGAATTAATGAACCCCGATACAGCAGCACAAAAAAAAAAAAAAAAAAAGGATCATGGCTTGAACCATGACAGATGGAATATGGAGGCAGCTCAGGAGAACTTGCCAAAAAAAGTGTGTGCGCACGCATATGTGTGCACAAACCCTTCATAAAATTAAGCAATCTCTTGAAATCCCTCCATTTGAGAAGCTCCAAATCAAATGTACTTTCATTTCCCAACACCAAGAAAAAGTTCTAACTCTTTAGAATAGCAGAAAATGGAACAGAAAGTGTCTCATTCTCACACAAATAAATATTAATTTATGAAAGACTAGGAAACTCATTACACAAATATTAATGAACAGGGAATCAAACACTCTAGGTCCTTCCATAAGAGACAGAAAGCTAAGCCTCAGTTGACACTAATCTGCATAACTCCAGTAGCTCGTAGGAAGCTACAGCAGTTTACACAAGTGAAGAGGATCTGAACTTTTGCTTCTTGTGTCTCCATTGTATTCTCCCTTTGTCATGGCCTTTTTACCTTGCATAAATATGTGTTAATTAACTTTAATTAAGATAACTGCATCATAGCTATTCTCCTCACACATAACAATGGTATGAAAAACATTCAGCTCCTTCAGCTTTTGCTAATGATGCTAGTTCACATAAAGAGTAAAGTAATATTGCCAGGTCTGATAACAAACTTTTTTTTTTAAAATATTTAGAAATTGGGTCACGTCCTGAGGTGAATGAAGGTCAAAATCTCATTTTTTTTCAAAAACTGAGATATAGCTAAGTATATTCAAATACAACTGTGAAACAAGACATAAGAAATGTACATTAGAACAAGTAACAGAAGGAAATGACAGAAAATTACAGTAATGGTGAAAGGCTTTTTCCAATGGATTGCATTTTGACTAGCACCAGTAACAACCTCATTTGGTCATAGATGTGTAAATACAGTGTTTTTAACAGGTATGAGCACTGTACAGGAGTCAAATAGAGTAGTTCTGCTGGAAGGGACCTATGACAACCAGGTAGCCCAACTGCCAACTTACAGGCTGCCAAAACAGCTGCTTTGAACAGGCAGGTGGGTGGGAAGCAGTGCTGAGCCATCTTTGGACTCTGCTCCCTGGGGCCATTGGAAGTCAGTTTGGGCTTTATTGCAGAGAGCAGCCTCTGGTCTGATCTAATGTGCTTTTGCTCCAGAAAACCATTTCGTAGCTACGTGCTTTTGCTGTAGTTGCTACTCCATCAGCAGGAGTATTAATAAATAGGAGAGCGTTTAGAGCTGGCTGTGCAGGCTCAGGGTTGTCTGTTAGCAGGAAAATCGCTGGCTGTTGGGTTAGAGCAGTTGCGGAGCTGTAGAAATGAGCCTCAGCAAGAACCATTCACCTTCAGTCTGTAATTAGTAATATGCAAACCTCCTAATGACTTCCATTCCTATTTATATGATCAAGCAGTGCAGCGACCCTGCCTTACAAAAGGGGTCCTGCACTGCACTGCCATTCTGCTCACTGCTTACTCAGTTTATATCCCCTCTCACGCCCTTAGATATGGATTAACTAGACCTATGGATGTTTCTGCAGAACACAGCTTCAGCAAAACCAGCAGAGAATTAATCACTGCAGCAACATAATGTGGCTTGGCACAAGTGTATTATAGAATTACATTCTTGTGCTATAGTTAAGGCCTGTCAGCAATTTCATTGTCAAGTCCTATTTTTAGCTGTTTGTAACTTTTATGAAAATAATAAAAGCATTTACAGTGCAGGCTTAATCTGTACAATTTCTTTTTTCTGGGAAATGCAACGATATACATTCTATATGTGTATGTCAGTACAAGTAGTTTCTTCATCTGCATAAAAAATCTGCTGACTTGTGTTTCCTTATATTTTTCTGTTATTTACTGTTATTATCAAATGCATTGTAATAAAGTTGAAATTTACTGCGAAACTTTCATAGTGACCCAGTAGTATTAATGTAGAATAATGTTGTACATGGACTGCAGAAAGATGAAAGCTCACATAGGGCATTATTGTCAGTGATACAGGCGATATTAAGCTGATGATTACTGATGAAGACTTTCCCATTGACTTCACAGGTGAGGCACATAACCTGGCAACCTTAAGCCTCTTTAAGAAAAGTTTTGTTGTGCCTTTTTGAATAAGAAGGTTCTGATTCCTCTCCACAAAAATGCAATGTAAATTCAGAGTCATCCATGGAAGAGCTTTGAATATTTCAGTATCGAAATAAATTAAGAGTCAAACATTCTACTTGCTTTCTATACAAAATAATTGTTACCATCTATTGTATGTTAAATGACAAATTGTGTCAAATTTTGTCATCTATTGCATCTATGGAAATTCAAAATAACTTAATGGATCTTGAGGGACTGCTGTTGATCCACGCTGGTGTAACAGAGAGCACAGTTTGGCCCCTCTGCCTTGAAGATGTAAAAGCATTTTTCATGTGATGGTTGAGATTACAAAACTAAAGCCAATTCACAACTTGTACACCTATACACAATTCATCTATATATTGTTTTCTAAACAAAGGCCTGCTTTCAAAGGTGGCAATTACAGGTAATTGCATCACAAATGGTGATATGTAGCTCGATTACAAAGCCCTTACCTGAGAACTGAGAACAGAAATACATGGAATAACTTTTTATTTATTTGCTAACATATTTGTTTATATATTTATTTATTTTGAGCTTTCTACAACTGCTTAAACTGACTCCGTCATGGCCTGTTCTATTGCAACACTGATGGGAATGTTTATTAATGGTTACTCAATTATGGAAAGTCCCAAAGATCATTATAAATGTAAGAAACTAGGATAATTAGATGAAATGTCAAATACTGACTTTATGGTTGATAATGTCCAAATATGCAAAATCTGCTCAAAACCAGAAGTTCTTCATACAGCAAGTTCAGCACATTTTTAGGCTAATATTTGTTATTGAAGCAACTTCCAAGCCTAGGTGACCTCCTCAAATGAGTTTCATTAGCTGACAAAGCTTTATCTGCAGTCCGCTCTCAAATCTTGGTATAAAAGTCACTGCAAAGAGGAGACTTTGCAACAAGAAAGAGAGCAGCAGGTTAGCAGCAGAAAACGTGCAGCAGCATCAGTTTGTGCCAAAGCATCTATTCTGATTAGTTGCTGACCAGGAACTCCAAGGTAATTTTCCAGTTTAGCAAAGCTTTTTCTATTTAATACCTTTTCTCTTATTAGTGTACAAACAAGGGTAAGTTTGGCTCACCAGTTATTTCCCCTCAGATTTTTGTAACCATGTTTATCAGGGAAAGTTTTGCACACCTTCAGTGTTTGTCTTCTTAGAGCTGCTCCTTTCCATTACAGCGTATAACTGGATAGGCCCTAGAAGGACAGTGAGAAAGAGACAAGACCTATTCAGTGTCAGCAAAGCTGATGCTTGAAGCAAAATTACAGTTTAGATTTCTCCATTGCCCTCACACTCCCAATTGAACACCTGATGCTTTGTGGTCGTTAGAGCATGCTCGTTTCCCATAGGCACAGTGGGGTTGTCTGGAAAATACGGGGAACAAGCTCACAAAACAAGTGAGTTCTGTGCGTTGTGATGAGCTCCCCCTATGTCTCCTCACCAAGCTTCTTTTTTAGCACCTTCCTCGTGATATTTTTTATCTCCATGGTAGCTTGAAGCACCCAGAGCTGGAAGCACACAGCTCACCATACCAATGCAAAGGCTGCATTGTTCAAACACAAACTGAGTAGGCAAGAAGTCAACTGATCGAATCAACATTAAATGATATTACAAGAGCCAGGGATTCACACTTCAAGGGCCACAAGGGCAGGAGTAAACTGTTAATATTGGCTAATTTCAGCAGGATAGACTGAGGACTCCGGAGGAAGCCTCCTTCCTCAACACCACCAAAGTGGGTACCTAAATACCACCGCGGGGTTGTGGGGACGGGCAGTCAGCCTGCACCAGCCCCAAGGCAGTTCTGACCTGACCCCCTGGTCCCACCACCGCCAGGGCAGGAGCTCCTCCAGCCGTGGCCAACAGGGAGCCATTGTGCCAGTGCCACCAGACCCGAGTTCTGGCCCAGCCTGGGGCCTGGAGGGTCCCAAAGGAACCGCAGCCTCAGGTGGTTTTGTTGGGGATCAGCAGTCTCAGTCCTGCTGGCACTCATGGTCTGTTTTATCTCCCGTGGCAAGAAACACTAAGGCAGTTACATAATTTTGAAAGCGAGTTTAAGGAAACTGCTAAATCTGTTTGCCTAGATAGGAAAAATGTCACTTTGAGGACAGTTGCACATGGAGACAACTTCCATATTACCGTCGTTGAAGGAGCCTGTGTGAATGCCACAGTATAGTTGCAGGAAACTATTACAGCCTAACGCTGGTGCGCGGGGCTGCCCTGTCATTTTGTGGAGGATGAAGATCTATATGAGTATATTTTATCTAGGGAAAGGATGAGCAGGCACCCACTGCGTTGGCAGCCCTGTACATTTTCAAGACATTTTTTTACCTACATAACTAATGCAGACTCTAATTCAGTGTTCACACATTTTCATCAAAACAGCAAGTGCCTTACACTACAGAGCAGCATGGAGCAGTCAGGCAAATATCATAATAGAAAAAGTGCAACTTCTTTGTCTGTGCTGGAGAAACTTCATTTCCCATACCTTAATAAATGATTTTTTAATTTTATTTGTGCCCAGAGATGGAATCAGTTTTAACACACCACAACTAAAAATCAATCCTTGCTTTGAAAATTGTTTTTCTATATATATATTTAAATATATATAAGCTATACCATATGTATATAAAAGATACACATATACATAATCTCTATCATATATGTTTATATACACACACTCTGATATCCACATCACCCTGTTTACTGGTATCAATGAATTCCATTCTGACATCATTTTTTATTGTTTTTCTCAGTACAGTAACCCTGTGGCAATCAGTTCTCTAATTTAATTACCTGTTGGGAAGGACAGCCCCTCCTTGTAAAAACTCTTGCCTCAAATATTTATAAGGAAATTTATTTCTCCAAGTAGAGTTCTCCTAAAATCTCTATTTTGTAGAAAACACACAATTCACTTCCTCATCCTGCTGGTAATTCTGAAGGCCCCTGTTGGAACCCTACTGCAGTCATCAGATTTCCAGCTCCAAAAGCTCTATTCCAGTCAGTGTTTTCTATAATACAAACAGATAGTATTTCATTTTTTATGGTCATTCTCATGGCCTTCTTGCGATCTTTTCTAGGTCTCCTGCAGCCTTACAGAGATAGAGTAAGCAGAATTATATATAGTATACATATTTACCACTGATTGATACAGCAGTATAATGATACATGCTGTTTCGTTCTCTTTCAGAAAGAGCAACCAAATCATTCCACATTAGAAAAAAATCACTGTGATATTGTAGAGTTTGTTTGTTTTGTCCGTTTTTTTTTTCTCAGTGGCTATAGGTTTGGTTGTCAGATTCACCAGCTGAGGAAAAGGACCTGGGACCCTGACAAGAACGTCAGAAAATAATTTATGTCACTCCTGTGCAGTGGAAGAAAACTCCTGTGGTTTCCACAGTTTTAAGCCCATGTAATCTGTTACTGGCCCAGTGTGGAAAAAACAATTCCCACAAAAAACCCCTTTGGGGTCCATAAGGAAATCTTCAGCTTTGCCAAAAAATGCCTCCAGGGTTGCAGTCTGTGTTGTTGGTGCCTAGCTTGAGGGAAGAAGATATGCATCAGTTTTCAGTACTGTTAATATGGCATTTTTCATCATCACATAATCTATTTATAAATCCAAAACAAATGCTACATAATTTTTTCCGTGGCTCGAACAAAAAGTAACTCTAAGCATTCGAGCAGACCTATTAACGAGAAGAGATGCTGCACATGTAGCGCGACCATGAGGTCATTGTAACCAGCTACCTGGATTCAGCTGCTGAACTCGCCTAATTCTGTTCTTGCTGGAGTTGTTTGCTGGTGGGAAAAAAATTATACAGACAAGTATAGATGTACATATTCACACATGGATATATAGATAGAGATATATTAATAATAATCTTAAAAAATCTTCTAAGGGATCAGGATTAGCACCTCACAGGTGATGAAGAACTCATTACCGGGATCTCAGCCCTTAGAGCACTCCATCGCCTGCCTGCAATACAGCCAAAAATAAGTATGTTGCCTGGGTAAGCTTTTTCAGAATATTAATGGCTTTCATAGTCCACACTACCCTGGATTCATAACTTCTCAAGGAGTGGGCAGACACAGGTATTTCTCACTTCGCCGTCCCTTTCACAACATCCAGCGCTATCTCCCCAGGCACAGAGGTGTCAAGCCAAGGGCAGTGCTGCCACAGCCCTGGCAGTTCGTGCAAACTGCCTGCTCCTGGCCCCAGGAGACAGCCTCAGGAACAGGGATGCTTACCGATTTCAGAGAGATGCTGATGGAGTTGAAGGAGTAACTCTGGGCCACCCAGTGAGACGAGATGGATGTGGCTGGGGTTGAGCAGGAGCTGCCATGGGGCTAATGGCTGAACCACAGCGAGCAGCAGCCTGATTAACGGTTTGCTTCTTGTTCCACTTTATGAAGGCAACGCAGGAGAAATACAACATCCCTTTTGTTTGCAGTAGACAAGTGTCCTCTTCACAGAAGACACCCGGATAGGAGCAGTGGTCTCCCAAGAGGAGCCACTATGAAGATGGGGACAACCTGCATCCTTGGAGAGCCCAGAGAAGGGCCCTGGGTGGTGTCTGGGGACACCTGTACCCACCTGGCTGTGCAGTCAGAGCACAAGGCCCCAGTTTCCTCAGCAGTAATAAATCAAGGTAAAAAATACGTACATACAAATTGATATATTAATATATAATTCATGTACAAAAACAATATTCAAAGCAAAGTGATTTCAAATTGGGCCCAAATTTTTGAAACACCCTGTAGTGTGTTAATTCAGATTGATGGTGTCAAGGCAGTACCTGCTACCTCCCTGCTTCCCTTTCTGAAGGGAAAACATCAGAAGTGGTACTTTTGATTTCCAATTTTAACTACAGAGCTGTACAGATTTCAGATGTCTGTGTTTTAAAACCTCAAGAAAACACTCCTTGCACTTGTTTGTCACGCTTGAGTGTACTGTGATTTGAATGAGAGGAGATATTAAACCTGCCAACTAATATATTTATTGTAACAGTGAGGAAATACAAGATAGATATTTTAAGAAGATAATATATGATAGCCATTATAAAAAGAGAATTATAGAGAACTGGTATTAAACCTGGTATATAATGGAAGGGAGGAACAGTATATATAAGTCAGGGATCTTTTGTTAACCCCACAGCAAATGTAGCTATAGTCTGCTCCACCAAGCAGCAGTAATAGCAACACATGGACCCAAGTTCTTTACTGGCTTTTCGTAGTTCATTAATAATATCACAAGTCTTGAAAAGGATCCTTTTCCCAGTGTGAGAGGAAATTAGTTCCCTCGCTGCACTCTATCACAGCACCTCTCTAATGCTTTATTTCACATTTACTTCTTCCCCCTCACGCCTCCAGGGTAACCAAGCAAAGGTGGGTTTGGCAGATTTTCACCGTGCCTTACAAAAGGGAGATAATTATGATTAAATTCCTCACTCTCCCAGCTATGTTTTTTTTTACATAGTTTTTCTAATAATAATTGGGTCATCTGAGAATGGGATCTTCCCCGCCTCTCATTTCTGGTAATCAGAATCACCCTCTTTTTTTCCCCCCAGAGTTAATCCCCTGCAGATGGAAAAGGTTTGCAGTTGTGGTTTTCACTTCCATGTAAGATTTGAGCAACAACTGGTGAGTTAGCTTTGACAGGTGTTAAAATATCTTGGAGCAGGCTGAACATTCGTATTGACTAACTAATACATGGACAGAGGGTTTTAGAACTGATTGCTTTTCACTAAGTGTTTTAGAAGGAAGTGGAGAAAATGTGCTACATTATCAATTTCTTTCTAATCCATTTTCATGTACTATAGTCCATGTTCATCTAGTTTAACTGCTAAGCTGTCAAAGACCAGAATATAGTGAAGAATGTAGTTATGTGCTTATTCAGAAGACTGAATCTTGCTGTTTATTGCAGCTGCGTGTTCATGATATAATTAGACAGAAATAACAGCTTATGTAAAACTTAATAAATTCCTGGGACAGTCCTAATTGATTGATGAATATTTTTCTACCAGCCTGTCTGGTAGAAATGCCTTTTCAAAACAGAGAGCCTTCAAATTTGCAATTATCAATGTCCCTTTGCCTTATCATGACAGTTAAACAGTATTAATAAATACAAGCCCAAAAGATTTATCTTGTAATCCAAACACATTATTTTCTGTGTCTTATACCTCACTTGTGAAACAGTTTTCAGTCAAACTGTTCAGTATACAAAGGATGCAAGATGAGACCCCCTTTAGGAGACAAAGCTGAAATTAATTTACGACAAATGCTTCATCACTGCATTAAACACACCGTTGACAACAAGCCAGTAATGCCTGATCCTCCTACTGAAGGATGTATCATGGTTTAAGAATATGAAACAACAATACTGAAGTAAATGCTGTTTTGAGCATTACAAAGTGAATACAAAATGTTTCAGTGTAGAGAGAGTCCTTAGCAGGCCTCTCATTTTGGATTGAGATGTACAAATAAAATTCAAAGATACGTAGATCTATTTTGCCAGAACAGTAATACATTTCTCTAAAGACTAAAATCCTAGAGTCTCAGGGCTTTTCACATGCATGCATTACAGTACTAAAGCCACCTCCTTCCAAAAATGCTGCATACTCATTTCTAAGAAAATACATATTCTCTTATACACCAGCACTTGCCTCTAATGTAAAAGCCAATTCCTATTTGAATTGCTAATACCAAATGTACATGTATTGCACGGTATAAAAAAAGATGGAGAGGTATCACCAGGCAAAACATCTCTTGAGATTTTTTTTTGCTTTTGGAATTCTGCATGCCTGTGCCGAAGGCGCCCAGCAGCCAGTACAGGTCTCCTCCCAAATACACCAAGGCCAGCGAAAAGATGTATTTTATCTGCACTGCGCTTCCAACGTGGCCCTCACTAGATAGTGGAAAATATCTTTCTTTTCTCAGGGAGAGGTGACCTTTTCCCTACTGCATGAAACCCCGTTCTGATAAGCAGAGATGAAGGTTTTTCCTTCCATGCAAAGGTAGAACAGAAACAGAGAATTTTAACTTACTTCAGCACTGTGCATTACTAACTCCTGTCTCAACTAGCTCTCCGGACATGTTGTGGAACAACTCTTCTCTTAGCTTCATAGTTAAGAAATCCAAAACTTGTTCTTATCTTTCATTTCTTTTCCTTTAATGCAACTAATGAGCTCTTCTTATGCTCTAAGTAACTCTTCTAACTCAAATTAGAAGTTTACACTGTCAAGTCCTGTGGAATGAACTGAACTGTTCTTAAATTTAAAGAGTACTAATTAGTCTTTAACTCAAGAACAATAAAAAATAAGAACAGGCTTCTTTGAGCCCTGTGGTGTAGCTTCAGACCCCCTTAAACTTCATTTTGCTTATTTGGATTTTCCTCTCTCATCCTGATTTTGGTTGGTGTGGTGATGTGTTTTGAATTTAGGATGAGAATAATGTTGATAACACAGGGATAGTGTGGTTGTTGCTGAGCAGTCAAGGACTTTTCAGCTTCTCATACTGGCTGTCAACAAGAGGGCAGAGACTGCACCATGGGTTGGGAGGAGTGAGCGAGCGGCTACGTGGGGCTTGGTTGCCGGCTGGGGTTAAACCACAACATATTTTCAGGGCTGATCAAAACAAATTACTGCTATTCACTTACACAAAATATGCAGACTATTGCCTTCATTCATTAATGCGTGGATACATAAGAGTTACCATAAAGTCATTGCAACAAAGCACGACCTTTGTTTTTTCCTTCTTTTTAACTCTATGCATTGAATGATAAAATAATAAAATAAATAAATTTGTATTTCACTCGTATGTGAAAGTGAGGAGGAAAATTCTGGTCCTATTTATGCTATTTTAAGGCTTGATAATTATCAATTAATTCAGTCCTATGCATCTAGATTATACACTGCCATAGCAGACTCATTTTCCCTTTTTACTACCAAACAGGCTAACACTGGACCTAGCACGAACTTACTACCTGAGCTCCAGAGCTCTATTAAACAGAAACTTATACCAAAGCCTTTAAAAAAAATAACCCTTGAGATAGAAAGATAATTCAGTGGGTGTTTGCACTACACTAACATTTACTTTATTCACTTGTATTTTTAAAAATCAGACTTCACTTGGGAATACAAAGAGTTTTCCTATTTGTAATGCATAACAAAGTCATGTCAAGGAAAAAGGACAAGAGAATGCCAGTAGTCCTTTGTTTTTGTTTCCTTATATATTCAGTACATTTAGTTTTCCAGATAAGCATTAAATAGATATACTGCTTTTCAGAAATCCTTCACTTGTTTTCACATTAGTTGAAGTTATGATGCTCTTAGCACAATTTGTGGTAATTTTGTTAATACCAAGTTTTACTGCATTACCCTGTAGGTCTTTTGTCAAGTCTGAGGAGCCATTTGCACAATTTCATCTAGAATTTTCAAAAATAGAATATAATTTTCCACTTTAAAATAAAAAGAAACAACACCATTAAAAAAAAAAAAAAAAGCTAATCCTACTCAGAGTGTAGCAAGATCCTTGTTTAACCTTTACCTGCAAATAAATAACCACACAACATGTCCTGGCCCCTGCACAAGGTGCCAAAGCCCAGGACAGCCAAAGCTTCTACAACCTTCTCACTTACTGACTCACCAAGAAGTGTTTTGGCCATCTGCTTCCGTTGGGATGATCAGGAACACACCGTTTGTACCACCACACAAATCAGGGTCCAAGGATCCACTGGACAGCCTGGGTTGTTTGCTCACAGCAGCTTCAGGGTTCTCTCACCCATGGCTTGAAAATGTAAAAACACCAGAGCCCACAACAACATTTTCACTGAAATCCTGGTGTGAGAATAAGAGGTGCTGAAGTAGACCCATAATTCATACCTTACTGAGCTGACGACTATCCAGATATTTTACTATAGAAATATATTTATCTGAATAATGAACAATTGGATTGATGAAGTTTATTTCTCACTTTTAAAACATGTTCTCTCTTCATAATGATCATTTATGATGGGCTACATTTGTGTATTGCAATATTAGCAAAATGACTGTGATCATTTTAATTTAATGAACTGGAATGCACAAACACCTGCCTTTGTGCTATGATCTTGGCATTTGGAATTCACAGTGAATAGCTGCAGGTTATCAGACACGTCCAGCGAAACAGTGACTGCAGGTTACATTCACAGGATTGTGATTTACTGAAGGTATCTCATTTTCCCAGTTGAGTCCAGTTATGACAGTCATGATAAATAACCTTTCGCTGTTTGTACATTTACTTCTTTGGAAAAGGAGTTGGGAAATAGGCCCGGGGTACTTACATGAATAGGAAAGTGAGCATTGTGCACCCTGGGGAGGGGAGGAGTGGGGATGTACGAGAAAGAGAAACGGTCTTATAAATTCACTAAAAATCTTCCAGCAGGCAATTTAAAGGTGAGATTCCAAATAGTATAAGATTCTGGAAGTCCCTGCAGCATTGTCTGTATTTTAAGAAAGAAGCTTTTCTAAATATGAAAGTCTGAAAATGTTTATTTCTGCTCTGTTTTCTTGTGCATCTCTGCCTGTCCCCAAATATATTTGTCTTCAGTCAGATCATCATAAACCTTTGCCTTGTAGATGACAACTCCTTGCTTAACAACACTGCAAGTCAAGATTGCCTGATCTTAAGAAGAAGAAAAACCTTGTTTGTTTTGTTTGTTTTTTTCTTTTCTATCAACAGTTTCTTTATTTCAAGCCCACAATAACAGTTTTTATTTAAAAAAATTCAGTATCACTCTTCCATATTTTATCCTAAGATAACTGGCTTGTTTATCTCATACTACACTGGTATCTCAGACGAATCACTGGCACCGGTGAGAAGCTGTCCTAGGCCCTTGGCTACTGCTCACCAATAGGTGTTATCATCTTGTAAGTGGGCATTATCAGAAAGCCAGTTTTCACTAGACTGTCCTGGTATTTCACCATTTAAAAAAAAAGAGACAGGTTATTACCCATAGCCAGGACTTTCTGCTCCCTGCACTATTTTGTTGATATTCATTCTGTATTTCTATACATTCCCCCCGAGCATTGAACTGGAAAATAAAACTGAAGCTATTATTCCGCTCTATAAAAATAAAAATCTCACATGCTGAGCACTCATCCGGCCTTCATAACTCTCCCTTGGTTTTTCCACGTTGTGTGATTGGGTGCAAGAAAACAGCTCAATTATCTATTGGACATGGGCGCTAATGAGGCTCAGTGCACTCTGAGCTAATTGGAAGGAGAAGCCCAATGTTTTAATGATTGCAGTCTTAACATAGCTAATAACCAGGATGGCAGCAGAACTAGTCGGTGCCACTCTTTCTGCGCTTCCCATTTTGCCCATTCTGGCATGAAAATTCTTCCTTATTATTACTTGGGGCTGGCTGTCCTGCTAATGAATGTGATTTCTCTAGGTTAGATGTTTATGAAAAAGTCATGCCACTATATGCAAGATGCGGTCAGTGAAACAACCCTTCTTCTGAGCAAAATTGTTCAGTCTGAGGGATTCATAAAAAGCAAGACTAGTAGGAAACTGAATCAGTGGTGATACTCCAAATTGTCCTGGTCACACACAGCTCCTGCAATAATTGTTGCTAGGTCCTGATTGATTTCTCTCGTAAGTCTCGGAATGATGCAATTAGTGACAATATGAGCATTAATTGACCTAACCATTGAATCAGAAAGGCATCCTCTGAAGAAGGACTGTAAGAGTGACAACTCTGGAGGTAAAACTCTGACATTTCTGGTTTGTGTTTCCACAAGCAGGTAAGCAAGCGAACGAAAACTGGACTGTGTTGCCAAGTGTAGATGTGCCATTAACAAGCCCTGAGGAAATATTTTCTAGGACCATCAGCAAGTGTGTTTTATGTGGCAAGCAAGCTGCCATTCCAGTGAACTCACGGTTTTCATACACAGACAGGAGAATTTCTTGTTTACGCACTGCCAGGCTGCGTCCCGTTCCCAGCTGTGCTCTCATACCTTCAGAAACACAACTGACAACTACTCTGCTCCAGAGAACTATTCTGCTCAGTTCATTCACTGAGATACAGTGGCTGTTGTTTATGAGGGAAAAAAAAAAAAAAAGGTGCTAATAGCCTATGCTGTTTCTAAAGGCTGGGAAATTTTACATAAACTTTTATAGTTTAACCCAGGAAGAAGAAACCTTGGGAAAAAAAAAAAAAAACCACAAACACTAAAAAACACAAAGCTCTCATTCTCTTCTAACTATATTCTATGTGACCTATTAAATATGAGCAATCGAAAAATAACTACGTATAAATGCTAACAGCTGAGCAAAACCAAGTTAAATGTGTGACAGTGCCAGACAATCTCATGCCTGGGGAAGGAGATGAAGCCTGGGAAATTCTTCATGCTCAGGAGTGGACACAAGCTGCTGGCACCAAGCACGGGGGCAAAGATCATAAATATGCACATTCACTCCATCTTCAAACCCTGTAGCAGGGCACAGGCACAGGCTCTGAAACCCAAGGCTTCTGTCACCGTGGGGAACAAGGCAGAGAAAAAGCCAGCAGGAGAGGCTGGTGCTGGCAGGCAGCAGCCGGGGACAGCGAAGAACAGATTTTCCACACTTAGACCAGGTTGTTCCTGCTCCAGAATTGAGGTGGTCACAGCAGCAGCTGCCACAGCCAAAGTACAGTGACAAGGTGTGAACAAGACAGAAAATTTTGGTAGGTGGGTAAAGCCAAAGGAAAGAGACCTGAGGCCAAGTTGGCTGCCAAGTTACATTTGCAATGATTTGTCAGCCAGAAGTAGCGCTCTGGCCAAAAGGTAGGAAAGAGTATTCCCCATCCTGCAATTCCAAATATATGTCAGCCCCCAATTACTCTGGTTCATTTAGACCTAAACCAGGGTATTTAAAAGGAAAAGTCCATAACATGTCTTTGTAGAGGTATGGAGGTAAGAGGAGAAGCCATACCCTTCTCTGATGGTGTTTCAAACCTCACTCCATCACACTGATAGAGATTTATCTGTTCGGCTTCAGCCAACTGGACAGGGAAGGAAAAGCCTCTAATTTCACATAAATCCTACTAGAATATCACAGGATTACATCACCATGGCTTCAGTGCAGTATTCTAACTTCAACATACAGTTGTGTATGATCCACCAGTAAGGAAGAAGAGATCAAGTTCAAAAACACTCGTGTTACCTTTCTCATTTACTTAAAAAGGACTTTGTCTTCAGCCCAGAGTGTACATTCATTTAGCTGTTTTCTTGGCAACCAACTGTGATTATTAAACAAAATTATGGCAGTGGTGGGAATTCACTCATGGAGTTTATGGAACCAGAAGTGCAGTAACGGAGAGAAAGCAGGACTCAATCTTTAGTTTTGTTCCTTTAGCCATTATCATCCCTAGGTTTCAATTCTCTCTAACGTTTTTGCATGTCACCCTCTTTTACTAACACTCTGGGGTATTCTTATATGATAACAGTAATCTATGGTAAAATACCAGGCTATTGGTCTGAGGATGGCCATCCAGGGAACACCAAACACTGCTGGTATGTTTTTCTCCCTTTACCCCTTTTTGTCCCTCAGGCAGCACCTGGTGGGGAATTTGTCCCTTCCATCTCCACCACCTCATGGACTCAGCTCAATACAAGTTTTCACACCACTCAGAAGAGAGGCTAAATTGCAATGTATCAAAATCCCCTGGCTTTAGTAATATAATACAGTAATAAATAAGCTCAACTCCACTCTTAAATTCTATTTGGACCACAAAACTGTGTACCAAATTCCAATATTGACGTCTATTTATAGTCACCGATTTCTCATCATCAGTTCTCAACAAAACAGATTTTAAGGAACGCCTTGAACATATATATATACCCAATTGTGAGGGCCTGAGGTGTCACCCACGCACACACACACAAACCCCTGTTGTTTTTTTACAGCATATGTATTAGTGCACCATATGATTTAAAGAACTTCTTGCAGCTGTCTAAGACTGGGGTCTTTGAGATTCTGCTAACAGGATCCTATCTCGCTGTTACTTTATTTTAGGTAGTAGAGCTGAGACAGCTTAAAATCAGGAGAGGAAGATGGGAGTCTGCTGGGCTCCAAAGACAGTGAGCTCTCTTCAAGGTCAGCAGGCTTGCGGAACAAAACCTATTTTTCTAAAGTCAAGAAATAATAATAAACAACCTCGGAGACATTCAAAATTTTACCAGTGTGTGCTTTCTCCTCAGCTGTTTTTGTTTCTTTTCCCTGGCAGTTCTCAAGATGTGGGTAAGGAACGTCACAGTGACAATGACAAAGGTCAGTTCCCTGCTAATCTCAACATAACCCAGGTTAGAGCAGCCCCGGGAGCAATGCTGTGCACCCTGGCTGCTCATCGCCCTCCAGAAGCTGCACATTAGCCAGGAATGGCCAATTCTCATTATAATAGAACCTGCCCCATGGCAAGGATGAAAACAGGCACATGCAGGGCTAAAAGGAGCTTTAGTTTGGGAATCTTAGACTCACAAAAACAGGTAAAACAGCAACAAGAAACCTGAGTTTCTGTTATTATCCAACATGCCTCTTCCAGAAACTGGAATTAAAACAGAACCTCTCGATTCCTAACGACAGGTCTCTAATAGTAAGCTGCAAATCCTTAAGAATCTCTGAATCAGCCCTCATGAAAAATTATTTGCTCAGATTCACCTGCGAACTTACCCACCAGGGCAAACACCATTCATGCTCCGGCTCACCAGAAGCCTTGCAAAATTATTAGCTCACTATGCCCGCATGACATTAAAACCATTTGCAGATTCCACTGACAAAATTATTTTAGTGGTCAAGACAAATGAGCGCTCCTAACCCACCTCTGTGAAAAGCCTCAGCCCACATAGCTGTGGCTTCCTAACTGGCAACATCAGTCGTTTCGAGCCTTCACTTCTCCATAAAACACAGTTAATTATGTTGCAGATTTTCTAAGTTTAGTCCTTTTAGGTCTTGTCTGCGGTTCTGTTCAGACCCATCCACACAATTTCAGCTTCCAGGGCAGCAGCTCCTGTGACAGCCCCTGCTTGTCTTCCCGACGGCTCTCAGCTCAACCCCATCACCAAGCTCCTTCCTCAGGTCATCAGGCTTCTGCTGCCCTTTCTATTCTTCCCTCCCAACCTGCCCATTTTCATTCCAGAGTTCAACTCATCAATGTTCTCCCAATGTGTGGTCAGGAATGGGGCCAGAAAAGCCTTTTCTCACATTTTTGGCTCCACATCCAGAGCGACCCGCTGGCAGCAGCTGTCCCCACGCCACGCACAGGGCAGAGCGCCCGCAGCCCGTCGGGGTGGACGGCTGTGCCCTCCTGCCCACCAGCTCGCCACAGCTCCTGCACATCTGCATCACATGGAGCTCAGTCGGCGTTATCCATCGCTCTTTACAGGTGGTTTTAAGCATTTGAACACGCTTCCACTGTCACACTGATAACGTGGGGGATTTTTCAGGTCTAATATCTGTCCTGTCTTGTAATTAGGCAGTTTGGAGGACTGGACAACGCTTTTCTCTCACCAGCTTTGCCACTGCCCTGCCCTTTCCATATATGAAGCACGTCTACGACTTGTAACTTCCCTTTCCATTGGATATTCACACCATCAGCTTCAGGCACCTACTTTAGCTGGCTAATTTAGGAGCCTAGGTTCGTCTCATTGGGTACTAACAACAAGTTGTAATTAAACAATATTTTTATGCTATATTAAACTCTTTCAGTCAAAAAATATCTCATTGAAAAATCAGGAAATAAGTCCCCAGGGCTATCATTATCCATCTGCTTTCCTAGAAACTTTAGGCAACTGCAAGGAATTTTAAAATGATTTTATATAGGATGTCTCCTTCTGTCATGTCATTCATGACAGGCACCAGACTACCTTTCAGGTTGCCTTCTTGGAGAACTCAAGCATAGGTACTGGTTAGTGACCAAGGGTCCCCAGCCAGCAAGGGCAGCAGGCTCCTGCTTTCCCTTTGGCTACACCTGCATGCTAACAGTGAGCTGCTCTTCAGTGTCATAAGGATCCATCATGGGGAGGACATGGCTACCACTTCAAACAAGCAGATGAGAAAACAGTTGCCAGCTGATGTACAATTAAAAGTAAATAAACAAATCAGTTCTGGAAAGTGTAGGAGATCAAAGTGAGGAGGTTCAGGTTTGGAGGAGGCCAGTAGGAAGATTTTGATTTTTCTAGCATCTAGACAGATTTTCACATGACCACAACATCCCTGTTTTAATTGAAAGCTGTAGAGAACTTGAGTTGGAGCAACTTGTTCCATTCACACAGGAACGCATGAAGCACCCCAGTACTGCTTGGGAAGAAGCTGGAAGGCTGAGGAGGGAGCAAGTTAACAGGCTTTAGGGAGTTTAAGAAGAGGTGAAGTTATCCAAGTAGCCACAGTGTCTCTCTGCATCATCTACACAGCCAAACCCCTAGAGCAGCCAGCAGCAATATTCCCTCCCAGGAGCAGCCCAAAGCTCATCAATAGCACAGAAACCACCACCCTGGGGATGGAGAAGGAGGTTTGCAGGAGCAAATTCAAAGGACTGAAGCAACCAGAACTGGGTCAGCGACATCTGAGCACAAAGCTGCTAAGCCTGAAAATGCTTCCATTTGTTCGGTGGCAAGCACAGCGGAGTCCAGATGTTTAAATTCAATTCTTTAGACAATGAAGATGACAGCAGCTACAATCCCCCAAAGTTGCTTTCAACTTCCAACACTATACACAGCTTTCAAAAAAAAAAAAAAAACACTTCAAAAAAAAGAAACTGTGCCTCATTTCCCATTATGCCTTACAGTTACACATGCTCACTCACCTCCCAGCAGCAGTCACTTATTAGAGCTGCATTATAGCAGGTTTTCCTTGATCGTGCTTAGGGCAGTGGGTGATCATTAATCTTTGCTTTTTGGTTACTTAGCTCTTAGTTCAAACTTCAGTCAATACAGATAATTTGTTTCACAAATACACAAGTATATCAAAATTAAGAGTTGGACAGCCCTCCACTTGACAGTATTAAAGTTTTACTGCTTAGTTCCAAGCACAACTAGGAACCTAAGTTATAAATAGACACTTAAATGTTCCTATCAACTGAAGTTAATAAAAATCATGAAAGATAAGCAGTTACCTTTTGGCTCAGGATGTAAAAATCTTCCAGTTATTTGAAAGATAATTCCATTTTCACATACCTTCCCGACCTCTTTGCTGTACACCTCTCCAGGGGATGTCCAGTGACATCAAAGCATCCAGAAACTGCTGAACTTTCCTTGCACAACTTTCTGGGCATAATCGCAGTCTATAAAAGCATTGGAGCTGCTGCCACCTATAGACAAGCGTTAAACACAAACAAGCATTTGTTGCTGGGGAAATGGAAGTGCGAACTAATGTGAAGTATACCTTTAATATTCCCATATAAACGTATTGTTTACCCCACCATCCTTAATGCTAGGCTTTGTGCTAATGAGCTATGTTAAAAGTTTATGTCACAAACCAGAATCTGCTAAAAACATCCAACACCTCACATACCGGTCTTTGTGTTGTCAGAGCTAATGGAAAATAAAAACAAAATTTCAGTAACATATTGGTTACTATGCTCGGCATGTTTAATCCATAAAGCAAATGAATTACTGTGTTTTAGCCCTCTCAAATAACCAAGTATGGATTAACCTTTGGTTTGGATTTAAACATGCCTGAATCTTGTTGTCTAAGGGCTTATCAGGACAATGTAACATTTTTTTTGATTGACCCACAGTAGCTGTGCATAGATTATTTAAAAGTACATTACAACTTCTCAGGAAAAAAAAAAAAATCAACTAGTGTTGTACAACAAGGCAACAATCCTGTCCTTTTTTCCTTGCATATTATACCTGTCTCATCTAAACACATGCAGAATGCAGCCAGTTACAGGATGAAACAAATGCAATTCTCAATATTATTGCAAGACAGCACTAGAATAAATTTCACTGTAATTTCCACTGCTGGTATTTCTGTAATGTGAAAAGTGATGAATGAGTATCTACTTCATATAAATCATTGTAAGATTATCTAGAATCACTCAATCTAGCTTTTTTAAAAAATTTTTCAACCTTTAATTTTCCCTTCACTGTATATTAGGGAGTCAGAAGGTAAAAATACTCTGTGATTGCTGATCTTGATTCCTGATTTTTCACAGATGCTGAATATCTAATACTATACCCAGGTTCTTGGGATCTGGGGCCACCTTAACATACGTAAAAGTAAAATCCAAAATATCTCAGGTAGGGCACCCAAAATCCAAAACTTCACAAATCAGAGGCCATGTTTTAAAAAGGCCCTCCTTCTTTTGCCCTGGAACAGAGAACTGGCAGATCTTAACACCCATCTTTAAAAAGGGAAAAAAGGAAGACCCAGGGAACTACAAGCCCATCAGTCTCACCTCTGTGCTTGGCAAGGTCATGGAGAAGATCCTCCTGGAAACCCCACTAAGGCACATGGAAAATAATGAGGTGATTTGTGACAGCCAGCACCACTTCACTAGGGCCAAATCATGCCTGACAAATGTGGTGGCCTTCTACAACGGGGTTACAGCATTGGTGGATAACAGAAGAGTAACTAACACCAGGTACCTGGACTCATGCAAGACATCCTTGTCTCTAAACTGAATTTGATGGATGGACCATTCAGTGGATAAGGAATTGGTGAGATGGTCGCACTCAAAGAGTTGCAGTCAACAGCTTGATGTCCAAGTGCAGATCAGTGACGAGTGCCGCTCCTCAGGGGTCGGTATTGGGACTGGCACTGTTTAACACCTTTGTCAGTGATGTGCACAGTGGGACTGAGTGCACCCTCAGCAAGTGTGCCAATGACACCAAGCTGGAGGGAAGGGATGCCATCCAGAGGGACCTTGACAGGCCTGAGTGGTGGGCCTGTACAATCTTCATGAACATCAACAAGGCCAAGTGCAAGGTAGCAAGGTACCGCACACGGTTCGGGGCAATGCCAAGTACAACTAGAGGCTGGGCAGAGAATGGATTGAGAGCAGCCCTGAGGAGAAAGACTTGGGAGTGTTGGTTGATGAGAGTCTCAACATGAGCCAGCAATGTGCACTTGCAGCCCAGAAATCCAACGATATCCTGGGCTGCACCAAAAGAAGCAAAACGAGCAGGGTGAAGGAGGTGTTTTTCCTCCACTAATCCACTGTTGCAAAAGCCCACCTGCAGTGCTGTGTCCAGTTTTAGGGCTCCCAACGTAAGAAAGACACGGACCTGTTGGAGTAAGTCCAGAGGAGGGCCGCAAAGATGATCGGAGGGCTGCAGCACCTCTTCTATGAAAACACGCTGAGAGAGTTGGGGTTGTTCAGCCTGGAGAAGACAAGGCTCTGATGAGACCTTATTGCAGCCACCAGTGCCTAAAGGTGACCTACAAGAAAGCTGGAGGGGGACTTTTTACAAGTGCATGANTCCTGGGCTGCACCAAAAGAAGCAAAACGAGCAGGGTGAAGGAGGTGTTTTTCCTCCACTAATCCACTGTTGCAAAAGCCCACCTGCAGTGCTGTGTCCAGTTTTAGGGCTCCCAACGTAAGAAAGACACGGACCTGTTGGAGTAAGTCCAGAGGAGGGCCGCAAAGATGATCGGAGGGCTGCAGCACCTCTTCTATGAAAACACGCTGAGAGAGTTGGGGTTGTTCAGCCTGGAGAAGACAAGGCTCTGATGAGACCTTATTGCAGCCACCAGTGCCTAAAGGTGACCTACAAGAAAGCTGGAGGGGGACTTTTTACAAGTGCATGAATTGATAGGACAAGGGGTAATGGCTTTAAACTGGAAGAGGGGAGATTTAGATTAGATATAAGGAAGAAATTTTTTACCAGGAGGGTGCTGAGGCCCTGGCACAGGCTGCCCAGAGAAGCTGTGGATGCCCCATCCCTGAAGTGTTTTAGGCCAGGCTGGAGAGGGCTCTGAGACCCGGCCTGGTGGGAGGTAACCATGTGGCAGCGGGGTTGGAACTAGATGACCTTTAAGATCCCTTCCAACTCAAACCAGTCTATGATTCTATGATAGCGTGACACATTTGCTGAGACAAGAATATACGTCTCACAGCTAGGAGTCAGTTTCTCAGATCTGAAGAAAAGAATAGATCTTAAAAAATAATAATAATAATTGTGTGAGATGAAAAGACATCTTTAAACATGCTGCAGACAAGATTTCTTTGTCTCAAATTTAAAGGGTCTAGAAATCACAGTCTTCCAAGCTCTTTGAAGAACACTGAAAAGGAAAGGAAATCATGAATTGTTTCATCTTCCAGTCCTTCTGAAATGGAGATGTGCTTGGCTATGAATAGCTTTGCTTCCCCCCTCATTGCTGGAAACATGCCCAGCCTGTGACTTATTCTGGAAGAGCAAGGCAAGAGCATCCCAACAGTGGCCTCCTAAAGTGCTTGTTTGGTCTGTGTTTGTAACAATACAAACACTTTTGGTCAGTCTGAGAAACTAAAGAAACTGGAAAACAAACAGTAAAAAAGGAGTTTCTCGGAGAGTACATGGCAAGGGATAAAATACTTATAAAACCATAAGGCAGAGGGTGAAAGGAGTTCCCCTGATATTGGAACAAAGTGCTCTCTTCCTTTTCCAGGTAAAACACATTTTACCTGTATGGCTTTTTTACCTGTCTTAAGCTGCTTCCACGAGGGTCTGCACCTTCCTGGGGGCATCTCTGCCCCGGTATGATTCTATCAGTCCAGGGACCACATCCCACACCAAATCCCATGTGCCTGACAACTGCCCATACACGGTGGCCCTAAAGCCTTCATCCCACAACCAGGGCCAGGCTCATCCAAACCCCAGGACTTTGCAATGCATTTCCATGCAAGTTTCTTTATTTTGGGAAGTACCCGAGGTATATTAAAATATCACACTAAGCATCAGTAAATGCACAATGTTGCTCCTCAGAGAGCCCCAAATTGTTTCAGCAGCTAGAACTTTACTTTTATAAATATGCATCTAGTTTCTCTTGGATTAAACCATGCATTTTCCTATGGGCAACCACCTTCTACCGTGCAGTTATGACAGAGTTAATTCCGTTACCCATACGCTAAGCATACATAAAAGTCTGAGTCATTAACAGCACCACATGTTGTTTGTGCAGACTCCATGTGTTTTAAATGCCACTTTCAGACATTTCCCAGCACCTCCACTTCAATGCAATACCAGGGGCATCTTCTCCAGAAATGTTTTAAGCATTTTCAGGACATAGGAACCCACCTCATTCATCTAGTATTTTTTTAAGAGTCAGGCATGCTCACAAACTTCTTACTTCAGCTGCCCCGTTACAACAGTTGGAATTCATTTGGGGCACCACACAATATTAATAAAATGTATTATTTGTTACCAGAACATGCCTGGCATGTTCTAGTATATTTCTAAGACTCTTCTTGTTGCAAACCAATAAAAACGGTCTTGAAAAAGCTCTTTAATGCCTGTTACTTTGTGTACAGGTTTTCTGCTGTGACATATCTAGCAAGTTTAGGTGGGCTTTGAACTACTGAAATTTCAAACATCCATCAGCTTAAAACTGTTGATGATCTGCTTGATACAAACATTGATGTGTTCACCATGGGAACCAAAAGAAGAATATGTAGCCAGGCTTCCTATCTATGGAGGCAAGATAGCAGAAAATTTTCCAGATGTGGGGTTCAATCCTTTATTCTTTGTTCAGTCTAGTCTCCCGTTGATTTAAAAAGCAGTTTCAGTTCTTTAGAAAACAGAAAATGAGGATGTAATTGAGGAATACATTATTTAACTACAAAGCAGCTAGCACTGGCCAAACATAGTCAAAACAAATCTAGAAAATAATTAAATGAATGCAGGAATTTTTTTACACAATAATTTTTATACTACTTATTTCACAATAACAAACAGTGGGATTATGTGCACTTTGTGAATTCCAGCTAAAAATAATAAGCGTTTTTAACATGGTGTGTTGGTTACGATTAATTAGAATTAATTTTCTATTCTGGGGACTGGTATCCTGCCTGTTTCAGGCCTATTGTCTGGAAACAGGAACAACCCCAGAAAAATCAGTTATTGCCCAAGATAAAAGATGTATATCCCTAAGGAGAAAATGGAGAAAGCAATATATTGATGTTACTCTCTCCTAAAGTAATGGTGGAGCATAAGGAGCAGAAGAGATCATGACAGAAAGAAGAAAACAAAGACGGAATATTTTCTCTAAGAGACACCTGTTTGGACTAGGTAAAGTGGAAGAACAATATTTGCAGGTAGAAAGCCTATCAACTTGAAAGAAAAAACCACAAACTGCGGGCTTAATTATAAATATAATTCTCAAATAAAGCAAAGTTACAGCTAAAGTGCATTTAAAAAAACCCAACAACTCTTCCACCACTACTTCTATTACTAAGGCCACACACTGTGTTTAAAAGCGCTAAGTATCCCTACATTTCGCTGCACAAACGATACATTTGCAGGAAAAGCAGGGATTAAATAGCTATAATCCAGCCAGTATAGTGGGTCCTTCTGTGACAGGTTTAAAGGATATTGGCAAAAGAAAGTGGTTAATGAGAGCTGCAGGTGATGCAGAACAACGTGAATACCATCTTATTAATTCTGTACCTCTGTCCTTGGACCTGCTGTCACAAAAGGAGAAAAATGCAGTAAGAAAGCTGAATAGGACTAGGATCTGTGATTACATAAAAAAATAGAACAAGTTTCGCTTTTATCAGCACAGCAACTTTAGTGCAAACTGTATAATATTGGACGTTTTTCTCATATGTCCAGTAGCTGAAGGCACGTACCTGCGGGAGAGTCCCAGGGTTCAGCATAGGAAAGAACAAAATGCAATTCTGTTCTGTGGGATTGCACAGAACTGTGGAAAATGTGGTTCATCTAGCCTTGGGGCTGTTAGAGTGCAGAAGTGAAAATTAAAAAATAAAAAAAAAAAGAGGAAGAAAAACTTAACATTGTTAAAATATCACCTGTTTCTGCAAACTTGGCTCTGTGTGATGTTACTAACACCACAATTACAAAGTGATATTTTCTTCTTGATGTGCAAGATGACACTGCCTCCAATTGTACCTAAAATTTCACACGTAGATAAGCTAACGAAGCAATCAAATCACAGCCTCAAGAATATATTTGTAAATATGTTGTGGGTTGATTCTTCCCCCCCCCCGCCAAGATATTTTCCTGTTAATTTGTGTCAGTGAGAAGCACCTTCAATCAGAGCCACCTACACCTCTGTGCTCCCTGTTTGGCAAGCTAAGGGAAATACTTCAGTGCTAATGGGCTCCAAATGTTGTGAATTAACTAACTTAGCCCTTATTTTTTTCCATTTTCTTAGTGTGTAATTGCATCTAATTGTACATTTTGAGCAAATACACATAATCACATTGTTATGGCATGTAATTACCTAATTGTGATGTATAATTAAGTAAATAGGACAAGAAATTACGCACAACTTTAATAAATTTGTTAAAAAGAAGTTAATCTTTTCTGCAGCTAACAGAAGAAGGCATTTTCACCTCTAATGATCATAATCAGTTTAACATTTCCTACCCTAATTAGTGGGCACTCTGCAGGCATGTCCAGAACATACACATTCAGGCAAAACACTGGGTGGTGACATTTGTGACTTTTTATATGCATTTGCTATATGCAGAGATAAACATCTCTATGTAGAATTTAATCACCGGTTGCTATGGAAAACGTAATATCAGGAGAATCTGTGTAATAGTATATACTAAACACATTCTGTTGATAACCTTAAAAATTCACTGTAACTTCTTTTTATCAATGTGGCTCAAAGCTCATTACCTGCTAATGCACAGACGTGTGTGGTTACATAGCATTGTAGCTTCTATTTTAAGGGAGAGAGAGAGGTTGCAGGTCCCACTGCAGGTGAGTAACTCATGCACAGTTCTGTGCTCACTCGGTAGTTTACTCGCACAATAGGCAGTGATAAGGCTGAGCCCACAGAAGCCAGATAACGTTTGCCAATCTCTTGGCAAGATTGCGATGGCAGCATCTAAAGTGCTTCTACGGAGAAGAACAATGCGTTAACTAAGCTCATCAGGAGCTTCTGCTCTGTTTGGTGTAGTAACACAGTTCCTATATAGAATCACACAGTGTCCAGAGGCAGAAGGGACCCACAAGGATCACCAAGTCCAACTCCTGTCCCTGCACAGGACAACCCCACAGTTCACCCCGTGTGTCTGAGGGTGTTGTCCAGTCTCTTCTTGAACACTGTCAGGTTGGGGCCGTGACACCTCCCTGGGGAGCCTGTTCCAGTGTCCAGCACCCTCTGGGTGAAGAACCTTTTCCTCATGTCCAACCTGAACCTCCCCTGGCACATCTTCCTGCCGTTCCCTTGGGTTCTGTCATTGGTTACCAGACAAAAGAGTTTGGCACCTGTCCCTCTTCCTGCCCTTGTGATGGAGCTGTAGCCACCACGAGGTCTCCTCTCAGCCTCCTCTTCTCCAGGCTGAACAAACCCAGCGACTTCAGCTGCTCCTCATAGGGCTTCTGCTCTAAACCCTTCACCAACTCCGTGGTGCAGTTTTCTCAACAGGAAAAACTCTCAGTTTAGGAGTAGTTGGCAAGAGAGTTTTATTTGTTGCCATAGTTGCGTTTTTTTTGCTGTCCTCGGAAGTCCGTGTATTAACCAATTACATACACACACTTTACATAGACTCTGTGAGACTAACACACAACTCCTGTATGACTCCTTGCACCTGCGAAGAGGTTAACCACATAGTACTTGAAAATACTAAACTACACAAGTCCCTTTCACATCACATAGAATTTAAATTTCTGGATAGTCAACCAACATAGGACTACAAACAAGAAAAAGTGACTAGTGATTCTTAAGAAACCAGAAAGGCTTTTCCCGTGTTTTTTTGTCTGTATTTTTCCTCCCTGGCACACAACACAGTCATGCCCAGAGCTAGACTGGGGGCTGGCAACCTTCTCAAGGTGGTCTGCAGGACATTTCTGTGAAAGGCTTATCCAGCTCCCTTAGAAAATGTGCAGTGCCATCAGGCCACTTTGTAATACAGTAATGCTTCCTATACAGGGTTTTCTACATATAGCTCGTTACTACAGACCACACAAATACACCTTTCAGTAACTCCTTTCCAGCTTGCCCTATTGATATTGACAGTGGCTTTAGCAACATCTGATTCATATCCAGGCTTTGGGAGCTTTATACTCTCCATGTTTCCTGAAGGCAACAAAACCTCAAATTGCCTAGAAATAAATTGAATCTACTTGTTTAGAAACTACTCTCTATAAACAGTGCGTTTCATTTAGCAAATATTTTGGGAAGATCAACATGGCTTGAACATTGAAGAAGTGATTTAGAAGATTGCCGTAAACAGAGCAGATACACACACATAAACGTTTGCCAGAGCAAATATGTGACAGAGCAACATTTGACAAAAACAAAGCACTACTCAAGGCATAAAAGCCAGGTTTTGTTTCTCACTGCATTACAAAAATAAACTGCAACTGAAAAATGGCCTCTATTAAATAATAATAATAATAATTTGGCAATGGGTGTTCAACTTAAAGAGAAAAACCGATATGTTACATACAGACTTCGCAGCTATCTTAACAGGAATCGCCATCCTCATGAGAAAGCACGTAACAGAAGTTGTTGGCAAACTGAACGCCAGAATGAAGAGAAGAAAGCAAGCAAACAAGCAAATAATCTGGGGTGACAGTAAGAATGTTATAATCAACAAAAACACAGGTTGAAACTCACATTCACTTTTGCAGTTTCCAGTTATCAAAACTTGACACCTTCGCTGTCACACCAGTATCCCAGGAAAAAAAAAATTATCACCTCAAACACCTCCACCCACACCATCAAGCACAACCTCTACCCACAACTCTTTATCAGATGTCTTTTTCTTTCTTTTTTTCTTTTTTTTTTTCTTTTTTCTTTCCTGTAATGGCATTACCTCAAACTAGATTGCACTGGGGGGAGAACCACATACATCATCTGAAAAAAAAATATATATATAAAAGGAGATGGCCACCTATCAACGTGGTGTTATGAAAATTGAGCTTTCCATCATTTTATAATAGACTTAGGCCATTACAAAAATTTCCGGAGCAGTCACAGAAAGAATTTAGCAAGAACATTTCATATAAATACCCATCTTAGAAAAAAAAAATTCAAAGAGACATTCCAGCTGGTCTTCGGAATAGAAAAGCTTAAAGCATTTATACAAGCAATCAAAAGCCATTTTCTAGGCATTGGGCTAACAGATCTTTTGTTTAATAGGAACACTTTCAAAGACCAGAATTAATCCAGATTTGTTGGTTTAATAAAGAAAAGAATCCAGCTCACTGATTTAACGCACTAAATATACTGCTATGTTCTGGCCATGTGAAGAGCTGTAAATTGGATTTAGTGAACACAAGCAAGTCAATATATGCCAGAAAGCAGACAAGATATCAGTAAACCCACACCAAAACATCAAAAATCACTGCAAAGTATGTTAACCAAAAGGCAGTGACCCTGCTTTGCCACATCCATGTAATTTTAGTCTATATTTACACCTGCCCAGGTGTAAGTAGCAGTAAATCACCAGCTTTTCATGCAGCTAGTCTACAGGAGCTGAGAAGCCCGTCTCCCCCTGTTTCTCTCCTCAGAGGGAAATGATCCTCTTCAGCAGCTCGGAGTAAAGGTGGGGAGCAGGGACAGCACGAGGAATAACGCAGAGCAGGAGAAGGGGACTGGACTGGAAGGGGAGGAGAGGAGAGAGCTGAGTGTGGAACAGGCACCTGTCATTACCCCAGCTGGTATTTAGGCACCTTTGCAAGTCCTTCCCTTTCACCCCTCATACACCGTGATCTCAACCTCGGGAATCAGCACAATTTGAAAGGACAAAGCTTGTTGTTGATCATGCTGTTACCGCCATCTTTTGCTCCGGTTTTCAGGTTTATAAAACTAGGTGGGATGATATCAAAGCCAGAAGAAACAGAGAACCTCAGCTGTGAGCCATGGTGTCACACCCTTGTTCCGAAGAACAACCCTTCTGTGCAGCCCCGAGGACACCAGCACCAGGTACACACCCCACACAAACCCCCTTCTCTGTCCCCTTAGGCAGGCCATTCTCTTTGCCTTAAATCACCTCTAACAGCACACAGCCTTTTGCATTATTTATTTCAATTCATCCTTGCCAAGAGATCTGTTAATAAAATCCACTACCCTGTGGAGAATGTTGCCCAATCTTATTCTCGTCTGATCTTCCTCCATGAAGAACCAGACACATTTGAACACTATCACCACTGTATCATTAATTTAACAGAAGTATATTTCTGATCATCCATGATATGGAGTTTAACAGGAAAGTATGAAATTTGTTGCAAAAATATGTGGAGTGCTCTAAAATTTCACAGCTAACACTGTATTAAACTGTTTAGTATACAAGTTTGAATACCTTGCAGATACTTTTTAAGGCAAGCTGTAGGCAAGCATTGTGTGATACCTTCCTTGTAACACAGCTTTCCCCACATGACCAGATACCGGGAGAACATCAGCCCACATAAACACTCAATTTTTTTTGCTCCCTAGGCAAACAGGTACGAGGTCCACCAACAATCTCTATCTGCTCAGTCCTCTCCTTTTTCAAGGTGTGCAATTTGACTGCAACAACCCATGAAGTCACTTTTAGTGGCAGCTTCCTATTCTTGAGGAACATAAACACATCCCAGACACGACAGCGGGGAAACTTGCTAAAATTTTTTTTAAATCTCCTTTTCCTCAATGGCTGAGGAAATTGTGACTCCTGCATAAACTGTCATGTCCTCAGTTTTGAGGCAAATGTCATATAGTCTGACAATTTCTTATGGTGCGACTTCCTAAATCTATAAGAAATCTGGCCTTCTGAGCTTTCTTATGCACGTAAACAAATCAAATTCACATTCACAAAACTAACCTATTGATTATGTCCCTCAACGATATATTTTGTAAGATAAAAATCTCTTATCAGTGAAACCGAAACTGACTTTTTTTAAAATGAGGATTTCTACGCACAATTAATCTGGGTTTAGATAGTTACATAAACCTCTGGATTTAGGCAGCATGAGCATTACCAGATGTAGACAAAAATAATCTGTATTTTTCTTGCCCTGAGGTCATACAATCCTGCAGAGTGCTCAGGGTCCTTCTCAGAACGGTCATTTCTGTCTCTCTCTTTACCTCAGGCCACTTGGTTTAGCCTTGGCCGGTCCCACAGTTAAGAGAACTACTTAAGAAAGTATGTTTAGACTTTTTTATCCTCTCTGAATTTTCATATACTGCTCTCCAAATCTTCTTAATCCTTTTCTTAATCACCAAGACCGTTTCTGTACAAGCAGGTGTGTGACTGAACACCAAGCATTTATGCTACCTACAAAGGACCTTTCCAGGACCCAGCAGTTTCATGGCATAAACAGGAATTATTAGCTCTGTATAATGAGAGTCCCCAGGTCATCAAAATAAATTCATAAGGAAAATCACACTTACTGCTGAATAAAACACGAATATATTTTACAAATAATTTTAAAATATATTAGAAAGAGGGTTACATATTGATCCCTCTGCTCCATTTGCACAGATAGTGGCATGTACTTACTAGCAATGGTACTTCTATCCCTGAAGCCTTATCAAAGACATTATTAAAGGTGGAAAATAAGATGAAAGCCATAGGTCCTGAACCCTGAAGCTAAAGCAGACCCCCAAAAAAAAACCGTTCCCACTGAAAAGGTCACTCCTGCTCCCCTCTCAGTAAGGAGAACACACCTTTGATAACTGTGTTAGAAACTCAGTAGATCCCTGTGAAAACTAGGGATCTGGCTTAGGCTACAAATCACAGGTTTTTAAAAGTGAATAAATCATTTTCTGTGGTTCATACTGGAAAAAAAAACTAGAAATATCTTAATTGTGCACATTCTCACATTCTGTGCAAGGTGTGTCGAGTGCAGTGCTGGGTGACAACTGCAGAAGGGATCGGCACAGCTGGGATGGTGCATAAACACATCCATTGCTCAAGTGCTGCATCACCACATTTAAATGAACATTTCATAATATCTATATTCTTAAAAACTTATTAGATATTCAGAACATGGGATGGAATAAAATGAACTGTGCACTAATTACCAGATCGTTTACAAATCCCAGATCCCTTTTCTCTCCAGTGACTGTCTCGACAAATACAGATATGGGCACAGACTTCTTTTTCTATGCTTCTACACTTTATCTAACTTTGCCTTTCATGGGTTCATTGAAGCAATGTTTTGTAATAGTGTCAAATTAGTAGAAAACCTGAGGTATAGCAATTTGACAATGATATAGCTGTCATGATGGTTCTACTTTTTGCTTGTACCTACTCAGGCATAATTAGAATCAAATATCTACCTCTCAGCATTTCTCTTGGGCTCATCCAACTCTGAAAGCTCTCAGGCCATTAAGGCATATCAATTAGTAATGATTTTTTTTCAGCCCCCAGCAGCCACTGAAGCATACATTAAAGGTGATATCTGCAGTCAAAAATTTAGTGTGCACATTTGAGAATATCTACTCTGATGAAGAGAATATTATCAGGGAAACTCATTTGCTTAAAGTTTTATATCACAGCTATTAAAAATATTTTATTTGCTGAACAAATGTCCAACGAGAACTCCCATATCTTTAAGTAGTATTAATTGCACACAGGTTTGGAAAACACAGGAATCATTAAAGGATAAATGAGGCTGTGCAATAGCCCAGAAGAGCTAACGTTATCACTTCCCAGGCCGCTTTTACAACCTTCTTAGTAGGACCATTTTTAACTGAGTCATCATGGCCTGAGGAAAGTTACTTTAATTTTTTTAGTATATCTATCCAATTGAGTAAATGTCACAGAGGCAGCTCATTACAAGCACCAGAATTAGAGGGCTGTCACATTCCTAGGTTAAGTCTGTTCAGTCAGGACTGTTTGGAAAAGCAATCCTGTTCACGTTCACAGTCATTTCCAACCCTGATAGGTCCCTTACCTCTTGTTTCAAATGCAACTCAAAAATTAGTTACTTGAAGATTAGACTGTAAAGCAAATATAATTAACAGTATGGACACATATTTAGTGTTAAGGTGGCACTGGAGCAGAAAAATTCCGATATGCAGGGAGCAGAAATAGATACGCACCCCTATCCAAATTGGTTCAGATATTGTGTTAGCTTGTTCCTTGTTTAATTTCTGTACAGGTAATCTGAAATGTTTCAGTAAATACTGCACTGAAGAAACAGTTCAGCTAATCTTGGCACCAATTTAACCTTCATGCACTTTTTCTGATAAATACATGCACACAATGTGTAATCTAAGGTCACCACGAGTAGAAGAAAGGTTACTGCAGGCTTTGTGTCACCGTTTACGGTATGAGAAATGGACTTAAGGATAAAAAATGAGAAAAACAGAAGAAAAATGCTGAGGTTGCCTCACAGTGAATCTAGAAACAGCGGGAGGGTTCACAAAAACGGAAACCAAAGACCCTAAAGGCTGGCGCGGTTCCTTTGTGTGAGGGGTTTGCAAGCTCTCTGAAGAGCTAATTCACTGAATTCAAGACTTCTGGACAACTTACTTCGACCTTTCCGCCTATATTTATTTATTTGTAAACACACAAGTACACTGCCCCTCATGGCAAATATCACAAACTGATGAAGTGCCGGGGGCAGATCAAAATCACATTTAAGCCTGGTAGCCAGCAAGCATGAGCCTTACTGTGAAGATATAGATACAATTGAATTTGTCACTTCTTTGAGTGGCAGAGGCTCTGACTCCTCCTTAAGTGATGTGACCTGTAACGATTTTTGGAATACGAGCACAAGATTCATTTCCAAGTTTCTATCCCACTGTAATGCCTGTAAAATTGTTTCCACTTGAACGTGCTTGACATTAGTCATAAATCTATGGTCAAACAAAGGTGAAGCAGGATGGAAATGCCATATACAACATTCACTTTTACCCTCAGCTGCTAAGAACCTTCTTGCAGTGTAGCTGACCTGATAATCACTTGAAACATTCACATAATGCTTTAATTATCTGTATAATCACCCAACAAATCTAATACCAGGTTTCTCAGCAGGAATTTGCAGATTCCTTTTCAGCTAGTTAACACATTACTTATATGAGTCTTAAGATTTGGTCCACAGACAGATCACATAGCTGGTATGACTTTTTTTAATTAAGCCTAATTTGTTTTTCATGTTTATTTTCCTCTGGATCCAAATAGTAGCTCTGGTGTGACTACATATATTTTTACATCTGTGTAGAAGTTTCTGTACTAATGGAACTAATTTTTCTTTTGGTGTGGAAATCCCCTTGACCAGACCAGAGCAACATGAAAGAGGCATTTCAATAGATGGCATCTCCTCAATTCCCACCAGCTCTTCCCTCCTGCTCCTTCCTCCACATGCCTGGCTGGCAGTGCCTGGCACCCCATTGCCCTTTCTTCTCCAGGAGCTGCATATTTAAACTCAAGAAGTATATGAAAACTACGGACTGGTACCACAAGATAGTAAATGAAAGCATATGCGGGAAAAAGATTTACAGCTTGAATTTTACAAGCCAGGATTTTTGCAAATTGAAACAAAAAATGACAGAAAAGTTGAACAAATGTTTTTATGCCTCACTGTATGGCTTACACTTTGATATTAAATCTTCCTTCCAATCATGAAAAAAAAATATTTCCAAAACAGAGAAAAAAAAAATACACCTCAAAATGCCAAATAATCTATCTGCACACATATGCATGCAAGAAATATCTACCACCCAGGCAATAGTCCACGCATTCCCATTTTCTTCTGCAGCTATCAGTCAGGTTTGACCTTTGGTTCAGACCTAAAATCTCCCAGCTCATTCGTTCTATCTTAGGAAGAGCAACTTCTTCAGGGAAAGAGATGATCGTGTATCTGCGAGGGCTGACTCTTTGTGCAGTTGGAGGGGGGGAAGTGCCAGCATAACAAATTGCTCCTGTTCAAACCCATCAATTCAAAACAAGCATCTGGAAAACTTGACAAGAATACTCAAATGACCCTTGTGTTCTGACAGCTGGAACAGAGAAAGCGCTCTCCGTGAGGGGAAGAAGTGTGCTCCAACTTTTTGCTTAGATAGAGAAACACATAGAACTGCTTGAAATACTTTGCTTCAAAGTCCATTAAGTTAAACTTTCAGTGCAAAGTATGATTCGTGCAGGCAAGTATGTCTGCACTTGCAAATCTGTGGTCAGCAGCACCAGAAGCTGGTCACGGTGATGCTCAGCCTGCAAAGTCCCTTCTCTCATGAACCTCCCCAGTAGAGAAACCCCATGAGTAGGGTCTACTACTAGAGCCAGAATTTCAATTTGATTGTCTCTCCAGATTCCTGATTTGGTCAAAATCTGCACAGAGGGAAAAAGAAAAACAAACAAACCAAAAACCAGACCAACCAACCAACCACTACCATATGACTTCCACAAATGCTACTCATTCAGAGTTTCCTCACTTTGTGCTCTGCAGATGAGAACTATCGCATCAAAATATTTTAAAACTGTTCAAAATGCAACAGATTGCTTCTGGAACTTTACAGTCTTCACTACTATAGCCCTAGCCTGGTCCATAAGCTTGGTTATACACTGTGCAACCGGGATGTCTGAAATCCTCCTGTTTACCCACACCCTGAATTATTCTGCAAGAAAAAAAAAAAAAAAACAAAGAGAAATTGAGTAACCAGACCTACCCCCCTGCACTGTGCTCATGGATGTTTTTCTTCAGACCTGTTTTAGGGAAGATCAGCCTGAAGTTCTAGAAGATACTCATACAAATAATATCCTGATCTAAGCTTATTATTTTAGATTAAACCTAACAATTGCCCCAGGTTTTCCAATTGAAGGAGAAAATAGTAAAAAAGAAACAATACCTTCTAGAAGGCACAGGTGTATTTGGATGTTTAAACAGCAGCCCAAATCCTCCCCAAAGCGAACGTGGTCCAAAGTCCCGTATTTACCTTAAAATGCCTTGGAAAAATGTTTTCTAATGTATAGTCTGATATGTTGGAAAAACAAAGGCATAAGCCCTCGGTACTTTTCAGCCATTTGTACAGGAAAAAATAGCAGAAGTTCTTTAAATTCCTTTGTTTTTGTTAAGAAAAAAAAAACTGTTCTGATTTTAAATTGCTTTTGATTGGAAGTAGCTTTGTTTGCAGGTACTCAGTAGTGCATTCAGTGCTCAAAACAAAGAACTGACACTTTATATATAGCAGCAAACACTGGACCTTATTTTTTTTGTGTCACAAGAAAAATTAACCAAGTTACATTAGAAAATGGGTCACAACAGGATTTGCAATAAACACTATATACAATATCAGCCATTTGTACAGAACACGGCTGACACACACACAGTTTTCTGGTTTATGCCTTACTTCTACAATTCTAAATTGATTTACAACCCCATGTGAGACTCATAAAAGAGCTCTAGGCAACTCTATCCTGCTCACAGACTATTTGCAACACTGTGAATTTCTCAATTTGCCCATTTAAAAACATTTTCCCTTTTCCTTCCTTTCAATAACAGATTTCTGGAGGGAGTAAGGAGAGAGAGATGAGAAAGGAGATTTACTGGTTACATAACTTGAGACACAAACAAGTATATCCCCTTCTCCTACTCCTGATCCTAGAGAAACTGCTGTTTGACTGGGGCAATCACTGTTGCCCACTCCCCTGCCCTAGCAAATACCAATCTCTGTAAGCAGCACCAGCATCCTGACCACATGAGTACAACAACACAAATACTGCTGTGAAATGAATCACTAACTTTAATTGACTTCAATTAAAATTGCTGCTCTTATTAAGCAAGAAGATTTAGAAAACCAGAGAATTTTTTGTTTACACACATGGGAAAGGCTTCAAAAGTGAGGGAAGGTTGGTCTATAAAGGAGTTTGCTTATTAAACCCCCTTCAGCATAACACTTTGATGTTGGTGGATAATGATCCGTCTTCCAGGTCAGAAATTAGGTGTAGAGAAATAGCACAGGAAATTAGAGACAGAACAAGAACCAGAATTTGCTATTGTGATCCTTGGTGCAATACTCTTTCTAATAAGCCACATTGCTCCCCTTCATTACTGTTCTTATTTTACTTCTCTAATGGGAAGATGGCTATGGAGAATATTTTCTGTCAGGCAATGGGCATCTGGAGACCAAATACCCAATTTCACAAACATTTGTTCGTTCAGCTCCACTGCACTTCACTGGGGTTACACAGCAAAAGCTCAGAGCTGACTTAGGCCCCGTATCTACCTGCTGCTCTTGCTGCAATTCACTAATTTAATGCCTCGTGATGAAGTGGGTATGAATCCCCACTCCTCTTTAGCACTCTGGCTGGATTGATAAGCCTAACTAAGATGTATCTATTTTATTCTGTTTCTTCTTGACATTGTGAACATCAGGCTTTCATTTTCCAAAGGGAGGCATCATTACTAGGTTTATTTTAGGGCCTGATACAGGAGTTGGTGCAGGACATGATGAGTGATTGATGTTGATGGTAAATCTTAATTTTTCTAAGATCATTCTTAACAAGACTTCGGGTGTTCTCTAGGAAATAACTTCATGGTTGCTCTCTCATCTGAGGGGTTGGTAGCAAGAGCAATGCAAGGCACCATTGTGTGCTGCCGTTCCTATTCACAGCTGCTGGCTGTGTCACAGCACCCAGCAGTGGTGCCACAACAGCCACCTGCACTGCCACACTTCTAAACGCATCAGGGAGCAAAGCCAAGGCACCTTTCTTTCTCTTTCTTTCTTTCTTTCCCAAATACATACATGTATATATAATTTTTTTAAACCGTGTCCATGGTCTCATTCACCACTGACACAAAATAACCCAAGTACCAAGTGTTTCTCCTGACAGTAAAACACAGTGCAGCACCAGCTTCCACCCCAGCCCTGCAAACCCAACGCGCGCTCAGCTCTCGGATGGGTCACGCACAAGCACGAGTTCCACCGGAGACACTGAAGCTCAGCAGCTGCGGGTGGCCCCCAAAGCCCATCTGCTGAGGAAGTCACCGTTTCGGGAACAGGGGGTGCATGCCCCTGTCTGTATCACACCGTGCAGCCACCCAGGCCACCAACAGCAGCAGTTATCTGCCCACCAAGTGTGACCATTTGGATTATCACTCATTGCACTAATACCCCTAAAACACTCTGATGCTCTTTCATTAAAGATCCCCTTTCCGGGTTTCTACAAAACAATCCTTTGCTGTAGAACGAAGTAACAAATCAGATGCAACTGACAATTTTTCTTTTGCGGTTAGTCATGTGAGAAACGTGACGATGGTTAAGATTAAAGGCCTTTTTTCCATGAGTCATAAATTTTGTATAAAAAATAGCAATATTTCAGGACTGTGGGTTTTGGGAACAAAATTACGGTTAATCATAGAATAATTTATGTTGGAAGGGACCTGTGGAGGTTATCTTGTGCAACTCCTTTCTCAAAGCAAGCCAACTTTCACCAGGGCCTTATCAAGCCTTACTCAGAGCCTCGTCACACAGCTTTGCAAAACAGCTGGTCTGTATGTTTGTATGTTTTTACTTTCAAATGGCTTTTCTAGAGACCATATACAATAGCAAATCGAACAGCAAACATATAAAGGCTACTTAGAAGGATCAAGACTCTATCACAATGTCTAATTTGAAAATATCGACATGACAGGTTTAGGTCTTTCTTTTTTTTTTTTAAATCAATTCCAATAAAACTTACGCAAATATTCCAGAAGATTCAGCATTCAAGAAATAACAGAAAAGATTTGGAGCTAAACAGAAAATAAGTAGGAGAAAATAAGATGGAGGCCCAAATCTAATCCTTTTTACCTTGACACTGAAGTTATGTCACTTGATGGGCATCATTTGTAACAGCGCATTCAAGATCTAAATTTTTCTTACTTAAGAAAAAAAGATTTATGCTAGCAGTAGCTTATCAGCTAGCTTAAGGCAAGACACTGTTGTCCTTCAGTATATCACAAGGGTTTTCCTTGATAAAGTAAATCTTTTTCTCTCCTCATACAAAAATAGTTTATTCTCATGACAATTTCCAGCAGGAAACAAATCACTGCGAGTGATAGCAAAGCTCTACCGGCACGTTCACGCACACGGACTGCTCCACCACGGGAAGGGAAGCTCCAGTGAGGCCTGCCCTGGGCCTGGGCCGCAGACTGGCCGCGCTGACCCCCGGCAGGCTGTCACCTCCGGCAGCGCGGGGCCCTGGGCTGGGTCCTCAGCACAAGGCCACCACAGCAGCCGCTGCTTTCCCCAGGCGCAGCCCTTGCCCGTTGCTCCCAGGCGCCTGCTGTTGGGAAGGCAACCCCAGCCTAAAGCTGCTCCCAGGTCTTTCAGTAACAGTTATTATACAAGCTAAAGTGGTTTATTTTTAACATATAGCTGTATTTGTATTTTATAACAATCCCCATCCCCGACTATTTTTGTTGCAGTCACCACAAAAGTTGTTCTCGCTTTTTCTATCCATCAGACCAAGAGGGAGCTGTACACATACATCACGTGCCTGCCCATGCATTTAAAAGAGAAACACTGAAGGGTAATTATGAAATATCAGATGAGGGAAGACCCTCTTGCCCTGGCCCAGTGCCGTGCACGTACACAGAGCAGCTCCTTGGGAGCAGGACAGGTTTATGAGGAGGGAGCACATGGTGAGGGGGCACACGGGGGACAGAGGCAGTGCCCCGCGTGTCTCTGCGTGCCCCTTCCTCCTCCAAACGACACCAGAGGAGTCAGGATTTTTGGAAGAGCCCAATTGCCATGGGACTCCAAGTGGAAAATGAACATCTCTGAAACCACCTCTTCACCTCTATCTGCCTCAGCTTCTCATCTGTAAACTTGTGAAACTACCATTTCCCTTCTCTGCCTGGTAAACAGAGATTTAAAGTTCTTTGGGCAAGAGTTGTCTCTAACAATATGTACGTACAGCGCCTAAAGCAGGGAGTCAGTGTAGACTGTGACCTCCAAGTGTTTGTGCTTCACAAAATACAAGAAAATAGGGGGGCGGAGGGTGGGGAGAGGAATGAGAAAAGCCTTTTAGAGTATAAGAGAGAAGTCCAATCTGGCTAATTACCAAGAGCTTCCCATCAGGCTGACAGGCTCCCACCGTGGACGCACTCAGTGGTGGTTCTTTATTTCTGAGCTTTACTTTAATCCCTCCTCATTTCTCTTGTTTCATTTCTAGTCCATTCAAGATATGAATGGTTTTGCCAACTTGTTTTTAATGGGATTGTTAGTATCCAGGAAGCCTTGTCAAATAATCATTATACAGCTACTTTCAGGAACCCCTGTGGTTGCTTCCACTTGCTGCGCGTTCCCCCCCCACCACTCCCCTCACATTAGCAAGGGAGTTATTTTTCTCACTAGGAAAGCGTCAAATTAAAAATCTGTCTGTTTGACTCTGTCCTGCATGTTCATCCAAAGGTGTAGCTGTTCTGTCTGCCTGATGGTCCTTTTACATTATTACTTCACCTTTGCTGATTCACATTTACACATTCGCCAATAAAAAGACATTTGTAAAACTTTTCTCAAGTAACAAATTGAAGTCTGTCAGCTACAGAAAAACTGTAAACCCACTGCTTTTCCTCTCCTAAATGGAAGATAGGTTGTTTTCAAATGAGACTTTTAGCCATTTCTATCTAAGAACATCTCACCAATTGCTCACCACCCACAGATCAGCTCTTTCAGTGGCTATTACTTTTCAGAGATGTTGAACAACGTGTGTGTTGCTGAATCTCAGAGCTTTGCCCATCTCTGCTACAGATGCTGCTTGACCTGCAGTATCTTCCTATTTTGATATTTTCTGCCATAAATCTTACACCATAGCAGATTTGTTTTTCACGTAGTTTCCCAGTATTTCTTTACAGTTCTCTATATAATGAAAAATCAGTATTGTCTCCAAATTATTGTTATGGCCAGAAATTTCAGGGGTCTCAAATCCTTTAAAATTGGAGTGTAATAGTGGAGAGCTTGACCAAAGTTTCAGAAGAGCTCAACTCCCACAAGCTGCCATTGGAAGCTGGTAAATTCCAGTGGGCTGTGGCTGTTGAGATATCCAGAAAGTTCTTGAGATGTTTTTCTCTCAGTGGACAGACCCACAATTACTCTCAGCGGTACCTTTGCATGACAGAAAGCTGATGGCAAATCAGTCACGTGTACTGTGGCATGGGACAATTTCTATTTGCATTTTTCTGGCCAAATCAAATATTGCTGAGAACAACATTACTAGTTGGTTGAAGACAGTTGTCACTCACAAAGAGCGTAAATCCAGCATGGAAAGGGTCAAGAGACATGTTTGAAGATGGGAATTTTGTTGCTGTTTTCCTAATGGCCCCACCCAGGCAGAATTAAAATAAGGCTGAAGCTGCTCTACCTTCAAAGGAGCTGAACCATCTTGGCACCAACTCAAGGTAGGAATGCAGCTAAGTCACAAGAATACCTTTGTCTGCCTGTTTCTCCCTAGCAGGTCGCACTACTGTACATACAAATGGAATTATTTATATTCGCACCAGGTCCCACTTAATTAGAGGTTGACCTTGATTTTATTTTTCAGTATTCAACAGCCTGAGAAACCCCGATTCATCCTACGCTGCTACATGAAGGAAGGTCAGGTTCCATTTTGTAGCCCTGGATGGTGCACCCTGCATTATTCTTGCACTGAATTTTGTGCTTTACCAGCCCAGCAGAGGTGCTTAGAGCAGAATACATATAGCCTACTCCAAGGACATGTTTCAAGGTATATTTGTAGGTAATGACAGTACAGCTAATTGCAAAGAAATACATTCTTGACAAACTTCACTCCTTTTTGGGTTGGCAAGTCATTTGTGAACCAACCGTAATTACTATTAATTTATTTATTGTTCAGAAATATTCCCCAAATAGTTTCAATGAATAATTTTCAACCTGTTAGTTGTGGACAATTGATAGCCATAAATATTTGCTGCTCATTATTGATGTGGTAAGACTGGTCACCAGGGTTATATTATTGTTTCTGCATTTTTATAGAACAACTGCTTTAAAGAGGAGAATAATGAATCCTGATATAAAAAGTGGAAAGAATACAGAATCCAAGTGAAAATTATCAAGCGAAAAAACACTTCTGTCGAAACTCTTGACTCTGAGATGGTAGCAGCCCAAGAATCAACAAGTCTTAATTAGTATAGTCTCATAAATCGAAACAAAATAATTTTTGTTCATAAAAGTATTGTCAAGACACTACATTTAAGTATTGCTTAAAAATCTACAGTTCCAGACATCACACAATGTTCTTTTAAGTGTGGCAGCTATTGTTTCAAATGCTAAGAAAATTTACATTAAAGCAGAATTTGGTAATGGTTCTGAGAAAAATACACGAATGAATATTTGCAGAAATAGCTCTTCTTGACTGGTTACTACAACAGCATCACAAGAGGATTGCCATCTTGCATAACTTAACAACAATGCTGTTATATCTGGTGAAGTAACCAAGTGAAAATGCCTAAAGTTTTCTATATATAGACTCTATATTAACATTATTAGGAATTTAAATGGTTACAAGGAAACCACTTTTTAAGAGCACCTGGGTTCCAAGTTTCACTTGCACAAGCTGTGGTACAGATCTTGAAACTATGACAAGTTCTTCTTTGAACTGAACCTTCTTGGTGTAACCACTCCACCCTGTTGATCCTAATTTTGTGCTCTCTCCTTTTGTATGCAGAGTGTCTGTCAATGAACTATGCAAAAGCACGAGTTTCCTGGAGAACTCTACATTAAAAATCAAGACTGCGAATCAAGCACCCAAAAGCTGGAAATGCCACTGATCTTGCTATTGATTCCTCACTAAAGCGCTCCTGCCCGATCTGTCTGCAAGATTCACTCAGTGTTCTGCCAACCAAAACAAAAATAAACTTGGAGTAGGATGCATCTGTTTAGATCAAGAAATGGTAATGCTGATCCCATTTATAATTACCTAGTACCATCAGCTCAGCTAACTTAGAGCAAAAAAATGCTAGCCAGTAAGTGCAACAAAGGGAAATACGCACTGTAAAGAGGATGTCAGTGTTGATGTTCCATTGACCAGAATACGAGGTCCCAGAGGGAATTTTTCCCCTGAACCTTCCAACCAAAACACAACCGTGAAATTCAACACTCCAGCTAAATCCAGCTTCTCCGAATGGCAGAATGAATATGAAAGCAGCAGCTTCAGAGTATTTACAGTGGATAACAAAAATCATTTCAGTTAAATTACAACATCTTTATCACCAAATTATGACCTAAAGGCAAGATTTAAACCCAGACAACTCTCCAGTGGATCAGCTGTTCTGTTAAATGAGAACATGAGAAAATGCTAGTATGGTTTATCATACAAAGATGATCAACTTATAATAGCACGAGGAACAAAAGAAGAATTTAATGGAATTTCTGAAAAAATATTTTGAGGGAACTGTTGATGAATAAAGGGCAACATCAGGAATTAGTTATAAGTTCAAGCATTTCTGAATTAAACATGCTACAGACCAAAAAACTGAACAAAGACCCCAGGAGTTCACTTGCTGGACACGTAGCTGGGATTTGCCCTAACGCTATGACAAGTGCCACATAATAACTCAAGAGAAAATTAGAAATTTTCAGCAGACATCAGTGTGGGAAACCTGACAAATAGGGCCCGATGCCACACACCAAGGAAAACCAAAACTGAACATCTGTTCGTTAGCTGGTCCCTGTCCATTGTGTGCACTGAATGAGGCCGGGGCTCAGTATCCAAAGAAAATACGCTTATTTATTAAAATCTCATCATCAGAGACACAACATTGCACAAGCACCCCTGATTCTCCCTTTTTTGAAAAACCTGCAGCCTTGTCTTTGGAAACTAGTAAAATTCTTTTAATATACTTCTATGTGTCGTTATTATACACAAAGCCATGGTAGGAGGCCTGAGCTGGGAAAGCAGCAAAAATGAATCTTCACAAAGCTTGAATGTCACAATCTCCACCAGAAAAAAGCTTAATTTTACACCTTTCTATAAAACCATCCATGTCACTGATTTCATCTAAGAGCTAAGATTAGGTAATGGAAGGGTAAAGTAAAGCTTTGATGTTTAGATTTTAGGTCTGGTTGCTACAAGCACTGTAAATTGGTTCTTCAAGAGAAAAAGGTGAAGACAGACAATGGATTCATCCCTGAACAAGGCGGCTAAACTTGAAGAAACCAATGTAAGTGTACTTTGGCCTGTCAAAGTGAGCCATGTGAGGTAGATGGGCTATAGAAATGTGGGACTCACCATACATTAGCAATCACAGAGGCACTCTAATCAGGACTGCACTTCAAACTTTTATCTCAAAGGCAACAGAAAGTGTAGGCTATGTTTGATTGGAGTGAACACTCCTTGATTTCATAGCGTCCTAAAACTTCACTCAAGGTTCTTCTGAAAAGGGTAAAATAAAGTGGCGTGCAGTAATTGCCTTGACGTCCTTCAGGAAAAATCAATAATGAACATGAGTGAAGGGTCACAAAAGAAACAGATCTACCACTGGGCTAACCTAGAGGGTTTAAATCAAACTAACTAGATGTGATAAACACTGAAGTGTCTTTCAGCCCTGTATTTTAGGTGAGCTTAGTTGATTATACTGCTCCTGAGAGTGAAGTGCTAATTACACGCTGGTGGAATCCCCAGGCATACCAGGGCTGGCACTGCGTGTTTCCCCTGGGCACTCGGCTTCCCAGGGCGCTGGGATCTGGACCCATGGCATTCCTGCCCTCGAAAAGAGGAAAGGATAATTCCGCCGTCAAACGTGTGGGCAGGCTAAGATGCCTCTCATGAGCTGCCGCTTCTCTTACAGACCCTGTTGATGCCGGTCCCCAGGGCATGAATGCGCTTCGGAAAGCCTTAACCTTTACATTGGACGTGCAAACAGTGAGATGTATGGCTCGTATTTTAAATTCCTCTGAGAAAGGGTAAAATTGTTAAGTGGCAAAATTTCATTCCAGGGCTTTACCCTACTCTACACTGAAATTTCATAGAACAAATGTACTTTTACTGTTTGATACTCAGGGTAACATTCAGCAACAAAACATAAATATAGTTAACCAAGGTGGTCTACACCTCTTTGACACTCGTACCAAGAGGGAAAATTGCTAGAGATTCTCTTTTCCCTCATTTTCTACTGAGCAAATTCCTCTATGCTTCTGTGCACAGGGATAACTGTCATACTCTAAAGGGAAAGTTGTTTGCAAAGGCCCCTAATTAATGGTAAATAACACTGGATAGCAATAAAATGAGACCGTTTTCCCTGGGTTCGGGTACTAGCAGTAAGCCTTCCCTGTGAGACCACAAAGCCGATGAAAAGTCTGCTCATTTTACAGCTCAGATACAAACATTTGTTCCTCTGTTTTTCCAAAAATGAACAGAGAGTCATCAGATGTAATTGTTTACCAAATTTGATACTTTCATATAGTGTCATTCTACAGCTTGAATAAGAGCAAATAAGGCCAAACTGTAACACAGAGAGGAGGAAAGAAATTGCTCGTAGAATCCAAACAAGCCTTCACTGTACTTCATGTTCTTTCTAAAACACTGCAGTCTGGCTGTGCTTTTTGTACCTTATTAGCACCATCTAAGGGAGGAAAATGGGAATCACCTAAAGGCAGTATACAATCTGTAAACAACGGTGAAATCCTTTCACTGTGTTGGAGATCTGTATCAGACTATTCAATTTAAGAGAAACAATAACATATTTGAGTTCTCCATGACTTAAAAAAAAAATACAAACAAACAAAAAAACCCCCACACCTGAATGCACTTATTATAGTGAAAAAAAAAAAAAGAATATTACAGTATACCTTGCTAAGTGTGGCTTTCTAATTAAGCTTAATTCCCATGTACAGAAATAAGAAACAGCAGAGAGCTTTTCCTCCACTAACACCAAGTTCCAAATTAACAAAAAAGGTGTAGAATGTGGTGGCCTACAAAAGACTGAAATTATTGAAAAGATATTGTAATTTTTAGTTTTAGTTTGTTTTTTTTTTTAAATAAACTGATATGCACTTTGTTGGGAGGTCGGTGGGAGTTGCTAACACCTAACCAGCATAAAAACTAAAGATCTGGATTCATCATAACAACAGTTTGGTATGACAAAGGATCAGCTAATAAATCATCTTGGAAGGGTAACACAGCTCAGCCGGTGGCTATAGGTGTAGAGATTGCCATCTGGCCACTCATTGGGGCAGCCACTGTCTATCTTTACATCTCTAGCTCAGATACTAAGTTAGGGCTTTTATACTTCGGTAGCTGAGAAAGGGCTCCAGCTGCTTCCTGGGCCAGGCTGGGTGGCTGCTGGACCATCCGGAAAACCTTATGCTGTCCTGGCTGGCCCTGCTGAGGCCAATGGATTCACAAAGAAAGAGTTGAGAGAGAAAAACCATCCTCGAGGAAGACCCTTTGTTGGGGGAAATAAAACAAAACCACAACTGACTTCCGAAAGCTGCTATCTTATTTCAGATTTATGTTTGCTGCAACAGATGTGCTGTGTGCTACCTCCTTTCTTCTTCAGCTCAACACTGTTCAGCTGATTACTTATTTTATGTGTTTTCTCATAAATCACCGCTATATGTTAGACCAAGTTTGTGCCTTTGTTATCTTTTCCTTTTGTCATAAGCCTTCTGTTTGTGGGTTCTAATGTCTTTATTTCTTTTGTTTTAAACACAAAAATGCATTATGTATTAAGCTATTACAAATTTTTATAAAGATTCTTCCCTAATAAAATAGATTTACCGATGAATATAGAAATAATTTATCAGAATGCAAGTCACGCTGGCATCTGCTCCATTTGCAAAATAAAGGGAGAGAAAAACACAGAGTGAAAACAGCTGAAATACCTACATGAAGGAGAAACTATTATTAATAGGCTCTTCAATGTAACAAATAATTATCAAATGAGATACAACAGCATAACACCAAAGCCAGAGAAATTTGGGTTAGAAACAAGGCACAAATCTAACAAAGATGACGACCAACCACTGGAGTCCTTTGTCACATTTTATGCTGGGACCTCCATCATGTTCATTTTTAAAGCAGGACATGACATTCTTCCAAAAGCTCTACTCTGCTTCAATTAAGAATTAATTAATCTAAGTCCCCTCTTCTGTATTATAAAGGAGGTCAGGCTAAAAGATCACGATGATAAAAAAATAAATCGAATCCCTCTTGCCTAGACTGTGAATAGTTTGCCAAATATCTTTTTTCTTATTCAAACATTAACATTTCTACATGTTAACTACTTGTCCCTTATTTACTTAGTAAATAGAGCTTATTGAGCTCCTTGTAAATGCAAAAACTTTATCCATAAATAATAACATGATGATCTATTGCTTACATGGTAATTTCCTGCCTTCCCAAAGAAAATGTTGAGAAATTAATTTCCGCTTCTAGTACTTTATAATTTTAAGTGCAAAATTTGTTTTATGTGCTCACTCTAAAATTTTCTTTTCAAATTAGATATCATAGCAAGCATTCTTTCCCAAACTATTGTCCACAGAATACATAGAGAGAAAAAAAACACAGATATGAATGTCATCTGACTGAATTTATTTAGAAGTCTAAACTTTTGTCACAGATTTTACAGAAATGGGTTCAGTTCAATTTACAGGCTAATTCAGCATCCCTATAATGTAAGAAAAGAGCGCAGGAGCTTTCACAGCTAGGCAGAAAAGAAAGACTCAAGTAGATGTCTATCTAAGCATCGTATTCAATCTTTTGCTGCAAACCAACCCATTAATTTGCTTGCTTTCATTTTAGCTGTCCCTATAAACAGATGTGGATTGCAGACAGTCACCAAATAAAACAAAATGGAAACAAAATATAAGTGGAATAGAAAGAGAAAACAAACACAGGAAAAAGGGAGATGGTCCAATATGACAATTCAAGTCACCCTCAGAAACAATTTTCACCCTCCACAGCAGCAGCGGGGACACAGCAGCCCAGCCTTGCCTTCACTCTCACAACACCACACGCTCGGGTTTTGTTTCCAAAGCCTACTTCACTCGGCAATGCTGTCTGACTGGAAAAGGCAAAGGACAATGATGATGAAGAAAGAACAGTTCAGTGGTATAAAGGTTTACTAATGGCTTATCGGCCTTTCCATTTTCTGAGGCCTCAGCTCACAGCTACCCAGGCAGGGAAGTAAAGATGATGGCAAAGCCATTCTCGCCAGCATGCTGGGGGCTGCATGGGGTGTACATGAAAAGAGCAGATAAGCTGAGCCTGATTTCTGGGAGATGCCATTATCAGAATCAGAACTTGCTTCCGTTTCCCAGCAGAGTGGGGAACACATGAATTACGGTTTCTAGGCATCAAACCTGTTTGACATCCATCTCGGACACCATGAATGTCTCTATTCCCTTTACTTGCATTGCCACGGGGAAGTGCCCATTACTTGGGCCAAACTTTTTCTGGAGGTAAAACAAAAGTTTTTGTCACCGCACTTTTTGGCTGATAACTTTCATTGAAGTTCATTTACAGCAGCAAGACTTCAACCAGCTTTGCAGAGTTTGACGTGCAAACCCATCATCTTTCCTCCTTGCCCCAAACCAAAGTCCCTGAAGGACAACAAGGGGCCAGAGCTCTTCCAGTACTCCCAGAGCCAAGGACAGCCCCTGGGCTTCAGAGCACCTACCACCACGTCGGAATATAAAGCTAAACAAGCCAATGCATTTGGCTGTCACCTTTGCTGAACCACTGCCAATATTGCCGGAGTCCACCGCAGGGCTCCTGTGAGCCTGTTTGCCCTTGCGGACAAGCCAGTCGCTCTCCTAGAATAACACTACTGATTCAGTTACCTTTGCTCAAGGAAAAAAGCAGGTGCTATGTGACATATAGGGGCTAATACAGTGGAACAGTTAAGAAAACACATACTGGGAAGTATAAACAATACAGCAGTAGAGGAAACAGGAATTATTTGCTCACTTCTGTATCCATGCAGGATCTAAGTTCATTACTAGAGCATGTACTTGCTCAGGATGCTCTATGCTACACATTGTATATGATGTTCTTTATGTTCTTTAATCTAACAAAAGGTGTATATTACGCTTCCTTTGGGTAACAGCTTTTGTAAAAATACCTACCTGCAAATTAGGAATAACACTGCTAGTGCTATAAAAATAATAAACTGTGGTAATAAGAATAAGTTGTATTTGTGAATACATTGAAGCTTGATCAGCCCAAAGTTCATGCTATAGCAAAGATTTCATTTCCACTGAAAAAAAGTAGTAAGATGCTCCTCTACAATGGGCTGCACTGAGCTTTTATGAACTATTTTATATCAATCAAAAATGTGTTCATTGTTCAAGAATTGCATTGACTTCAAATCCTCAGGTTTGCTCTAAGAGCACATTAGCTTTATTATTTTAGCTTTATGGATTGTACTCACAGTACATTTCAGTAACAGCTTAGCAACCCACATATTGAAACACATCATTTCATGAATCCCCAGATTTATAACACTGTGTTCTCCTGTATACTGACAGCTCTAGTGAAGTTACGCATCTTTACTAATTTGTGCCAAAACATAAGGATTATTGTGAAATTCTGACACCAAAGTCAATGACAATTTCCACTGGTTTCACCAGAGCCAAGTTTTTGCCTCCAATTTTTATAACTCCTCTCTGTTTCTCTACAGCATCTTTTTTATGTGTGTAACCAGAGGATCAGCTTCACCCAGCTAATTTCATGCATCCAACTGCTGTTCAATGAGCTCTGCATGTAGTGAAAGAGGCTACCTTAGGATGATTCAGTAACTCTAGCATCCCAGCCACACCTGGAAAATCTTTTTATCCCTCTCTGTAACACAAAGTAGCTCTGGTGTTGACTGAACTGAGAAACCTTGAATCAGCGAGCTAAGGTGAATGTTAGAAAGAGTGTATAAAGCTAAAAACTGTGACTGGATGACGCCTCAAAAGGCTCGGTCCAGCCTCTGTAGGCAAAGCTGAAAACATAAATGCACAAAACCTGAAAGTTTGGAAGTGAAGATCCCTGCCAGCCGCTTGCTGGTGCAGTTTCATGGGGCTGGGCTGCACAAGGGACACACTTGCCCTGTCTGGAAGAAAGAGCCTCATTCAGCAAGAACGTTTATTTACCCAAGGGCACTATATTGTCTAATTCCATCACTCCAGGGAGGACATTTGTATGGTATACAGCACCTACATGTATTTTAATAAATAGTGTGAAAACCAGAAAAGGAATATGCGGCAGCCCAAAATTTCAAATAATAAACTTCATACATGTGAGTCCCTGTGCAGCTCTTGAATACTGGGTTTTCTCTTTGATTTCTTATCTAGGTACTTCTAAAAACGTTGGCAGGTACCCAAGATTCTCTCCCAAGAGAGGAGGATTGTGGAAGCCTGTATTTAAACCACCCCAACCCTAGTGCACACCAGCCACATACGTAGGTTTTTTGCAGGTGCTGTAAATTTCTCCATTGGAGACTGTAGTGCTCAGGAGATACAGCCACACAATTTCAAATCCTTTTATTTGTTGCCAGGATTTATGAAAGTCCCTCCTACAAACTGGTTTGAAAGTTAGGCACCTCATCTCTTCCCCCAATTTCTCAGCCATCAGTCTATGGCCTTTAGCTATGCATCCACACATGTTGTTGGCTTCCTTAATTTTAATTCTGCAATATTCAGTTACCTGCAGAGGGAACTCTGCCGTCACTTCATATTATTTTTGAAGCTTCCCTATCCATCCCCTTTTCTCCTTGCTTTCCACTCCAGTATGTGTCACGAGCACGCTGACATGAGCATGTTTCACTAAAGCGGTTGTCTGCAGCTGGCAAACAAGGTGACACGGCTGCAGAGCAGACTGTGCTGCAGATCTCTTCAGGCTCTCCTAATTACAAGCCTTCACAGGACAAGACTGTTTTTCTCCTGAGCACTCAAAAAAGACCTGTTTGGCACAGAACCCACGAAGTCACTCGGTTCATCCCAACGCAGGGCGAGCTATACGTAAACTAATTTCAACAGGTATTTATCTAAGCTGTCCTTAAAGTCCAGCAATGAACTTCTCTAGGCAAGCGTAGTTCTTAATTACGCTTAATATTAGAAAAGTTTTCTGAGGTGTAATCTAAGCATCCCTGGCTGCAGACATACACATATAATTTAAGCCTATATCTTTTTGCAGCCCAGTGAAGCATAAGGAGGTTTTTTATCTCTGTGGAACCTTTCTACATATTCAAAGATGTTCTAAACCCTCAGTTTCCTCTTTCCTAAACTAAAATACACTAGTTCTTCTAGTATTTAACATTTGGTGAGCAAGAAAACAACAACAAATGTTCTCATCATTCTCATCTGGACTCCCCAGTTGAGATCCATTACTCATCTTAGAAAAATCTGATAAGGTCCCACAGCACCACAGAAGATGGAATGAAGAAATCCTGTGCCTTTAACACAGCTCTTGGATTCTCCCCAGAGTTACCTTTGCCTTGCCATGGCAAGGTAACGTCAACTCATATTTAGTTTGTGATAGAAAACCTGCAGGCTTGGTCAACCGATAATGTCTAACTAATTATTCCCTATTTAAGCATTGCACTTCCAGATTTTTGCGTCCGAAGTGTACTTTACATGAGTATTTGAAGACTTGACCTTATTAATTGCCGAATAGTTCCCAAATTTATGAAGAATTCTGATCCTCTCCTGCAAAGCCTCTGCAGTCCCTTCCAGTTGTTACAACCTACGAAATGTATTAAATGAACCAAATTTCAGCAGTCAAGACCTTGATGAAAATATAGAAGTGAACCAGACTAACAACCAGAGCACACTTAATGTATGTCCGTGATGTGACTGGGTTATTGACATCAATGACCTAGTTCAGCTTTCAACCAGCTGTGGACATAGACCAGAGTGATTTTGTCTGGAGAACAATCCTTTCTGTTTCAGGAATGGCATGTCGGGGTGTGCCACTTATGTCTTGTATCCATCCAACAACAGAGAACATTAATTTATCCTGACAAGCAACCATGTCGATATTTAAGGCTGGCGCTCTCTCTGCAGTCTGCTTGTGAAAATTCAGTCCTCCTGGAGTATATTTTCCTGTCCTGAGGTCATCTCTAGATTTTTTCTTTTGCACAGCTTTCACACTTAGAGTGCAAAATACAGTGCTCTTCTCGATCCTGACTCTCTACCAGGTCACAAGGCATTTTCCCCCAATCTTTTAACAGGACTTGCACTATAAATCCCACTTCACTGGTTACAGGGGATCTATTGCCTCTCTGGTTAAGACACAAGAGACAAACAATTTCCCATCCACTTCCACCACATCCAGTTGTAATCTCTGTCACAGAGATTCTAAAATATTAAACAAGAACAACTGGGTTTTGCCTGGATGTAGAGAGCAAAGCCTCGTTCAAAGCACAGCCCCTGGGGGTTTCCACTGAGCTGAGCTGACACCATGTAGATCACAAAGGAGAGCGCTCGGGACAAAAGGGCCTTTTAAAACTTTCACAGATTTTGGAGTATTTCCTGGGAAGATCCACCAGTGCTCTTCAAGATTTTTACACAAACTTGGCAGGAAAATTACCTGTGTGTCAGGAGGTTATACAGCAATATCCGTGGACAGGGAGGGAGAAATCACTCGCCTCGCCCCATTTAGCGAAAAAAATCATCACTAGAGAAAGTACACCAAACCCACTACAGGTAGCCTGTCACAACATTTCTCCATCTAACTGCTTCACACAAATATTCAAGTAACTGCATTTGCCCCCACACACAGCAAGAACTCACATGAGAAAGGAGCCTAAAAAGAGCAGCACAGAGTAGACAGTGGGTTTTGTCACCCTCTAAAGAAATCCTCTTCCTTCTACACTGTCAGTTGAGGCAGAAAAAAACATCGAGCGCCATTTCAGCTTTTCCTGATTCACTGCTGTAGGCTGCAGTCATTGTCTCAGGCATTCTCCATCTTTTCCCATAGTTATTGACAGGAAAGGACAAGGAGCTTCCAAAAAGTCATGCTTTGCACATCTTGACATGTCTGCCTTACTCTCTGATGCAGTCCAGCGTCATCTCTGCCCTTTGAGGCCATTCCTTTTTAATTTTCTTGTGTTCTTCTGCTCTAAGCAGACTTCAGTGAAGCTGAAAGCTGCGGTCCCTGAAATTAGATTATTTCCCTCACAAATAATGGTTCTTTGATATACAATCCTTCTTGATCAGCTTTTGACACTGAGGAGTCCACTTCTTCCTTGCAGTAGCAGCCATGCTACAGTGTCATCACCCTTGGTGACAGCAGTAATTTACCCCTAAACTTTTTTCTCTCCATACCCTGCAATTATGTATGTCTATTTCATAACTGTTCTTCCTTATTTGTGGATCACATCTTTGTTCTGCCCAAAGACTTCAAAGCATATTCTTACCTTGTATGTTGTTACTCTAATGCTCAGTAGATACAAATCACTGTTGTGGCATAGATTTTAATAATTTTTATTTTCCACAACAATTTCTTTCTAGGAATACAACAATGTAGATAGTGTTTTACTGGTCCAAAGCTGAATCCTCAGTTTCCTGAAATCTGTAGTCAAAAGCAGCCAAGAGCAGATTTTAAAATACGCTGAAAACAGATACATTGAATACGAAGACATGTTCTTCCAAAGCATGTTTCCCTCAAAACACACATTTTCCCCAGGGCAGGCCTGGCTCTCGCTGAACTCTCACTGTACATTACACCCACTTCTTGATAGCTGCTTCTTTCTGTCCCACACCTGACCCTTGGATCTTGCTGGTGAGGAAGGAAGCAGTATGAGTCAGCCCAGCCTGTCTCGGCAGGTGGCTTCTTTACTACAGCCATCTGCATGCTGTACTGCAGCCAGCCAAGCTTTTCCTTCATTGCCTCTTATTTTGAACACAAGTCCTTGGGCGTTGGATGTAATTGTGCACTGACTGGTGGGTCTGGAGCACAGAAATGGCTCAGGGTTCGTGTGTGGCTCAATCCACACGCCCCTGGTACACCCATGTTCACCAACATGGCAAGAGATTGCTCCATAACCTACAAAAAGGATCTCTGCATCCTCAGCACCTGCTGACTGGGAGTTGATTCCAGTTCAGTGTGCAGAAAGCCAGAAGCAGAAGGAAAATAAGAGCTGGAAGCTACACATTTGAGGTAGTGGGACCCTGACAACAGTATTGGATTGCATGCTTTGACAAGTAGGGGAAAAAATGATACTGAGACAGAAGAGAGGAGGAGACAAGTAAATCATATTAAAGGAAGAGAAGACACATTTGTCCTCCGTACGCAGCTTGCCCAAACTAATCAGCATTTTTCTCTTCATTTGTATTTATTTTGCAAAAATCCATTTTATTCTCATCTGATTAAAATTACTAAAGAATAAGCAGCTGGGGTTCCAGTACTCAGACTGAAAAATAGTTGCTTTAGTCTTTAGCGATCTGCATTTTCATATACAAATGATTGAAGTCTCCCAACCTTGAAAGATCTGTCTTCATTTCTGAGATGGCCCTGTAGTGATTCCTGAATCATCTGCAGGTGTGTTACAAGGCTGGCCGCAGCAGCATGGTAAACAGCCCTGCACCAGGCTACACTCCTGCCTACACCCTGGCTTGTAACCTGCTATATTGAGATGCACACGAGTGCTGCACTGCAGACAGCTCTAATACAGCATTTCTCAAATCATAGACTCATAGAATCGCAGAACAGTTCTGGCTGGAAGGGACCTTCAAAGGTCATCCAGTCCAACCCCCCTGCAATGAGCAGGGCCACGAGGAAAGCTAGAGAAAGGTTCAAGAAGTGTTCCATTCAGAAACCTGCGTGAGCTACACCTGGGAGAGAGGGATTGAAGAGAGGGCGTAGCTGAGTTCACTTGTCAGGTGAGCACTGATCAAGTTCTGTGAAAATCTGGGGTTTATGGGAAGTTTTCCTTTTCTACAAGCAAGAAATTCACACTCTACAGTTACACGCTCCTGAAGTGATTTTGCTAGGGGTGATTTTAGTGCTGCTGAAGTCCGGCTGGTTTGATTCATTTCCCCACAAATACATTGATGTGTTGTTATTCCCATCACGTAAGGCCCAATATAAGCAAGTTTGTACATTTGGGGCAGGTTTGCAAGGAGGCGGGAGGCAAGACTCACACAGCTAGCTCAGCGCTAGCTAACCACAGCGCACAACAGCCTGTCCTTTGCTCTGGAGGCCTCTTCCTAGCTCCGGATCCTGGGGATTTAAAAGAATATCTGTCATATCCCGCATTGCGGGATCTCTGGCTGAGCACTAGCAGGTGGGGGAGGTCTCTCAGATGGTGATGGCTGAAGTCTTCAGGAATTTCTTTGCTGCTCAGTAGGGTTGAGCAGACTATCATCTGTCTCTGGAGAACATTTTCAGATTCCTCTCATACGTTTTCTAATTTATTTTCCCAAAGTCTTTGTGCCTCCTAAGATGTGTAATCAACAGGCAAATACAGACAGCAAAATCTTTTTATACAGTGTATATCTTTTCTACCTAATTCTTCCATAGCCTTACAGTAAAGACAAAGTTAATAAAAAAAAACTTTTTCTCCCTCCGAGTTGATAGATTCCTTTACTCATTAGCACTGTATAATAGACCCTTGATTTGCAGCCTCACTAAACTTGGAGAACAATTTTTGTAATACAATTATAAAGTTTGTTTTAAAGATGAAACACAGGCATTTAACCTGCCAAAAGCAAAGTTCAAGGCTGCCGCTTCCTGTATTTCTGCCACTAAAGATAACAGTCCTGATCCTGCACTTTTTTTACTCAAGGAAACCTCTTAAGTTTGAATGGGAATTTTGAGTAAACAAGAATTTCTGGTGAAACATGGCTTCAAATCCCTGCTACCCTGTCCAAGGACACAATAAATTGCTCTCGCACTGTAAGTCTAACAAAGATAAAGGGAAAGGAATCCTCCCCTCAGTCTGGCATCCCAGCACTGCTAATGAGTTGTAAGGGTTATAGCACAGCCAAAGCACCTATACACCCTCTAAAGAAGGCTGTTTCAGTGGGATCAAGATAAAACAGAATTAAACACTGTCAAAAAAAACTCCCATCTTTTGTGTACACTGCTGAATATTAACTCAGTGTCAGGTTGAGTACTCACAACTTATTGTAACTCCCTCCAGAGAGGAAATCTCAATGACAATACTCAGTTGATGGCAACAGACAATGGATCTGAGGGCACATCCAGCACAGCATAGTCTTGATTCCAGTCAGTTTTAGCAGTTCTCCTCATTTTTAGACTTCTCACTTCTGAATACTCTCAGTGTCAAACAAGTCAGAGCTTTTCATCCAGATGGCATTTTTCAGGGCACAAGCTATGCCAGCTACAGCACTATTTATCTTAGCCTAAAAGTGCAACACAACCAATGTTCATTCAGCTAAGCGAGTCGTATTTCCTTTTCTGAACATCTCCCTCCCATTTGCACACACACTGCAGATACAATTTTTTTTCAATATGCACTAGGGTAAACCAGGATTCGTTTAAAAGTGGTGAATTTGTAACAATCTAAAACTGACAAACTCAAAACTGGACTCTACATTTCTAGTGCAGATAGTCTTAGTTATGAACCAATTCAGAACTGAAATTTCACTGTTCAGTTCCAGTTCTCCAAGCTACTCTTTATAATCAGACTACACAGTTAACAAATGCCCCAGTTAATTATGGAGTCAATTGCTGCAATCACCATGTATTCAGCATCTCTGGTGTCTCTACATGTTATCTTACAGTATTACATTTTACTATTAACAACAGACTATGTAATGAAACCAGAAACTCAAAGAAGAAAACATCAACATAAATAAGCTGTACAGCAAATGGAGAGAGGGAAAGCAGTTATGAAAATGCTCTAAAAGCCTGTTTTATAAAGAGAGCATGGAAACATACTATAATATACCTGAAGATAATTGCATTTAAAATTTCCCCCCCATCAGGTTGCTGAGGAGACAAACACTTTTGAGCTTCAGGGTTCATATAGTCTAGTCACAAGCACCAATCTCAGCTTTTTTTTTACTTTTTTTTTTAAAGAAAAGAGAGAGAGAAAGAGCGGGAGAAGAGGTAGATAATGAGGCAATATTGGGCACATACACACATGGAAGATCTGCCGTCAGATTGCCAGAGGAACATAATAAAAGGGCCATCCAGTGAGAGAAATTAAGCATATCTAACACGACAAACAAGGTAGGTAGTAATGATGGAAGATTTTTCTGTCCCAAGTTAAATTTGACAGTCGATAGCATTTAGAATGAAGGAACAGTTCAATTAAAGGAGGAAGGGAGGGAATCACTTAAAAAATGTCAAGACGTACACTGTCAATCTACATGTCATGAACCAAATAACAATGAAGAAATACTCAATTTTCCACATGGTGTGGATGTGTTTCCACCAACGAAATGAGGTCTACTATGCACACTGCTGATGCCAAGACCCATGCAAAAGTCTTGATTACTGCCTGCATGGATTAGTGACCTGTTTTTCTTACTAGAGTATATTCAAAATATTATCAATAAAAGCATCTGCTCCTGCTTTGACAATGCTCAGCACTCAAACTCCTTGTTCTTGCAATGTCCTGATCCTTATGCAGCCCATTTCCCACCTATTACAGCAAGTGGCACTGCATCTCTCTATCCACTTCCAATCTCTTCTCTCCACGTTGCCATCTCTCTTCACCTTTTCCCATGAAACCCTCTATCTTAACAATATTCACCACACAAACACATTCTTTTTCCAGTCTCCCCTCCTGAACACCTGCTTACAACAGATACAGCAAGCCTAATTCTGTTTTCAGAGAAGAGTTTGTCATGATAAGCAAAGCCCTCTAATGCTTTGTGGATCTAGCTCAACTGAAGAAGCATCCCAAAATTTCCAATTTCTCTTCTTAAAAGCCAAGAAGAAGAAACATTACCATAAGTCAGGGAAATTAGGAAGAAATCTAGTGTCCTTCACTGAGTTTGTTGCCCTTCCAACATCTTTAGATTACATAGATTGGATGCAATTCAGGAAAATGACAGTGTCTTCTTAACGCAATTACTCTATAGTTGGTGCTAAACATGCAAAAGTGAGTTAATATTTAAAATTATAGGAGTAGTTATACACATTTACAGAATTGGCTCTTGCAATCATGAACAAAATATGGCAGCCTTTGCTTTACCTGCATGGAAGGCTGATCTCGGTATTTGGATGAGAACTTCAAACACACAGCAGCACAAGTACAGTAATATAGAAAACTAAAAAGTCTGTGCCACCGATCCCTATAATGTTAGGGACATAAACAGAATTGAGCTGCTTACATAGGTACCTTCAGGACAAAACTCTTTTCAGACAAGAAGAATTATTTTTCCATTAAGTACATGTACTTAAAGATAAGAGTAAGCAATTCAAATTAAAGTATCTGCCATACCATGAGAGGAGCAGCCTTCTCTTCACACACGCCTCCTTCCCTTTTGGCTGCCCGGGCAAGCGCAGCCTAAGCTGTCCCAAGTCCCTTGGGCAGGACACATCTCCTACACTGCGAGACAGCACAGTTGATCAGGGAATAAAGCAAAGGCAACATCTTGCCACTGGTTATAGAGCTGAAGCCCATACGAATTCAGACCACGACCAGACCTCATTCAGTTCAGTCCCTGGGAACATAAGCTCCCACAGACAGCAAATCACACCATTTCCCAAACCCATTTCAAAGTTTATCCTCATTCTAATTTAATTAATCAGAAAGACATCATCTTGGCGTGCCACAAAGGTAGCCAAGGAGGAGGCCAAAGCTGCCTTTTTCTTTTTCAGTTAAAGCTTATTTAAGAAAAAGAAAACAGAGTTTAAGAATAATCATTGACTTCCTCCCCCCCTTCCAAATATTACTTTCCACTTTTAGATCACAGTGTGTCATCTGGATGAGCACCTTATCACTAGCCAACAGGGGGAATTCAGCGTTTGTATTTATATTTGCATTTATATGGCATTTTCATACACTGTATCTCAAACCACTGACAGAGCAATGAATCACAGGCCTGGGGAGTGGTGACTACATGCATCACAGCAGCAGCAGCGCACAAGTGGTACAGCTGGAAACGCTTTGGGTGCTAATTAATCTTGGCTGCTACTAATTCACAGAGAGGAGAGCCTGGCCTGACAAATTTGGCTCTGCCTTACAGTTGGAGGAAAGTTCAGAGAGACAGCATTTAAAAAATTTGCTTTGGGGTTGTCTGACACAGCATTCCATTCAGAGGATGGGACCAGTACGGCTCGTGTTATAGCTGCTTGACTATAATACTATGGTATACTATGGGGTTCAAGTAATTTTTTCTCTTGTTTGGGTACACAAATAGACAACATCTGAACTGTCTGGGAACCTAGAAGATCAGTTCATTTAGGATGAGGGCATAATAAACAAAATCACTGAGTATATTCAGGAGGAAAAAAACAACCAACCAAACACACCACCAACAAAACAACACAGGCACCACACCAAAAGTTCTCAGATTTCAAGAGTTTCAAGAGGTACCAAAAATAATGTAAAAATCACTCTGCCCAGAGTCTGGCTCCGTCTACTCGCAAAACCTGGATGTGGTTTGGAAAAACAAAGGGATCAGACTGGAGCATGTGGTTCGCATCCTTTAGTTCAAGATTCGGGGCTAGTGACAGCAAAGGGCTGAGAGAGCTGGCAGGAGCAGTAAGACCCATCACACTGCAGTGACCAGCCCAGTGATCCTGCAACTAATAATGCAGCCACTTGGGATGTGCAAATAAGGTTGCTTCCCCAGAAACTGCGGCACTTCCACAGTCAGTAAAGCTGCCCTGAGCTGCTAGCAAGGATTAATTGCTGTATTCATGAGAAAGTGAGGATTCCCCCAGGACAGCCCCTTTTATGCGACAGAAAGGAGCAGGAGTGTCTCCTAACAGCCGCCTTCTGTGCCTCATGCCAAAGGTTGCCACATCAAGGCCCCAAATAATTCGTGTTTCTCATTCCTCATCAGCCCTCTCCCTCTGTCCCCCTCATGCCAGAAAACTCAGTTGTACTGCCAAGGCTGCAGACTGCTCTGATTAATTGCTCTCATTACTAGCTCATTTTTTTTAATTTCCCTTCATTTTAATTCAGAACTTTTCTCTGGAACCTGAACTGTGATAAGTAAAAAGCAGTAATAAGTATGAAAACAGGGCCCAGTAGCTGGCAAGAAGTGACCGCTTCACCAAAGGGAGAAAAATGAGAAGGCAGCCCCTCGGAGGAGAGGAGCTAATGAGGAGCAATCACAAGCAAAGTGAGCTGCTCAGGGGGACCTGCAGGCCTGCACGACGGGTGCTGGCACTTGCAGGAGGATCGGCAAGAAGCAGCATTGCAGAGGGGCCATGCAAACACCACCCGGATAACGCCTGCAGCCCCTGCCCTGCTCAGGTGCCACTGGAGAGGTCAGCGTAACAACAGGGACTTAACACTAAACGACAGCAGAGGCAAGTTTCTCTATAGAAATGGCACGTTTCCAGCAGGATTTTCTTTGAGATAAGTGAAAAGTAGATAAAACTCCAAGCAATTCTCAGAGGTGAATCAGAGGACTTGCTGTGGACTTACCATAAGCATGAGAAAATAGCAAATATCGCTCTCCCTTCACTTTAACACTGACAAACATACCTTTTGGAACAGAATGAATGAGAATGTAAACTTGAAAAATTAGGGGAATAGAAAAGCATGTTTTTTCAGAATGGATGAAATGCTGAAGTTACTGAATACAGCAGTCCCAGGCTATTATTCAAATGCACTAGCAGTAAAAGGGTGCACGATGATTGTTCTTTATGGATTGCTTTCCATAAGTTCAATACTCAAGAAGAGTGGTTTTCTACATGAGCCTTGAATGCATAGGCTTACACCTCTAACACTATGATTCAGTTGTACTGTGGCAAAATTGAGAATTTTACTTATCTTACCTCACCTTGGCAGATTCCGGAGCCATCCTGTCGTTATAACTAGTGTGTTCAAAGTTTCTGTCTCAGAAATTAAAGGTTATTAACAACCTCTCTTGATTATGGGAAAGAAAGAATAGTCTGTGCATTTACTGTTTGAATAATGCTAACGAGATGAGAACCAGCAGAAACAAGATGATACTGTAAATCTCTGAATACATGGAGGCAGATCAGGAAAAAGTTTCCATTTTCCCCCAGACAACATTCCCACTTCACCACTGGGAGACATGATTCAAGTCAGCCATCATTGGCTATAGGTATAATACAGGTACAAAAATGTATATAGGTATATAGGTATAATGTATAAATGTGTATAGGTATAATTCCAGGTACAAAAATGGAGTTAGAAAAAACGAACAAACAAAACAAACACACACAACAACACCACCACCACAGGTCACGAGTCTAGTACTCCTTGCCATATAGCTTTTAAAGACAAGAAATACATTTGGTATTCTTCCTGTTGCCACGGAAAAGAGAAATGATAGTTTACAGCACAGGCCACATGTAAAATTTTTCTAAATTAAGATCCAGGAGCACCTAATACAGTGTAATTCTGCAGTTACTAAGTTCTTACTGAACTCTAACTTCAGGACTGAGAGATTTTTTTGTATTGCACAAAGGATACAGCATTCCTGTATTTAGTGAAACGAATAATTAGCTGAATGCTCAGTAAATAGCAAGTTTACCCTTGACCTTCCTTGCCACTAGATGCTTGATTAGCAGCCATTTAGGGATGCTTGACTAATAATCAGTTCATCTCTGTGTTCAGCCCTCGGTAGCTCAGGTTGCCTGGCATTTCCCATCTACTCTGCACTGATGTATTCTCTTAAAAAGCCGGAGAAATAACACAGACTCAGTTCATAACAAAATTAGATGTTGCTATTAAAAAACAAACTAATGTACTAACTCTGATTCTCCGTGATCGTGCTCTGCATTTCCCAGTCCTTAATTTTTGCCAATTAAAAGTAATTCTTTAAAATTCACAGTGCGGAAATCCCATGTTCCCTGACATGTCAGGTTGTTGTTCTGTTCAGAGACAGAGGCAATTCCTCCAGAAAGCCCAGTCTGACACAATCAAACACATCTTGTCAAATTCCAGCTAATCACAACCCTGCATTTAATCACATCAGCTCTTTCAGCTAACTCCAGACAGTACAACGTTTGGGGATTCTTGTAAAGCTCAATATAACCCAGTATTCAAATAACCCAGATCGTAGCTTGTTCCTCAACTTGATGCTGCTTTCTACAATTATGTCATTATTCATGAAAAATTGTGTCATAATTTGACGTATAAAGTTTCCAAGAACTTGCTCACATTCTGCAAGTTGCCTGGATAGAGATCAACATCTTGGGTAAAACTTCTATTTGCAATTTGGGTATGGTATGAGAAACACAACGGCATTCTAAAGAATGTATTTGGTTTTCTAATAACAGCTTTTGGACATGTCATTTTAAAATTCCCCCAGAATTTAGACACCCATTCATGAGATCAATAAATGCCTCGTGCCCATCAAGAATGTTCTCAATTTACAAAGCACCTTGATTAATTTATTAGCTAAAATTATGGACTTATTTATTTTGTTTGGACAGGATCTAAGATTTAAGTATTAGTGTCAATTGTTGAAGCTGTTTTCAGAACAGGAAAGCTCGGACTACCATTACACTTTCTTCTACAAACATCACTCAATCCAAGCTTCCACCGTGCCACATCCTTCAGTCACCTTGACCCAAGCGCTCCATTGTAGCTGCACTGTAAAATATTGCTCTGTCTCATTGCTTTTCAGAGGTCTGAATGAGTGGAAGATATTTTCCATTAAAAATTTAAACCAGGTGGAATGTCATGGCTGTGAGATGAAAGTAAGGTTGCTTAGAAAGAAACTAGAGAAGATGAGAAAGTTATTAGGAGCTGTGGAGTTATTAGCAGCACTTTAACTCCTGCTTCCCAGTAGCTCTGCTAACCGACCAGCAAAATACAAGTGCAGCAAGCCTTCAGATGCTCTCATTAAAAACTTCCTATGATTTTAACAACGTTCGAGAGAGAAAATAATTTTAAAATATCCAGCTATTTTCAATTTATTCTAACCTTCAAAGCTTTCACGCTTTCAAAGAGAAATTCCACTTCTTCTGAGGGTTATTATTTTAAACCAAATATTATTAAATAATATTAAATCACTTCATTTGCAAAGAAAATAATTAAAGTCACACTACGTGTAAGAAGAAGAGGATGAGTGATCTGACCTTTTAATTAAATGATTTGCACTAGTCAGCAACAACACAGTGCAATGACAAAGGAAAAGTGACCTTTTTATGTCTTCACTAAGAAGTTAATAGGGCACCATCAGCATTTAAATCTTTTCAAATTGTAAGTTATAGAACCACTCACCCTAAAGATCATTCATAACAAAAACCTTCCAAGTTCAGCAATATTAAGACACGTACAGTATATCTATGGAATACAAACCCTGCTCAGTACACTTCTCAAAAGTGACCAAGAGAAAAAAGGTCAGTCTGTCATATTTTGCTAGTATTTGTCTTAAAGTCTATTAAGTCTATTAAAAATACTCCTCTGAAGAGATGGACTCTGCATCAGTAACTCCCTGTAAAAGCCACTCTGAAAGTAAGTGACCAAAGTGTTCAGATATACACCTGGTTACTCAGTGAAGCAACAACGACTTAACACTGGAAGTGAAAGACAGATTGTAGGGCTTTCTTGCCTAGTTGTAACTCCACAGTTACAGAAATAAAGACAGGACCAAAAAAAACCAAACAAACAAACAAAAACAAAAAACAAACACGCACACACACGAAAATAAAAGAAAGTGTCTTTTTTTAAAAAATACATCTCTAACTTCCTGTATTTGAAGTATAGCTTTCAAATTCAATTAACTCCAGCTAGAACAACAGGTTAAAGTCTGCACGTTATCTTAACCCCAGGAATTTACAGGTTTTGAGTGTTTACATCCTGACTGAAATAAAAAAAAAATTGAAAATTACAGATGTTTCCTGGCTTTGTGGGTTATTCCTTAAATAAACTGTACAAACTTCAAGCACACAATGACACTCAAGTATCTGTGAGTAGCTATACAGCAAATAGCTCTGAAAAGTATACTACCAAAAATATAGGCTGCTTCTAAAATTTGCTTGTAAACCAAGTAGGTGGCAAGAGCATCACATGGTGAGCTGCATTTTTATACAGATCCTCTGATCTAGTAATATTGGTTCTAAGTAGCACATCAAATCTAATATCTGGAATTTTGTTTTAAACCTTTTTCTATGACTGAATAAATCCAAGACTATAACTTCTGGCGGTATTTTTGGACACATAGAGTTCTAAAAGAAGCCTGAAGTGTACTTCTATTTTCTTTGATAATACTCGGCCCTTTAGCTAAGATCAAGGGCAGTATCAGTTCAATCCCCGAGATAGTCTCCTGGGGGAAGCTGTGCTCTGCACTAAAAGCGAAGGCCACTCCATGATATTGAAACTTTTCCATCATCTCTTATTAATATCGAAGTCATTAAAATGCACAGCCTCATCATGGATCAGGTGGAACTTCTTTAAACCCAATTTATTGTGCCAGCTTTCAGCTGTACATGGTTTGTACTCCTATGTTTATTTTGACCATCTGTTTTTCCATTCTTTATCATGTAACAGTGATACACATACACCTTCCCAAGGATGAATACCAGTAACATAACTACAGTAAGCAATATGCACATCTGTATTTTCCTAATACCTCATAGGCTACATTTCATGGGTTTTTTGCTTATCTGTTTTCTGCCAACACAGAAATAACTTCTGCTTCATTAGAATAATTTCAAATGTAGGAAAACGTAGGAAAACCCTATTTCATTTTTATTTCATTTAAACCATATTCTTAGAAGTCTGCAGCATATATTCAGTTCTATGTCTTCGCAATAAAATCCATTTGAACACAAAAGTGAAATGAGCTGTACAGCAGTTCCATATCAAAAGAAATCAGTAAAAGCTCTACTTAGCAAGCTCTGTTACATCTGACTTTGAGTCTGATTTCCACTGCACGAATGTACAGCCACCTTACACTGATATGGCATTTTCAACTAGCATAACACCCAATTCATTGATATTTTGCACTTCTGTAGCTATTTCCATCTAGAGACTACATTGGCTCAAAAAATATAAACTATATAACTAAAAATGCAGAAAGCTTGGGGGATTTTCTTACCAGTCAGACACTGCAGCATCAGACACATGATACATCTCTAAGTGAGCTCATATTCAGACATTTTGTTCCTCAACTGTTACAACTGTTAGGGTAGTTTTTTAAAAAAATAAATAAATCTATAGTTCTTTGCTCTCTTAAGACTAATTTCCCTCATGTTGCTTTGAGAATTTGACCAAGACGACAGCTGCTTGCCAGTGCCAATAAGCTATTGGCTTCTGTGGATTTTTTTTACCTCTGCAACAATAATGCATAAAAAAAAAGAAAGCAAATAAATTTGCCTCTTCATTTCTAACTTTCCAGGTTTTTGTTATCTAACCCTGAAGTGAAAGATATTATAAGCACTTTCCCACATTTGTTTCTCATCTTTGCAAATCCCAGTGGCTCCACAGTCTCAAATGTGAGATAATCTGTAGATCAATGAGGGCGGATGTAAAACTCTTGCTAAGCCATGTTTTCCCGGCTGGGGGTAAATTCACTTGCCTGTATGTAAAATTTCCTAATTAGAAATGTCAAGTCTCTGCTAAAAGCTTCCAGAAATTGATGCTGAGCTCTACAAAAAGTTAACTATTCCACTGCTGGATTTTATCTGGCTAGTCGGGAGAAACTTTCCTATACGTATTCCCATATATATTATAATTAGGGCTATACTGGTGGAAGAATCAAGCACCTCCAGTGTGCTAAACTATCCTGTAAAACGCAGCCTCTTTGCCTTGCATTGTTAGGCTTTGATTAATGAATACCTGCTGGCCTAGGGCCTCTTGCTTATGGGGAGCTTTGATGGAACCTTAAGGAATATTAACACCTGAACTGACTTGCCTTTCAAAATTTCACCAGATGGGATTTTCTGCATATCGGCCATAACACAAGCCCTTTACACCCCACCTGGGATGTGTCCCAGGATGATCAGAGCTCTGGTACTCGCTCAGGCTGTGGGTGCCCATGGAAGGCAGCTGCTCAAGTCACAGATACTGACCAGAGCCCATGTCCAGTTTTAACAGAGCAATTAGGAAAACTTTTGATTACCACCCCACTCATACAACCTGCAATATTGGTCAGCTCAGAGGGAAGGCAGGGGGAGTCCAAACCATGTAATCCACAGGCTATACAAGCGATTGTTGAACATTTTTTGTTAAAACCTGGGGGTTTTTCAGTGCTTTTCTTTATGTCCTTACCATTGGTATCTATTGAAATTCTGATTTAAATGTGAGACTGGTAAAGATACTACAACACACTTAAAATGAATAACCTGTCTTCCAAGTATTATGGACTTTTCGTCACTATAACATAGTTATGCTCTGGATGGGTCTCTGCAATATTACCATGCTTTCTAGCTCTCACTGTAATTTGAAGACATTTTAGAATAAGGGAACAGTTACAAGTAATAATTTTCCAGTGGTAAAACTCTCTCATTGTTCAGATGATTTGGTAAAATTGCAGAACGTTGGTATTGGTGGAGCAGGGAGAATAGCTTTAAAGAATTGCACAGAGATGCAGTCACGATTCTATAATACATCCCAATGGATCCCACTTATGTGTGCACTAACCATGAACAAGTTTGTTAAAGTGGAAGTGATAAAAAAACCCTTGAAAACATGAACATGGTATATGGCCAGAATCATGCCCATGGCCTCTTAACTAAGGAGTTATGATCATGGTAAAACCTGTCTCCTGGAATCTGAAATTTAGAACACCTTTGAATCAGTAGAGGCAAATTCAAGACACAATAGTCATACTCAGCTTCTTCAAAGAAAAAGCAAATTTGGACTGGAAACTAAATAGGAAAAAGAAGAAAGAAAATGTTAACAAATACCTATCTAAGGTGTTCAGTCAGATATTTTCTGAACTACAAGGTAGAAAGCAGAACTTGTTAATAGAAGTTGAGTTGATCTTGAAACAGCCATCAATGTCTGGCCTAATTCTAACAAAATACTCCGAAGCTGGGACAGCTTTAGCTCTCTCCAGCAGACGTCCTGGGCAGGAGGAAGCCCACAGCCACCCCCCAACCTGCCAGCAGCCTCACTTTTAACACCCAAGAAACACAGCAAGAAGCCTTATTTCTGCCTGTTTATCCGAAGAGAAATACTGACATTTCTCCAAACAAAATAATGTCAGAAGTCACCTGCACTTTTTCGTGTATCTGAGCTTTCACATACAGTATCTGTAATTGCCCTCCCTGCTTAGGCTGATGTCTATTAAATAACCTTTGTTTCGCTCCCACTTGCAGAGTTCCAGTTATTGCTGTGATTAGGTGGTGAGTAAGTATAGGGCTTCAGGCCTCGAGTGCTATTCTCTCCTTACGAACAATCACACGACTCTACTGTGTCCTTTATACAATGGCTAGAAAGCTTAAATTTGTGCTCATTCTTTTTCTCTCTATAAGAAACAAAAATTATGGAGGGGAAAAAAAAAGTTAAAGCAGCTTTTTTTTTTCCTCCACACTTTAAGGGAAATAACAGGCTAAAATGTGATGTCGCTACCACAGTGTGAAATGACTTTCAAATAATGGGAAGACATGAAAGTGGATGCCACAAATGATAAGTAAAATGTTTCCCAGGAAGATGGTAGTTTCATTATAAGAAGCAAAAAATAAACACATCTTCAAAAAGCAAATAGATTTGGACTATAAACAAGGGTCCAAAGGATTATTCAAAGGCTCACCATTTGACTCCAGTGCTGAAACATAACAAATATCCTTTTGTTCTGTTTCATTCTACCCTTACATAATAGCCACTTACTGGGTTTCAAAGACAAGTAACACAATAATTGGAAAAGGAAATAAAATGGGTTATGCCAGCAGCAAAATTTCCATTTAGGAAAAGGCTACTAAAACCTGGTTAACATGCCCTTAAAGAATAAAAGTTAGCTGGGCTCCAGTGACAGTAATTAAGATTAAGGGAGACCCTTCTTTTTGCATCAGTATAAAAGCAGGCTGTAGTTACAGCAGAAAAATAAAAGAAAGCATGAGGAGGTGTTTCCTCACCCAGTGCATAATCAGCGTGTGGCATTCACAGAGCAGGGCATGGTCACCTGCGGGCAAGGCAAGAGACAAGAGCTAATGTTCCCGTCAGCAGCGTCTGCAGACTCTGAGGAGGAGCAGGCAATCACCTCCCGCTCCGGGTGACAGGTGAGCACCGCAGGAGCTGGGAGAAACCCCCCTGAGAACACTGTGTAATAACCTCTCAAGCACCAGGATCAGGCGTCTGACAAAGTTGGATATTGACGGCGCTATTGTTTGCGTCAGTTCTGGTGATTAGATTACTGCGTGTCTGAGAGTTGTTGGGTTTTTTTTCCCTTAAACAGAATCTTCCCCCAGTCCCAAAGAATCATAACAGAAAAGGCTTTGTGCTGAGAAATAAAGCACTAATGAGTTCAGGAAATGATACATTTGCCCGCTAGGAATAAAATACTTCAGGGCAGGACAGAACCATGGTTTCAGCCTTTTCCACACCGGGGAGCAGCCCCTGCCAGCGTTTCACCCCTGCCAGCCCCCAGCAGTGGGCAGAGAGCCCAGCAGATGTTCATTCAGCCTTTTGGGGCACCTGCAGATTAAAACGGCGGTCGTCTCCAGCAGAATGAAATCAGGATGTCGTAAAGAGTTGCCTGGTGCTGGAAACAACATGATGCTCTGACCGGTGGCTGAAAGAGCTACCAGGGCATCCCGCTGCACGAGAGCTCGCAAACGCGGGTTTGAGGCTCGTGGGTGTCTGTTGGCATGAAGCCGCCTGTCGCAGGCGTCACAATTGTCAGCCACTGTCACAGGGAGCCCAGTAAATTGGCCACCCAGTGAAGACAGGTACAGCACTGGTGTGGGGCAGGTGAACAAGGAGAGCAAGCAAATGAGGACAATAAAACCAAAGCCCTAATCAGTGACGGTTAAGGGTGCATCAGTTCCACCCTGCACAATTTTCAAGGCTGCCTTTGGCAAGATATCCAAGGTTACCCAAAAAATTAGTAGCCTCTGGTTGTTTGTTGTTTCGCTGTTTGAAATCAGTTGAAACTGATGAAAGACAACACCGGTATCATTAAGGTAAAAAAGGACTAGCAAAAAACATCCTTTCCTCTCCTTCGTCTCCTACCAAAATTCTCCCATGTTCTTCCAGATACCTGTTAAAATTAGCCATGACCTGTTGAGATGAGTCATTGTGACAGACAAGAGAAAATGCCACATTGTCAAAAAGTACCTCTGAAATGTGCTTAAACTAAGGAGAAAATTGCAATTTGAGGAACTAATTCTCATTTCTTGCTGACTGCAGTTTTCACAAATTTTAATTAGATATCGTTCTCATAATCACTACTGTAATTACAGAGAGTTATGAACTGCTGAAAGTGGTTCTTTGTTATTTGAAGTTTAAAAGAAAAAAAAAAAGACATAAGAGACAGATTTTTAGAAACTTCAAGTTTCTGTCCTGACAGAAGCCATTTGCTATTTTAGACCATGCGAAGTCCTGACCCGAACTCAGCTGTGATCGAGTTGCATCTGTACAAATCGGGATTTTGGTTGGCATTTTGCTATTGCAGGGATTGATCCTACACAATGAACTCTTCCCCAAAAACATACACACCCATGATTTCCCTGCAGGCACACACTGCTGTTACTTTCTATTACTAAAATACTGATAGTTAAGTGAAGTGTCCTACCCAGAATATATAGAAGATTGTAGAAGATAACACTGACCGCAGTCATATTTGCTAAACACCATTAGGAGAAAAGGTGCAAGCGCGAGTGGGATTTTGTCCTCTCTGCTAAAATGACTTGTTTAAATCGGATTCAATAACAAACAGAAAACAAACTCGTTGTAAGAGATGCCTGATCATCTCCCCTTACACACAATAGTCAGGATGAACAAGACTCAGTTCACAGCATACTGCAACATATAGTAATACTACACATTTCCAGCAACAATGCAGACACATTCTTATTTGATCTAAATCCATCCTCAGGAAGCAAACCACACTAGTAGCTTCGTCTAGAAGTATTGAATGAGTATTCTCATTAAAGGCTTTAAATAATGGGGGTTAATGAACGTAGCCTGCCCTCCTACCGTCACACAGACATGGAGAACATGTTGCAAAAGAATACAACAGGCCCTTTAAACTGCAATGGGAATTTGACATTATAAAGAAAAAAAACCCACAGCTATTCATTCTGGGACTAGGAAAGCACAAAGTTTTTTTTTTTTATTTTGACATAACTGTTGTGCTATTAAATAGAACAACAGCCCTAAATTAAATAATGAAGGTCCTTTGAAGAGTCTACATATTTTGCTTTTCTTTGCTTTAAAACCACATGCCTATTAAATAGAAACTGAGAAATCAGCCTCATAGCCACAAGGGAGTCAAAATGTCCAGTGTCACTGTTCCATTAATTTTTATTTGTTTCTAGAAAACAGAACTCTATGAAAAATGCTGGCTTCTTACCATGGTATTCCATACCAGTCATTTAATCTCAAAATCAGTATGTCACAAGGCAGCTATGTCATATTCTTTTTTTCCTCTTCACCCACACAGCTCAGGAGTCACCAAAGGCTGCTTTTTCTCTCTCATCAAAAGTGCAAATCTAGTGACCTAAAAACTTAAGCAAGCCTAATAAGAAAAACGAAAGTTTTCCAAAACAAGGATTAAGTCACTCTAAAATATTAATTCCTCCAACAGGGAACTTATTCTGACACCAAATGCAAGACACTGAGTTTGATCCAGCACTGGGGAAAACCAGTGCAACGTGTCTCTGCAGCCTAAAATCCAACTTGCTTTAGTGAATTATCATCACTACGTATTATTTATTGCATTGAGAAGCCTTAGCTAGTAAATGGCCCTCAACTGCTGCTGGGGCAACTGTTAGAGCAGGGATCATTCACACACAGACCATACTGTCTCGAAGATTATCTTCCTTTTTATGAAAATGTGAATAATTCTGAATATAATTATCCTAATAAACAAAGACTGGAAAATATGAAAATACCATAGATTATCAATTGAGAGGCACTATTGTTCTTACAGCTCCAATGCGGTATGAATACCGCTTATGGAAACAACACACTTTCTTCACGCGATTCCGTGTTGGGAAAAACGAGGAACTCCTGCAGTGCAAACACACTTGTTTGTGTCCTCCAAGCCATCCGAGCTCTGGGGATACACACTGAACACTTGAGGTCAATACTAAATATCATCTAGGTCACCCATACAAGTCCAACATTGCTTCTTGAATACAGAAAATAAACAAATACTTTACTTAAAGCAGCTTCTGGGATTTTATTTTTATTCCCTTTCCTAAAGGAGCATGATTAGGGAGATATTATTTAGTGTGTTTTTAAATTAAAAATTTGTGCAGCAAAATACCATTTAACATAGATTTCACAAGATTTCTTTTGAGATAACGCTCTAGAAGAAAAATGTCATCCACATATATCCTTTAACCAGAGTTCCATAGCTCATGCTTCCCCTAAACAAATGCAGGTTTGGGCTGTAGCTTTCTATATTCTTACTTTTGTCTGGCACTGTGCTGTGGAGCAAATAGATTGAGAGATGCAGCAATACGCATAACCTTTAGCTTAGCTGTTATCTCAAGGAAAACAGTTACTGTTGCTATGGTTGTTTGGTCAAACTGTCACCCCACATCAACATTGTTAGTATTCACACTTGATGAAAAGGTATCTTAAAAAAAGAAGAGGGGGGAAAGGTAAAGCAAAATGCTCTATAGAAGGCAACCTAATTCTCATCTAATCTCTTTTAAAAATCTGCTGTGCTAATGCTAGGCTATATGCTTATCATTGAAATCACCTAAGACTTCAAATAGGGGTAAAGATAAGTGGAAAATAATGAAAAATAGAACATCTGTGTGTATTTTCTGATTAAAGTGATGTTTAGATTTTATTTGTGAACCACCCATAAGGTATTTTCAAGGTCAGGAAAATAATGTCTAAAAAAAAAAAAAAGAAAAAAAAAAGGAGAGTGATTCTCAAGTACACCTAAACTGCATTAAATCTCTGTGCTATATGCTCTACAACCTGAAACCAATCCCACATGAGACTATTGTTTCTCAGCTTCTTGTTAGTCCCACTTTGCACATAACCTTGTGAACGACTCATCTTTCTGAATAACTACCCTCAGCCCTAAAGGTGTACCATCAACTTTTATGATTAGAGTTGGAAATTTAAATTAAACTTTGTTTCATACACAGCTGTACACAGCAAGTGTTTGAAAGAATTCCTGCAAGGTAGATTTTTAGACACTTCAATAGTCTAAACAGCGAAATACGTGAGCCAAAACAAAATTAAACAGATCCCACAACAAACCCATTCACCTGAGCTCAGGTACGAGCACAAAGTGCTTTTTATTCACAGATTTCAGGTGAATAAAGATGCCACCCTCCAGCAAGAGCCAGAGAGGATGGCATAAGGAACAAGGCTCCCATTAAGCACAAACACACCACAGACCAATACCTGCTGACAAGGTGCTTTTTGCTGCTCCAGTTCCTCCTTTATCCATTTTTCACAGAACTACTCGAAGCCAAACTCTGGTTGTTAATCTCTGCTGTGAGGATGGTGAAGTCACAGCATAGCACTGAGACCTGTCCTCCTCACAAACCACTTCTGGTGACCACCAGCTCACCACGTTTTCATCACATATTGTCTTTCCTTCTATGGGCCAAGGCCCACAAAAAAAGTGTCTGCAGTCCCAACCCTGTTTGCTTGGAAACTCCAGAACCTCCCGGGTGTCCTTTTGCACCTGTGGAGCCAATGGCAGTGAGTCACCGGGGTTATTTTTCCTGCAGGTGCTGCCCATCACCATCACTAGGAAGGCTGCTCTCTAACGGCAGACACATGTGCTGCCTTGGTAAATGTCACTGAGCCACTCCAGAAATCAATTTAGGCAGGCAATAAGCTCCAAACAGCCAGAAATGTTTAGCAAAGACACCAACTATAAACAGGGTTTATCCAAAATTATTCTGCACTCCAGCAACATTTAATAAACTGCTGGTTCACTGCACTACTTGAGGATATTATTACCGTACAAACGCGTAAGAAGAACGAGGATCCACAGCCCACACACACTCACAAACAGAAGAGTCCTCTTTCACTCAAGAGTACCCACAAGAATTATTCACTTGCCCAGGGTGCGCAAGGGCTCACCAAGGGTATGTCCACAAGAAAATCGCTCACCAAGGAGGAAGTGAGGGCTCTCAGTGCCAGGGAGTCTCCTTAGATGTTGTCCCTGCTCTCAGGGGAGGGCTCTGTCCACAGTCCTACTGCTCCCACAAGACCCATCCAAGGGGACTGCGGTGGGGGCCCCGTTTCATGGCCTGGTCAGATCTGGCTGTGGACATTACGAGCATGGTCCAGAAGCTTGCCCAGGCACCTCCTTGGCTGAGGACCCCCTCTGTTGACTGGGGGGCCTGCCCCTCCAGCTCCCCCAGCTGGGGACGGTGACCATGAGGAGTCACCATGCCCCAGAATGGGGGGGATGTGACCGTTGACATGGACCAAGGTGTGTATGGGAGGACAGGGACAGTGGGTCACAAAAGGTGCTAAAGAGCCATCAACTGCCTTATTGAAGGCTCTGGATCTCATAGACGGGTGTGCAACTGCCACAGTAAATGAGACAAGAAACGTTTCTGCTTAGCAGAACTCAGACCCCATGAGAAACCAATACACTCCTATCCTCAGCACCAGTCTTGCTTAACACCCAGATGAACACTGCACACAAGGGACCAGGAGTGTAACAACACCCTGCATCCCAGACACCTCTGCAATGATCATCCTCAGCTTCTTGGTCGTCGTCATGGTTCAAGTCTCCAGAGCACTTCCTGCACCCACAAGTAATGTACTGATGCCCTCTGCTCATCCAGCTACCTCTGCAGCAAGGCACAGAAAGTTGCTAAAAGTGTCTGTTTTCCTAAATATTCATTTGCTCTGCTATCTTCACGAAATAGGATGCCTATTTCTGCCCTTCCAGCTATAATGGAGCCAATATTTTACCTGTTGCCTTCATGTGAAAGGGTAAGAAAGGTTGTTTTATTCCACCCTGAGGATAAGGCACACAAACTATGTATGCAGACCACTGATTTGTGCCTATTGCTGCAGACAAACAAGTACACATGTAAATAAAAGAGGGCTTATTTAAAAAATGTGATAAGGTGTTTTAAGATACACCTCTCCCATTTTACATAGCTAAAACTAGTAGTCTCCTACCTCTTCCCTAAAAATTCATCCCAAAATGGTGGCTTAGTTGCAGTTGTCTCCCACATCAGAAGTGACAGCTATTACTTTGCCTCTGCACATTACTGCAGTTCAGCTATCCAGCTCATAGGTGAATACAGATTCGCACATACCCCAGTAGTGCTGAAATACAAAAATAAGGCCATTATTAAAAAGACGGAGGTTGAAAGCTACAGAGTACCGTCTTGTCCTGGTAATGCGTACACGCTGCACAAGTACTCAACATTTTGCTAGAGTCTTTTTTTAGCTCCACCCTAAGGTTCCAAATTTTACCCTGGACAAGTCTCAGTCTTGATTACTACAGCACGTAAGTTGCCATTTGCATGTTTTGGAAAGCTAAGAGAAAAGTAGGATGCTGACAGTTAAAAATGTTTATAGATTTTGAAGAAGTGAGGGGTAGGCCATAGTAGGTTCTCTGGAAGCAATAACAGCACATTATATATAAGCGTAAATAGAATAATCACTTTTATCAGCAGGGTAGGCAAGACTGCCATTTGCTCTGACATTAATGTGTTTATTGAGGTAGTGTTCCTGAACTCAGTATACTAATTTATTTTTTACCATGATTAGACCCCACTGGGAGAGAAGAAGAGAGAAGGTGTGAGATTGACCACCTATCTGATGAGCAGCATTTTCACCAATTCCTTGTAAGACGGTTTGCAAAAATATTCTTCTCTCTCTCACACAGTGTCAGAACCACTTAATAACTCAGAAAAAGCAAATGCAAAACAAGAAATGCATCTGAGACGTGAAAGGAAGAAAGTCCAAGCAAATACCTACTTATAATGCTATTGGAGACATCGCTCAGATGTATCCATCAGGCAAAAGGTACAAACAAGCATTTTGTTCTCAGTTCTCTCTTTCTGATACAAACTTGAAGCTCTACAGGAAAACAGAAAGTTACTTCAGCTCTCATCAGATCTCATAACAATTTTCAGCTATAGGAGAACTGTGTGTTGTGGAATATAACATAATAAAACCCAAGCATGATATATTGCTCAGCTTAAACTATCCCTCTAAGTCTGCCCGAGCTTTCTGTTAGCTGTGCCAAACTGAGGTCTGTAAGTCACCCTCCAAGCCTTTGCAAGTGTAATAAACTCACTTGGAAGGTAAAATTGGTGTGTGTGTCTGAGGTGAACTGGGTGGGGGAGACGAGGAGTGTCTGAGCACACTAGTATCCTTTGTGTGCTCCGAAATCAAAGCAATTATAGATCATTTTCTAAGCTAGGAGTCAGCGAAGAATACTGCTGCAGCAACAGGAGGGAAATAAATTAGGAAGACACAACAAGGTAAGAAATGGAAACATATGAGCAATTATCTATCTGGGGCATCACATAATCAAACGAGGATGAGAAATGACAAAAGCTAAGTCAGCAACAGTGTCTTAACATTACTTTATGTATCATGGAACGAAGAACAGAAACAGGCATGAAGTTGGAGGGAAAAGAAGCTGAAACACAAGGGTAATTGTAGGGTCAGGAAAAATGGGAATGAGCTCTGTGCTGTCTGAACAGTGCCATACAGTTACAGGTACAGTTACTGAAGAATGAAATATTAATAAAAAATAGTTGAAGAACTTACTCAGGATCTTCTATCACCTCTGTCTGAACATGTCAATTCTTAGGGGGTTTATTTACTGCAAATAAAAAATCAGCTTTTTCACAAAACAAAGGCCAGGTACCTACAAGCTCCATTTTTTGCCGAGCTGAAAAATTAGTGCCACAGCTGTTTCAGGACTCTACAAACGGCTCTGCTCTCCCCACCTTGCTGTAGTTGTATGCAAGCAAGCTCTGCTCCTGGTTTAACCCAGCAGGGTGTGAAGTTGCTCTGGCCCCAGGTGCTGTGGTTGCTCCGTGGCAGGGCGGTGCACAGCGCTCGGCCAGCCCAGGCACCACGGCTCCAGCCAGTGGGAGATACAAACACCATGCAGCACAGACCATCCTCAGCTCCTCCTCTTCATCATTTGCTCTGCTCTGGTTTTCACTGCTCAGCCAGGGACACGCTCCCACCGCAGGGAAAGGGGCTGCGAGGCACCTTGAGGCACCATGTCCCCACCTGCCTGGCAGCCAGGTGAGGTGAGCAGCAGCGGTGACTGCCGCAGAGATCTTAGAGAGAATTTCGGCTTATTCACGTCAACAACAGACACTTTCTAAGCTATCCCCTAAAGCAAAGAAGTTATTAAACAAGCAGTCAGACCCTCAATCCTAGGGCTGCTAACTGGTGGTCGCGGCATTGAGTGTTCTGTTTCCCCCCCACACTACTGTTCATCATTACTACCCACAGTCTTCCTTCATGCCAGTTTTTACCAGAAAATGGCAGGCTCATTCCACACAGTGTGTTAAAATAAAATCATTTTCATACAGGTTGAAAAATTAAACCAACCCAGACTCCCTTTGCAGTACTACGTGTGGGCCAACAGCCTCTGGAACCTCTTGCGTCTGTGACTAATCCCCACAGAGACCCTTCTTAGGCTGAGGCTGAAGTGCCAAGGCCTTCCGCAAAACGTAACAGCAAATGTTAAACTGCAAAGAATTGCTGAAGTTGGGAAAGCTTATATCAATTTGTGCGTAACATTTAAAATAGAAGTCCTACTTGACTTCACCCGCCAAAGCTTCAGTAGTGTCCAAGGCACAGACGCAGGATAAGCCCACATACAGGGGAGGAATCTACCTGTCAATTACAACAATTTTAGGATTTAGCTAACAGACTATGAAAGGCGTCACAGACATATGCATTTCTAAATTTGGGAAGACACACAGCTTTCAGATCTTGTTTTACTCATGATGCAGAAGACAGAAAAATAGCAATGTAAATGGTAGCACAGTCCATGTAATCCAGAATTTGGCACCCAATGTCCATAAAAGCAATTTTTGCTAAGTGCTTTTTGCAGACACTAGGTTCAAAGGGTGAAAATTGAAATTGTTTAGGCCTAAGTGGAACTAAAGAAGTGTTAACTAAGAAAAAATTAATCCACTAACTTATAAAGAGACAGTGATATTGCAAATTTTCCATCACATGGAGTATTTAAATGAATACCAGTATTTTTTAAAGGATGTTTTTCCCTTGAACCATGCTTATTTTGATGTGGCTTCAAGAACATTGCATTTGGTATAACAACCCTACATGAAACCATATCCCTCAGATGAAAATGTACCCCCTCTATTGTGCAGCAGAATGAGACCAGATCATAAAGCAGAACTATCACTTCACCCTTCAGTTTTTAAAGCACAAGTCCCAAAAATGTAAAGAGAGAATTCTGGATGACACGTACATAAACCTTGTTATCCAGAATAACTTTTCTAAATCTCTCATCTGACAGGACTGGTAGGAGCCCTTCGATTTTATTAAATCAGGACAGTAAGGGGCAAGAGAGACTCTGAATGAATTCTTAAGATTGTTTCTGGTCAACATGCAAAGCAGATTTCAAGGAGACCTTCTGTTGAACCCTCCACAGCAGGAAGCTGAGATATGAGGTAGATACGTGCACAGATGGGAAAGAAAGCAGAAAGACTCCCATCCTTCAGCCTTCCCCAGACTTTAAACTCCCTTCACAGTTGAAATTTTAAAAATATTAAAAAATAAAGAAGAAAATAACCAATGCAACTGCCAGCTAAGACTTAGAACCCCGTCAGTAAAACTTATAGACAGGAGATACCAAGCCTTCCCTAGACCTGGGCCTCTGTTTCTCTTCTTGTTTCTCAGCCACAGTGACGTGCAGCTGCATCTGTCACGGGGCATTATGTTGTGTCAGCGATGTAATGCAATAAGAGCTACAACTGGTTCTGGCACGTAAGAAAATGACAAATCAGTCTAGAGAATTTGAAGAGACAGTTTTCTGGAGGAACGCAGGTGCAGAAGCTGGGCTTTAACAAAAGTTCTTTCAAATGCGGGAAGTAAACAATAAAAAAAGGCTGTTTTACTCTAAGTAGGTTTTAGTAAATAGGTTTTCTATCCAAATGTTTTGCTACAGCTGCAAGCCACGGATTCAAAAACTGACAAACAAGATTTCTTTCAAACTCCAACACGATGTGAATGGCAGAGAATGAAACAGACTGAGAATTTCATATCCAGTTGGATCACACCACTTTGTTTTAATCAGGAATCCAGTGTAGACCATGAGAAATTGCCCAGTCTGTATGTGTCAGTGAGTCTTTCACTAGAAGTTCAGCCATTTCGTGTGTTGGAAGTTGCACCCTCACATAGGATTAGTTCACAAAGACCTTGGTGAGACTGCAAACCTTTTAGCACAGAGACTATCCTACTTTATACAGTTCCAAAAAGGAAGAGTATTCCCTTTATTATCAGACTTGTTATATTCTCCATTCAGTGTCCTCTCTTGCTAGTATGAAAGGTTCTGGGTGCAGTAGCACAGGTATTATATGATCCTATATACCCCATTAACAAGGTTAGGAGATGTTGTCACCACATCACACACCTTCTTTGCTGTCTACTCGCATCCAGCACATCATCGCCTCTTCCAGTGAAACAGTGGTTGAAAACAGAGAGGAGATTCTTGCTGTTCTACCATCATCCCACAGGACACAGACCGAAAACTCCTCCTAAGCTTCCTCACCGAAGCATCACGCAGCCTCCTACCTATAGCTGGGTTGTATTCTTCAGCAGTGTAGTCAAAGCTGCCTGGCCTGAAACTCAGGCTATGAGATCCTTCAAATGTCAGAGCGACAGGAGCAGCCCTGAGCTACAGCAGAGGAGAGGAGGGAGAAGCTTCTTCACCTTTCATGCATGGGAAAGCATCCTGTCCGTCTGCACAACTTCCACTGACAGCAGCAGGAGCTAAGTATCCAGAGCAGGAACATACAGAAACGTCAGTGCTAATATAAAAATTAAGAGCAAAATCCTGTTTTTTACTTTTTTTTTTTTTTTAAGGCAAAAAGAAACAAACAAACGAAACACACACATATTTAAAAAAATACAACAACAACAAAACAAACGAGCAAGAACTAGCACGGAACAGGGGGTGCTGACTTCACCAGCACGCCCCAGATACTTTTAATGTACGATTTTTGAGCCTCAGTGCAGCCTGGCTCATTGATGTTTTGCCAGTACTACAGATAATCTTTTGAAATCAAATTATACGTGTGCAACATGAATTATGCTTTTGGCTTACATTGCAGCAAAACTGCACATTTTGCATTATATTTTCTATTTATTTTTTTTTAAGGAGGAGAAGTGAGAAAGAAAAAATATATAATTACCTGTCAAAACTAACTTATCAGAGATGTAGACAACTGCAGACACGAGGGACATCTTAACTCACAGGGAGGATATGTATTATCAGATACACACATAACAGTTTTTATTCTTGAAAAGTTACTACTGGCATGAAACAATTTTACTATCTTCACAAGACTGTAATGTTGCTTGGAAACATCCTACTGTCACAGTACACTTGCAGATAACACTGACAACCCAGAAGCTTCTTCCAGTGACACGCGGTTCCAATGTGCCTGTTGTGTTTCCCCTGCGTGTAAAACACTCAGCCCAGCAAACACGAGGATTCTGAAGTGCCATGTAGGGCCCTGTTATCAACGATGACTGAGATGTTACTTACACACAAGACTGAGAGTCAGACATCACCCAAATTTGAAAGCGAACTCCAGTTTTGGTTATTTCCCTCTGTAAAGCATCTGAAATGGTACCTGAGAAATCTCTCCGCAGTATTGGAGCCTCAGTCACTGTCTCTGAAGTTTCTGAACATGAAAAATACTAGCACAAATAATAAGGAATGCATTGGCCTAACAAGGATTTATTTTTTCACTCACTGGCAAACCAATTTAATTAAGACCCCAAACCAATTAATAAGCCTTACTAATAAGACCCACTATCTATTAGCATATGAAGCTAAAGCAATTTCTAATTTCTCCCTGTGACTATTTGTGAGAGTAGTTATTTACTTGGTAACCACTTAGAAAGTAACAGCACTAAATAAATACCATTCTTTGAGAACTAAGCGGATGGGAAATTAAATGCTGAGTGCTTTACGTTACATCATTTTTAAAAATATATATCCAGTGAGAATGAAAAGCAAGGGAGAAATTCCTGCAAATAAGAGCCAAAAAAAAATGTCCCCACATTTGCCAAAGCCTCTTGAGTCAGCCATGTCCACGCATACTTAGCTAAACCTTCTGTCATCTCGGTGGCCCTGCAGACCGTAATAGATCCATAAGACACCAGGGTCACAGCAGTAACAGGCACTGCTAAAACTAAGGTCACGTTTAAGCCAGTTTTCTCACTGTGTTCACAAAACCTAGTAAATTAAAAAGACTTAATTATCAAGTTCCCCCCTTTAAGCAAGAGAGCAGAGAGCACCAACGCCAACTTCACCCACCTGGGACACCTGCTGCAGCAACGAGCCAAGTCAAGATCATCGCCAAAAGTATTTCAAATCCACCCATGCAGTACAATTTTGCAAACCTCCCTGAAGGAAAGGATCATTATTCAGGAAACATTCTCTCCCGAGTGGTAAACACAATTTCATCTATCATCTTCCGTTAATTGCTGTCTCCAACCGTCTTGTTCCACTAAGGCAAGCAAAAGGAAGTTTCTGGGATGAGGCCCACCACCACGAGGAAATAGATTCAATTAGGCTATTTATTTTTAACCCTTATTTACAACAACTTCTGCATTTTAATCTCACTGAATCTGGTCTCAGGGGAGGAATATACTTCCACGTCCAGAGGAAGCTGCTGTGGGATGCTCTCAAATTTGTCCCAGTTGCTAAGATGAGAGAGAGGCGGGACTGAATAAATATACATGGAGGGAGGAACTATCAGAAACAAAGCCTCAGGAGTGAGATGCAAAGATGTTTCTCCCAGCATCATAACTGTAGCATAGCTAATGCATGCTGTTTATGCTAGGCTAGTAAAAAGTAACAGAAAACCTTCCAAATCATGGAAAAACAGCGTTTCCAGAGGTTTCTGTGCTCCTCAGTGAATTTCATCTAAACTTCACCCAAAATAAAAATACTGCAACATATTTGCCATTCCTTGCGAATTCCTGAATAAGCCAACAGTAAAGCAAGGGATGTATAGTTGAGTCTACCTGTGATGTACAAATGAACGAGCAACCTAGCTGTGAAATTTATTAAGAGATTAGAAAGACTTCTCGAACTCAGCTTTTTCTCAGCTCCCCATCCAGCAGTGATTTACTCCAGCCAAGTGGAGAGCAGCTGTATTTTTTGAGGATCCTTCACAGATGATATTGACTCTAATGCCGGTTCAGTAAATTTCCATTTTTACACCTTTGCATGCAGGTGCATGTATTATGTACTTACTTTAATGCCCTTGCTTGGTGTAACTAAATATTATTTTAGATGACTCCAAACACACTTCTCCCCGTTGGTTCTGGCTCTCTCTGCGCTGCTCTGTGACGAATGCATGTGAAATTTCAGGAGATTTTGTGCACCGTGAAACATCAAAGCTGAACATGAAGTTTGCTGAGTTTACTGTTAATGTGATCTTTCTCTGGCATGAGAGAAAGGAAGGAGGAGCCAGCAAAAATTAAGAGGGCTACCTTGTGTTTGGCCAAGTATGTACTAATGGCAAGTATGGAAAAAGCATCCCATAGTGATGTAAGAATCACACATCAGCAAATGACATAACAGTGTGTATTTTGGCTTTAGTTTCTTAATCCAGACAATTTCAATGATTCTGCAAAATCTTGCAACAACAAAACAGGGCGGGTTACAATCTGCAGCAAGGGGCTGGAATGAAGGGGAAAGAGCAGAAACTTCACCAAGCAACTTACCTGCCAGAAAAGTGACTATAGGTGAGGAAGTATCTACAACAAAAAGCAACACTTAATACACAAAGTATCTGAAATTCATTAAATGTATAATTTTGTTTAAACACAAGAGTTTTCAAATTCCAAGTAGAATCTTTAACGCAGCATAGATCAAATGACAGCTTGGCAACTAAAATATTTTGCATGTATAGGTAAAAAATCTAACATTTTCAAAAACATGGAACTTAAAAGCACTTTGTGCCTCTTACGATATAAATATGTACTGACTTGCTGTTGATTAAAGTGAACATGCCCCCTTATATCAGAGACAAATGAAATTTTCCAAAAGTGATTAATCAGAGCAAATGAAATCTGTTTTGCCCTTGTGCTAAACAATTATTTCACTTGTTAATTTACAATTTGATCCTTAAGACAACACTGAATTTTATGGCTGAACTCCAGCTTTAGCCCATACTGGCTTATAGAGCAGGTGTGGTATCGTATCTACCATTTGCCCTTCAGGATATCCATGTGACATTAAGCTGCCTGAACACCAGTAATTAAATGTGAGGTGCACAGGATCCAGAGAAAGGGCAAAAAATGAGGCTCTCCAAGGAAATAATTGAGAGGTGAAGGGTGGGAGTGAGTAACACAGATGGGAAACGAATTCTGCATAGTTTCCAAGCTGCACTCGAGAGGAAATGGTACCTTAAAAATCAGCAATGCTCAGAAACGAAGGCAGAAGGAAGAGGAAGGCCACAGGGCGGTGAGGGGGGGTAAGGAGGTGAGCAGGAGTCCCACCCGGGCAGGCTGTGGACAGCAAGGCCAGCACCTGAACTTGCAGTTATGATGGACTAGAAGCGGCCTGGGAAAAACTCCTACTCTGCATGTGATACAGGAAAGCATTTTTGACAACAAGAAAAAAATTAAGCCAATTCTAACATTTCTTATTATATTTTTTCTTTTTACTCATAAAGAAACTAATTGCTACAGAACAACCCACAATCCAGCAGAAAGTTCTTTCTGGAAAAAGAAAGGACAATAAAAACTGTTGACAATTGCCAGGTAACTTATTGAATCACCTCCAATGGTCAGTTTCATTTTTTGCTGAGGATTAAGTATTCAGGCAATCGGAGAAAAGGAAACCTAGAAAACAAACAAACAGCTACAAAAAAACCAGAGAAGACTCACTGATGGATCTCTTAAACTAATTTGTGTCATCATTCAGCTAGTATTTTAATCATCAAGAACAGCTTCCTCCCAGTGTCCTGAATTCCATAAATCAAAACTAGTTTTAATTAGAACAGTTTCCCAGAAATTTCTTGTACATATAGCTGTGACTTCACTTAAACAAACAAACAAACAAACAAAAAGGAATAAAATCATACATCTAGCCCAGCAGCAGCACAAATAAAAGACATGTTTTGTGAAAAACTTTATTTTCCTCATTTCTGTTGTTACAGTTTCTGTTGGTTTTTTTCATTAGACACTCCACCACCGCTCATCTCCCTAAGGCAAAGCTTACATGAACGTGGTCCTGAGCTTGCAGCACCTGATGCAATCAGAAAATTGCTGTTTCTGAAACAGCTCCAGCAGAGAGCAAGAAGCAGCAGCAACCAGAAGGAGGCTGAGGAGAAACCTTCTCACTGTCTACAACTACCTGAAAGGAGGGTGTAGTGAGGTGGGTGTTGGTCTCTTCTCCCAAGTAACAAGAGGTAAGATGAGAGGAAACAGCCTCAAGTTGCACCAGGGGAGGTTTAGACTGGATATTAGGAAAAAATTCTTCATGGAGAGGGTTGTCAGACATTGGAACAGGCTGCCCAGGGAAGTGGTGGAGTCGCCATCCTGAAGGTGTTTAAAAAACATGTAGATGTGGCACTTAAGGACATGGTTTAGTGGTGGATTGGCAGTGTTAGGTTTACACTTGGACTCAATGCTCTTAAGGGTCTTTTCCAACCTAAATAATTCTATGATCCTATGTATTAGCTCCAGCCAGCTGCCAGGAACTTGGCTAAATACCAGTCTACTTCGAAAGAACTAACCAGGGAACTTCTTGTTTCTCTGTTTTGAAGGATCATAGCGGCAAACCCCTCCTAAAGAGAACTGTTACCAGGCTGAGGTGATCATTAAGCTCTCAGAGCTCCTGGAGAGCCGTCACCGCTCCCACTACCTCTGCCAGGCCTCCCATTGCCAGCGCTGCACATCGCTCTGGGTCCCTCTACCTCAATTTTTTGGTGTGCTTCAGCCAACAAGGTGCCTCTGCCGCCACCCCCCATTCCCCACGGAATGGCAGGATGGTACTGGCAGTATTCATAATCTCTACATCATCAGCGTGTATTTAAAAGAAAAAAAAAGACTCCATTGTTTTCTGTGAAACCTCCCATTTCTCTGTGACTTGACAGCGTTAACGCTGTTTGTGTGAAGCTGTATATCCACTGCTACATTTTTGGTTCTCATCAATGCCAAAATCCCTGTTCCTAACGTAAACGAAATTAAAGAGCTCCGTGGTGCAAATGTTAATCTTCTACACCATAAATACTTTGATACAAACCAAAATGCTGTCAGATTCCTAAAGCAGCTTAGAACACATAACCGAATCCTTAATTCCCCTCCTTGTTCCTCCTGATCCCTCTCGGTTTCACCGTGCCGTTCATGCTGAACCCCATTGTAAGACTTAGAGGTCCCTACAACTACAGCAGGTATCCAGAGTTATATGACTTTGGCTGCACTTGCCATCTTAGCCCCCGGGGAAATGGCAGTGGACCATACCATACAAAAACTCCGTGGGTTTTTTTTCTTTTCCTTAGGTAAAGCACATTTTCCTAAGCTTGGCCTCACCCTGACTGTGAAATCTCCAGTCTGCAAGGAAAACAAGGAACAGGTAAACAAGTCAAGCAAGGTCACAAAGCCCAAAACGGATTAGAAATGAAACCTCAAGTCAGTGCTTCGGGGGGCTGTTGAAATCAGGAGTGCTTCATCTACTTATACTGACAGAAGATTTGTTGCAGAAATACTTATGCTTTCACAAAAAAATATTTCTGTTGAGTCTCTAATCTGCATTTCAGTCACCCCATCCCAGACAAATGTGTCATTTTAAAATATAATGTATCACATAACTCAATCTCTGCTCTATTTCTTCTCTTACCACCATAATAATTGCCAGCATAATACCATTCGCTTGAAGAAAGTTACTCCCAATATTTATTAGTGTAAAAAAGAGGAAAATCACCCCAAATTATTTAGCTGGAAATGAAAAATACAGGATCTGGAGCTTTTAAATCTGGGATTTGCATCTAGTATGCAGATAAACGAATGTATGGATGCATTTAATCTAGACCATTATTAGAAATCTGACATGACCTGCGTTCCTATCGATGTACCTCAGCAGGTCCTGCTGCAGACAGAGAAAAAGCTGGGAAAGCTAAGAATGTGAGCCAAAGTATTATGAAATTGGTACAATTGGTTTTTTCCTCCCCTAGCATTCGAAAGTATATTTTTTTCTGAAAGGAATCAATTCTCTAATAAACTGAATTATGCACGTCTCATTTACTGGAAGAAAACACGAGAAGAGTGATTTACGGGAAGGGAAACTTATAAGAAAGGCTAAATTGGATCTCGAATAGCTGTTGTAACTAAGTATTCTTTATTTGGTTTTGATATTTTTTCACTTGTCTCTTGAAAAGTACATTACACAGGAGGAACTGCTGATGAATTTTTGACAGTATGTCTGGTTTCTTTTTTTTCTTAAGAGGCACCTTGTAACACAGTCTGCAAACTTCATATCATAATTGCATAACAGCTCAAATATTTCAGGAATCATGTGCAAAATCAGCCTTCTTTCATGGCCAATCTGAAACATTCTCTGGTCGTCAATACACAACTGCTCAACCAAGGTGCCTTTTTGTCAGTAGAGCTGAGAATAAAACAGTAGGAGGTCTCACCAAACTGTAGAAACTCTCTAAGTCCAGCCATGAAGGGCTAAGTCAAAGTCTGACATGGGCCCACTCCAAGCATTTTTTGGTAGGATTTTGTAAACTATGCATGAAATCTTAGGCACTATCAACCCTTAGCATCCATTTACAGGGCTGTAAGAGAGTGAAGATCATACTGGAGCTGATAAAACTGGGAGAAAACTTTCAAATGTTTTATTTTTTTTAAATCTGAATTTTTCAAAAATTTTTCAAATTTTTCAATTTTTTTCAAAAAAATCAAAATCTGAACTAAAGCAAAGATCACTCGGTTCTGCTCCACATGGACTGGGATATAAACAAGAAGCACTGTCTCTCACTGGCCAGGGAACAACCAGACATTGTGTTAACTGGAATCAGCAGCCACAGATCCTACTTCCTATGGTTTATAACAAAAAATCACTTCAAGACAGCAACAAACTCAAACAAAGCCTGTAGCAATTTGTTGACTTTGACAGAATTTTGAGTTTAATAATTCTCATGGAATCATGGCTCACAGAGCTGCTGCAGAACAAGTTCTGTCAAGAACAGACAAGAGTGACCTCCAGACCATCTCCAGGTGCACGCTGTTACCCAACCCTCCCTGGGGTAACCCTACCATAGGTGGTATGTCTTTCCTAGAGCAAGTGTTTTAGTGCTCTTCATTTACTTTACACTCACAGTGAGGTAAAAACCTGCACACAAACAGCTGCTACGAGTTCTCACAAATTCACACCCCACTTTTCCTGCAGTAACATAATCATTTGCGCACGTACCTGAAGGTAACACAGACATACGTCAAAATTGGCTAACAGGACCACGGCAGGTGTCACTTTAATTTGGAATTATGGTAGCGAGTTTCTTCATCAGCATTTTGTTAATTATGTTTGTGCGTGTTAGCACTCGCAAGGCTTAAAGACAGGGACAGGCACACCGCCCTTAAGGAACATCTGCATGGCTATGTGGTGGGCATCGTGCTGTGCTTTTGGGTGTGCCACAAAAAGAGGCTAAACCATTTTAAAATGCGAAGTCAGAGTGGTTTGCAACACAGACACGGCACTATTGCTATGCAGAGGCTACGAGCTGGCATAGAAAATATTTTGACTTTTTTTTTCTTTCCTTCCTATACCTGAAAACCTATGTTGTTGGTAAGTACCTGGAACATTTATTCCCAGCAATATCATGGCCCTTTAAAGTGGCTGGTGAAACGCTTTGGTGCAAAAAGCATCAAGGGCATATATTAACATACATTGATTACCTGTATTTTGAAATGTAAATGTGGTCTGCTCAGCATCTGATAGAATTATGCCAGTAGCAGCTAGTAAATGTCACTGACATTCAGTTCTCTGTTTTGAAGCTTTACAATAACCCTATTCTGCAGCTTTTATTTCGATAATATTCATCACATGAACAGCAAACTACTGCAAAGCACAGTAGGTTCTGTTTCTCAGACCTGGGGATTTCAGACATAATTTCCCCAGGCAATAAGTCTTTGACAGAGGGTGATGGGGTTCCCTGGCAGTTGTGGCATTGCACTCATGCTCTGCACATGTGTGTGCACGTCTCCAGCTCCATCTTCTCCCGAAAGTGGCAACCAGATTCAGCTCAGCAGCACTGCCACCCCATTGACCAGTCCTCCTCTCCTCTGAGAACAACACAGCAGGCCAGAGTACGTCTACTGAGAATATCTTAAGTGAACTGATGGTAGAAGATACACCACAAGCTGGAAATCCAACTCTTTGCATATGTGTATCCAGTGCTCCTACTCCCCCCAGTTTTCTTTCCAGCCAGGAACAGGACTGTTTCGTGCTACCTGGCTTCTGGAGCCCTCTGGTGCTGACTGCTGCCCTGTGACAAGCACATGGTGCCTGGCTGCTGTGGCTGCCTCACAGTCCTCATCAGAGTTCCCTGCAACAGAGACCCTGGTCTGAAGCAGAAAAACTTCATGTTTATGGTTTAGCTCTAACTTAATTCAAGCAATGGTACCTAACTGTGCAAATACCAAAAATCCAGAGGGAATCAGGAACTGCTCCTACCTTGCTCTAATTTCTCCCATTTTAAGAACAAGGGGGTTACTGGCAGAAGTTTGAAGCACGCTAACAGTGCCACCTCGCCTCACACCGGCGGGTGGGCTGCTCCTTTCTAGCCTGTGCTCCTAATGACACAGGGGCACTAATACAGTCAATACATTCTCTCTTAATGTTCAACAGCTTCAATCAGAGCATCCCAGGACTTGTCAGTAGCAATCAAGCAGTTAACAGCTTGACAGCCAAACTGGTAATGTCCAGATTCTCATATACTGTTCATTAATCCATAAATTTTTCCTCCGTCCAATAGGAATCTGCCCTTTTCATTCCCCCAGGTAACACACAAACATCACTCTCTCTCAGTCAATAACCCAGTGCTCTTTTGACGTTCTTTTGAATCCATATAGTTAATTAAGGTATGTATGTATATCCAAAATCTATACTGATTAAGCCTGGATTACAGAGCCCTTTTCTTGCTCAGACTGAATAACCACGCAAAATATGAATATCCAGACAAAGAAATCTGCTCCAGTTCCTGTGTATTTATTTGGCTTGAGATCTGCCATCAAAGAAAAGAGTGTCATTACTTGAGCACCAGGCCTTAAGTGATAGATTCCAAGTGCATCATTTTTAGAGCCATTAAAGGTTATCAGGCCTATATGGTTGCTAAGATACCATGAATCATGAAGGAAAATATAAGATAATGATAGGCAGACACTGTGATGCTTATCAGAGTATGTCCTCTGCATCTTTCTTAACAGCATCATGATTAGGATCATTTTCAAGAGTTCCCATTTATTTTCCAGCTAGGTGCAAGACGCAACCGCATTAAGTTGGCAAACATTGTTTATAATTCATATTTTGCCAAGAGTAAACGAATTTGTGGAAGTCAAGATTTGTAATTGCTACAGCAAAATTTATTAATAAGTAAGAGCGGGTGTCTGTGTGCAGGTTTCTTTCCTGGCAATTAAATAGTATCTTCAGACTCAGAATGAAATCATCCTTCATTGATTTCAAGTATATTCTGTGATAACACAGACTGTGCTTTCAAAGAGTTTTTAAATTAAATTTGTAGCTGAGGTAATTGCTGTTGCAAAATTACGCAACTGAAGTAAAGCTTTATGCTGCAGCTTTCTTGACATTACAATTTAACTGCCTCTTTTCTAAATCATAAAAGTGTGAGATGACAGATTAGGGCAAAGCTTCAGGTTATTACTGAATTATTTCATGTTTTATCTCTGGAAGTAGCCTGTGAGAAACAAAGGGATGAATCTGCAGTGCAATGAGCAGTGCTCACACCGTATCCCACAAAGTCCTCTCTGAGTTCACTCTTCCACCGCTCTAAAATGGTGAAGTCCAAGATGGGAAAAGGGCTGCAAATCAGCCACTCTCTCTGACTTGCTGCCCCCACAAGACCACTTTTAAGGATGTAATTCTTGAATCAACACACAGGAATAGTCAAACAAATTGTTATTAGAAAACTTAGCAGACACTTCTTATCTGCCATGCAGGAAACCCACAAAATTTGTGGACAACATCTCCTGTAACTCACAATATGGAGCCACACACGGCAACACTAAAGAAAGTCTTGGAGTCAGTCTCGCTGCATTACAAGGTACTGAAGAGAAGTTTTCTGGTTAGAAAGCAGCTTTTCTCCAAAAGAAATTCTTCTCAACTGAATTGATTTTATGCCACAGCCATTAAAACATCATTCTGGATTATATAGGGTCTCCTGAATTCTAAAGTTTTCTTTTTTTTTTTTTTCCAAAGGTGAATATTTTAGGTATCCCCACTTTAAAAGGGGGGAAATTAGGCTGTGGCAAAGCACTTTGGCTGGTGTCATAGCCGTCAGCTAAGTCATAGCTCATGTACAGACCTGATAATCTCATCTATATTCAGAAGAAGTCTTACTTTGGAAAGGAGCAGTAGAAGCTATGCTATGGTAACATTACACTATTACAACACTATATCTGCATGGCATTAGAAGAAAGGCAAACCGAAGCAAGACAAAAGCTAGACAGGTGGATTGCCCATATCCAAACTTTCACATAAAGTGTCATCTTAGTCTGTACTAAGGAGGCCTTTCAATACGATTTGCCGACCACCTTTCCCAAGACAAAAGAAAATACCGCTAAGGTGAGAAAAGAGGCTGGAGACACACAGCAAACGACACCAAGCAGCCCAGGAGATCAGTGACGTTATGCTACAACACTTGCATCTTCCACAAGATTTAAACTGGATCTGCCACAAAACAAGACTAGTGACACTTCCTGGAACTATTCCCTCTGCGCTAGTGCTTATTTGTTGTATTAGTCCGCAGTTCTGACTCAAAGCAAGGTTTCCCTGTCCTTGGCAAGACCCACTAACAACTGCCTCGTAATCTAACTCTGTCAAGAACACTGGTCATTTAGACATTCATTTAAAAATAAGAACGTTGGTAGAACAGCCTAAGAGAGAGCCACCCACAACAAAGAAAATGGCTAGTAATACTTCTAATTTTCCTGGCACCTGCAAAGATGAATAAACATTGACATCTGAGTACTGTAACTCTTTAAAATAAATGAGCCTTGAAGATTATCTGTCAGCTAAAATGTACCCAAGGACTTGCTTTGTAATGTTTCTTTTTTAAAGAATGTTTGTTTTAACATTGTTGTTGCAACCAGCCAAAGAAAAATGTAGAGCCATCATAAAAAATATGAGCAGATACCCAATTGTTAGAGCTGGTTTAGGAACAATCATAGAAGTGATGGACTATGCGACCCAGGAGAGGTTCTTTCCAACCCTAATGATTCTCAGAATTGATTTTCTTTTGTAACTCACTTTCAGTTAGTGCTTTAGAAAAAAATAAAAAGGGTTAGATCAATGTTAGCTTCAATGACACAGTCATTCCAGCTCCTGCAGCATTTTCTCACTGTGGCAATCTCTTTATTTTCTTACTTGTTTGAAGACCATTCTCCACTTCTCTGTTCCTGGTTGTACATAAAAATAAGGGGTCGGGCTTCTAGTTTGCTGACTCCAGAGTTGCAACATTAGAATGAATTAGTTAGCAGAGAAAACTCTGAGTAAACCCCTCAGAGAGTGAGTTAATCTGCCGCAGTTTGGAAGAAGTGATCTTCGCATTCGTTATCACGCTTACTAAACAGAGGCACTTCTAGCCAGAATCTAGAGCACAATTGCACATGAAGAAGAACTTTTTACAATGACAGTGATAAAACAGTGACTCAGGTTCCCCAGAGAGGTGGTGGATGCCCCATCCCTGGGGACATCCCAGGCCAGGCTGGATGGGGCTCTGAGCAACCTGAGCTGGTGAAGATGTCCCTGCTCACGGCAGGGGTGGACTAGATGAGCTTTGAAGGTCCCCTCCAACCCAAACCATTCTACAATTCTATTCTACGATTCTATGTAAGAAGTGTGGCTATCAGCCCAGTTCTGTTCAAATTGGTGTTTCCACTGCCAAAACTGGCAGACTCTTAAGAGCAAATTTCCAGCACTTCCTCACTTGCAGTCAGCAGCCTAAAAGCAGGAGAGCATTATACCCCTGCTCCCTCTCCTTTTCAGTGCGCTGGTGTAATAGTCTGGGCCTAAACAAGAAAAGAAAACTAACCCCAAACTATCCACCCTATGCCTTTCCAATGAACTGCTGTTTCTATCTGGTTTTCTACAGTTTCTGTCTTTCCTTTTGGTATCCCATGTTACAACTTATAAAGGAAGTCAGAAACCATCAGGCTGCATTTATGTTATAACATTGATTCATGCTGTAAATCAGACTCACGGCCTGATCCTGCTGTTGCTGAAATGTTCATAATTTGCTGCAACATTCATAATTCTGATTCAGCACACTCTGAATTACCATCTACTGTGTATTGTCCAAATCCAACACGGCAGGAAGACTCACTGACTGCTGCCCTGTGAGTCTTCACTTCCACCCTGGTGTGCACCTACCACGAACCGCACCGTCCGTCATCTGCCTCATATGAACAACTTACCATCCCAGCACCCACCCCAAGAGTTCTAGTCTACAAACTCTCCAAACTTGCTGCTTCACTCACCTTCTGAAACCATCTATTGCTACATCTGTGAAACAAACAAACAAACAAACAGATGGATGCTGGGGATATATCTGTGCCCTGCATCAAGAAGATTTGGGAGAAGACATATGGACTAGCACTAACTCATGAGGACTGGTGTCTGAGAGGACCACAGTGAATACAGAATAGTTTACGGGCATCCCAGGATCTCCCTTTCAAGGCAGCTGCCCATAAATTAATTGCAGAGCAAAAGGCCCAGCTATTTCTCAAGGAGCCAAGCTGATTGAAGGTATAAAAGAAGTCTGCCTAAAAACAATAATTAAAAAATCAGAACGCCAATGGTTTTAGAGTGCTGTATAGTGGCCTTCTCCAAACTGCCCCTCGGAGCCACCGAGATTAAGCACAGAACAGCCTCCTTTTTGTCTCTTTCTTGAAAAGAAGGAATTGCAAGATGGAAAAGGAAAAACAGAAAGAAAAAAAACCACCAAAATGCTCAACAAGGCTGAATGCCCAAACCTGAAATTAACGACTCGAAAGATGCTGCGTGTTTCTCCTAAGGTGTGAGGGTTTCAGGCACACCAGATGTCTGGAAGCAGTGGGAGTTGAAGGGGGCAGAGGGAAATGAGCTCCCCTAAGCATTCTCATGGCCTGCCGTGACCAGCTTTGACCTGTAGTGTGGTGTCACCTGGAGAGCGGGCAGTGTGCTGCTAGAGCTGCGTGCTATGCAGCAAAGTGACACATTAATGTACAGACAGCCAGGACCTCACAGTGAAGCAGGAACCATTACAAACTGACAGCACAGATGCACCCACTTTGATATATTCATCCCTGGGAATGCTGTCCCGCTGATTGATTTGCCTGAGATACTTGGTACCTCATTGCAGGAAGGGCTTAAGTTTGAAAATCCGAGCTGCTGGAGGCAGACCTCTCCCTGGCAAGCCCTGTGGAAATCTCCCTCAGGCGGAGTTAGCAGCAGCCAGTCTCCTCTAGTATTTGTCACGTATCTTATTTTTGCATTTCTCACTTTAGTGGTTCTCCATATCAATGAGAACGCAAAAGCAAGCTGTACGGACAAAAGCTGGCATGTCTGTACAGTAGCAAGGCTCACTATGCTTTTCTAACTGGTTTATATAGCTTCTAATGTTAAACGCTAGCACTAACTTTGGTTTGGCTTTTCATGTGTTAAGACACCTCTTCAGCTCCAGAAAACCTTAGCTGGACGCGAACCCCTGGCAGCGATGGCCGTGCTGACACCCTTTCTGTGTTGCTCCAACAGCCCACGAGCAGCTGCAGCCCAGGACCTCTGGCTCCTTTGTATTGTTGCTCTTTTCTGTTCTCCCCATTTAAGTGCTCATACTGAGAATTAGCATAAGAAACTTTTCCCGTACTTGCCTTGTCTAACTCGCTTATCTCCATAGGATGTCTCATGAATTCCCACAGTGTATACTGTCTTGTATTTGTCTGACAGAATTTCATTCACCTTGTGCCAATATAATCCAATCAGTTTATATTGCAGAACTAAGACTCGCAGTATTTTGCTTTTGGCATGACAGCTTTCCATTCTGCCTTCCAGATTTGTCATCAACAAACATTTTTGCTCATCCAAAGTTACTTGCTCATTGCAAGACATTTACATAATTCACGGTGTTAAGAGTGTCCTAAATCCAATAAAAGTCCCCACCTTGTATGATTTTTTCCACGGTGCTGTTAATCCCCAAGAAGTTTCTCTCTCTCTCCCACTCTCCCATAACTCCTGCCACTTCTTGGATTTCCATCAACCCATCACATGTGGAAAAGTGTGTAATACAATTTAAGGAGGTGGCCTACAATTTTCTTGATTTATTTTATCCCAGTCCTACATACTGTTCCTGTTGCATTTGCTGTTTTCCAGACAGGCAATTTCTGGATGACACATGCATGGAAGTAGAACATCCAGAATTATTGCTACTTCACGTAACACGGTACTTGGCATGGTCTCATAAATGCATTGGTGGCCTTGCATGGAAACTGAGGATTAATACGAGCTGGTCCCAGATATTATTGTTTTGAGTCTCCCTAGCCTACATAAAACCATTGCCTCACTGACTTTGAAGCCATTTATGATGATGTGTAAATGGCAGATGACAGCTTGTACCTTGTCAGCATATTTTTTGTAAAACCATTAAGAAATTCATTTAATACTTCAAAAATCCCACTATGCCCTTTGATGTCACTTTTCATTTTACTGTTGTAGTCTAACCTTCTCCTTGACTATTCCCTTGATTTCTATTCTTCCGAGAACAGTTTATTTATTTCAGTGCTGGATCTCAAGCACCTTAGCTAACAATATCTATAGCATCCCTTCAAATATCAGTTACCTGCTCCTGCAGATTTTCTTCTATTTCATCAGGCAATGTGAGACCATTTCATTTTCCCTTGCAGAAATGCAAGATGTTTAGGACAGATTTCTGGGTTAAATCTGAAGGTGTGGTAGGTGGGCATAATGTTCCTGAGCAGCTGGTACCATGTAAATCCTTCAGAAACACTGCAGAGAAAGTCTGCTCTTTAGCTGCAGATCAGGTGTAGAGTGAATCTCCAATAGTAGTTTTGTTACTAGGGATGAGCTGCGATTAAAACTGCTTAAATATTTTGACAACAATAGAAAGTTTGTCAAATGAGTTGAACATTTCATTTCAACGTTTTCCAAATGAAACTTTTTGGCACTTGCTTTAACAGTGGTATTTCTCCCTTGAAAAGAAAACCTATCTACACCGCTATAGAATTAAAAGGGAAAAAAATAAGTAGAGGATTACATCACATTAAAAAAAAAAAAAGGAGAATATTCCTTTTTTGACCAGCTGTAGTCCTGGACGAGAAGAGAAGATGCAAATATTCTGGAAGGAGGCAAGAATAAGAAGTATTTTTTCTGCTTTCTTGTTACTCCAAATCTCTCATCCAAGAATACAAAAAAGATTTCTAGAACTGTATATTTCTCATAGTAGCATGAAAAACAGTTTATATTGTAGGCAAAAGACCTAGCATGCAAAGCAGATCCAGTCAAAACTTAGAATTTCAATTGGCCTGAAATACTGACATTGTAGAATTTGTTTAGTTTATATTCAAGACAAATTGGCCTTTTTCTTCCTATAAAGAACATTCAATAGAAACTCTCTTGCTCCAGAAAACACTGTGTTTCCAAAATTCCTCCCGATACCAGAGGCTGCTGACTGAAATGTGTATTGTTTAGTCAGTCCCACAGTTCCTACAAACCAGTTTTCCTGTGTACTAGACACAGAAGCATGAAGAGAGTCCCAGCTTATTCAGTTGAGCTGTTCTGGCTTTCAGATCACCAGTTTTTCGAAGTTACAAAACTATCTTGGTTCTAAGACAACTCAGGGATAGATTTCCTGCCATGTGCTCATTTTGAAAAATAGACATTTGCAGTCATTGAGCCGTAAAATACCACCCATCTGCAGTGCACAACCCAAGAAGTTTGCAGCGGACGGCAGAGCGCCACACATTTCTCTTCACTTCTGCTCTATGTTTTACTTCTGAATCATCTTACCTGTAACCCCATGGCTTCCCATTCTCATCGTTCCTGCCCAAATAAATCTTTCTTCCTGCAAATACCCCCTTAAAAGGAAATCTCAATAACAGCACACTATCTGGAGATCATAATGAAAATTTAAAAATTAGTTGCACACCTACAGAATTTTATATTTTCAAAATGCTATAAAAACATCAGCCCATGTCCCCAGGAAGTAAAGCCAGCAAAGTGTCATGGAAACCAGGATAGCCAGTCCACTGTACACAGTCCTCTGAATAATTAATCCATACAAAACTCCAACGAAAGATAAGATTCTTCTCACTTGCCTAAATCTATTCAGTATGCTTGTCTAAGAAATTATGGACCCTGGAGCATTGAAATATGAACATCAAATCAGAACTCCGAAATTCACTGTCCTAGCCTTGGGTTCAAAACTCATCGTGTAGAGCAGCTTACCTCCCAAAGGGGAAAATTTTGTCCTTGTAAAATTTTTCACTGTTCTTGACACGAGTTGATTGATGCACTGTTTGCATCTCACACCCAAAATCAATGTTACAAGACAGAAGAGCTAAATGCTGATGTTTCTCATGCACCAGCTCTCAAATTAGGAAGGAGGAGGAGCTACAATTTGATCCTTTCAGTATCTAACTGATGGTGATTTTACAAAATAATTACATTCCCATTTTCCTGGTTTAGAAGATCACTAACCCGTAATAAATAGCTTTCAAATTATGAGCTACTGAATGCATGGATTAGCCTCCTCATCACATTCATAAAATGTTTTATCCACAGAGGTTTTCATGTTCTGATCCATCTAGGTTTTGTTGCCTTTTTTGTTTGTTTTTGTTTTGTGTTTGGTTGTTTGTGTTGTTTTTTTTTAATTGCCGATTTTAAATATTAAAAAAAAAAGGCTAAATAGGTCTTTCCTTATGTGATAGGAGATAAGAAACAGTATAACCCAGTCACTTTTAGTCCATAGCTGGAATATCAAACACACTGTCAGTTTGTGTTCATTACTCCAGTACAATTTCGCTATGCAAAAATTTACTAAGAAAGCCAACAATACTAACTACTTTGCACTCATTTCTCTGCATCATCATGGGCAAGTGTATAAACTGATATGTGCATTTTAGTTACCTTTTTTATACACCTGACATTTCCAGTGAAACTGCACAAAGCTTAGTTTCAAATAAACATCTTTACTAACGACATGCAAACTAGCAGTGCCCCGCTGCCTCCTCACGCTGGGCTCTTTTTAGAGAGAGGGTCTCCAAGGTTCACTGGCTGCCCAAGAGGAGGTTACACCTGGGAGCAAGGATGCAAAGCTCACTCCCACACTCAGGGAAGTTTTAGGGCACATTTCCCACCGGCTTCAGCGACATTGGATTGTATACACACAGTAACACTGTCCAAGTTCCAAAAAGTCTTTTCAAATGAGGCATCACAAATTTTGTAGACTCAAAGAAGAGTTTCCAATCTCATCCAAAGCCTTTAGGAGGCAAGCATTCCTGATACAGGCTTAAAAAAGAAATGAAAGCACGCAGATTGGAGCAGAGCACAGGTAGAAGCATCGAGAACACCAACTTTAAAAAATATTTTGATTTCAAGGTTTTCATGTCATCAAAGGCTAAGAAGCAACATGAAAATTGGTAACCTGGAAAGAAAATGTAATCTCTAGATTTCCATTAAATTGAACACAGAAGTACAAATCTATCTTTGAACTAACAAACTGATTAATCACCTAACAGCACAATACTGGTTTTGCCAAGTAAAATTAACATCAAATAGGGATGACCCAGTAAAATGGCTTAAACAATAAGACATCCTTCTCCTTAATAAAAAGTCCCATAACACACACAAATACAAACAACAAATTAGAAAGCCCTACTAGTAGTCCTTCTACTGGCTTTTACACCTTTTCATCACTCACTGATTGCCATCATGCATGTTTAATTATGAGGACAACGATCTGACCAAAGCATTTCAGCATCGATAATGGTGCAGGCTGCACAAATGCACTCCAGCAGTCCGTCATCTGGTCTGAAAAACTATCAAATAACTATGAGTTACCTTTAAAAACCATCCTGTCTATTGACAGAAACACTCAGCACTTGCTGAAGTTCTTTCGCAGTCTCTCCAGCTCAGTTACACACTCCTCCAAAATATCTGCTTGCTATAACAGTGAGAAATGTGGCTTTCATGCCTGCTACTTCTTTCTGCTTGTCATTTTCATTGGTTGAAATTTAGATTAATATAGCCAAATTGCATGCTAGCCATAAGGTCTTTTTTGGCTGGTTTCTTTAAAAAGACTCTTAATTGGTTCAGTCAATTATGAATTATGGGCTCAATACAAAACGCCTTGAATTTAAATGGACAGACTTACCTTGCCTTACATAGATTAAGTCTTCTACTAGCAAAGGAGTAAACCCAAGCCTTTTCTCATCAACTTCAATTTAAATTTCTACCCAGGTGTGTACCACAGCAGCCTTACCTAGAAACTCGGCAACTTTTAAAATCTTTGCTAAGGAACAGTAAAAACTGGGTTCACATTGATTTTTTCCTTCAGACATTTCAGGAGAGCTCTGGAAGGAGATTAAGTGAAGGAACAAAACAAATGATCCAAGTGCTTGTCAGCAGTCACGCTACTGGTTCATTTGCATTGCAAAACTTCTGAGATCTCATGCTCATTTCTACTGCATTTCTCTGCTTAAATGTAATTTAGAAACTTTATAGACGGCACCTGATGAAAACCCATATTTCTGGGTATGCTGTAAGCTTGGCAGAGAAGAATCTATTCGATTTTACAGAAAACTCAGGAAAACAAACAAACGAAACAGAAAGAGACAAAGAGCTTGTGTCCCTGCAAATGCCTTTGCTTGTGGAGCAATAAGTTAGTAACACCCTACACATCAGAGGAGTGCTCGTGTAACCAACATAACAAGAGTCCCATCTCACCTTTGCCCGTCTTCTTTGTAAAACTTAAACTCTGGGCACTCTAAATTATTATCTCCAGAACAGAAAGAAGTCATGGGGAAACCCTTGGCCTGGGCCTGTACGGGTCTGTGTGGAGTGGAAGAAGAAATGAAACATCAAAGTCCAGAAAGCAGAGAGCTGTGGTACGGAAATGAGGGAAAAAAGAATAAGAGGCTGTGCTCCTCTGCTTCTACGGCACAGGACATTATGGGAAATTTTAAAAATACCCAAAATAAGAAGAGAAGATAAGGTTTGCAAGGCCTGTGTGTGGTGCTTGCAGCCAGTTCAGCCAACTGACTTAAAAGAGAAGTGATCCGCTAATTTTTTTTTTTAGACTTAAGTACTTCAGAGCAAGGAATCTTCTTTCTTCTTTATACTGTGCTGAGCACAACGAAGATAAATGCCTTTGTGCCCCTGTGTGATGTAAAGAACAGAAGCAGTACCTAAAGAACAGTACCTAGGGCAAACAAGGTGGCTGAACACATTAGAAAAAAGAATATATTGTCAGTATATTTTTTCCTTCTCAGTCCTTAATGTTTACTGTCCAGGGTATTTAAGGCTCAAGTTTTGCATTGACTTCTTTAGGACTGATGACAGGCTTGAAGCTAAACACGCGTTTAGGTGCCTTGGCACAGCAGAGACAATAAGCCCAGCACAGCAGAAGATTAAATCTCAACTATAGTCACTGTTAGGATATCGAACTACAGTGTTCGCTTTGCTTTATTGCTAATTTCTGCACATATGTCTGTGATCAGTTTCAGGGCTCTAACATATGGTGAGTGCACCTGCTAAGTTAGCCAGGGCTGTTGCCTCAAACAACAGCGGACACTTAGGGCAGGATCTGCCAGGGTGTACATAAGAGATTCTAACGTCTCTCATGCTGTAGTGCTCTGCTACTACCCCAAACACAGCACCATGGCACTGTAATAATCTCAGATAAACAGCCTAAAATGTTTTGCAAGCTTACTACAGAACAGATTAATCACTCTCGTCCAGTTAACCAAGTTTATTATTAATTATCCAAGATTTAAATTTATGTTATCAGGCTTTTGGTGCTCATTTGCACGATTTGGGGTGGAATACTAGCAGACCACTTATTCACCCGCAGTCACGTTTTAATCTATAAAATTATATACATCACACAGGAAACTGGCAACAGCATCTGCGAGAGGGAACAACAAAGTTCAAGCAGGCTTTATCACAGAGCTTGGCAACAGCATTCACACTGTTCCTTTAGCAACAAAATCTGTAACCTGCGCTCTCTGCATCTCCCATTGCCATTCACCCACCATCCAATTAACAGCCCGTTAAGTTGCTCACCTGCAGAGCCTTTTCTTCCCGGGCAGCTGCAGCAGAGCTTTAATCCCCCTGCTCCACACACCTTAGTGCGGGACTCACATTGTTGTATAATAGTTCTTGACACTTTTTCAAGTCCAAACACATCGCCTCTCCAGCACGTTTTGCAGCATCTTCAAAGAGGTTATGCTTTACCAGATCCTTCTGGCCTGCCCATACATTAGATTCCCTAGACCGCAGCTGTAGTCAGGTTTTTAAAACAACTCCTTACTTACACCACACAGAGCTATTCACCGTGTCTACTCTTCTGTGTTTCAACAGATTTGTTTTGGCATCAGCCTCTTCTGACGGGTTGGCAATAGTGCGGCAACAGCACTGCGACTGCCCATCCTCTGTAACAGAGCTGCTTAGCACAAACAATCTCAAGCTCAAATCTCAAAGACTTCATGGCATTTAATATCCCGTCTCTATATCTGCTTCCCCAAAGTAGGTTCTGGATTGTATCCACAACTACAAAACAGAGATTTTTGTAGGAACTCGCACTCTTTATTTTTTGATTAGCAGAAAAATCAGAAAGAAACTATTTCAGTCATAACCATCAAGGCAACAGCTTCTAAGATTGGAATGTAATTAAATCCAAACCTCAAAATCTCATCTTCAGTTTGGACTTGAATCCAATTTTTTTGCATTCTGGGTATCCCTATAATTTTATATTGTCACATGTAACACCATATCCTCAGTCACAAGAAAAGGAATTGAATATTTTCATTTTATTCAGTTCTGTTTAGTTTTGTAAGGGTGCTAACAGCACTGAAGTAATTAGCACAGTATATTTTTTTTTTCTTCAGTCTTATTTCCATATTCCTCTGTACACTCGGGGGGTCTTTTTACAAGATTATTTTTTTACTCCTCCATTAAATTACTCCCCGTGCTTACACCTGAGTATACAGAATCATTCTAGTGACATATTTCAAACTCAGGCTTTTGAAGCTCCCCTGTCCTAGTGTTGCTAGCAATTTTTGTCTATGGAAGATTGTAAGAGCCTCCAGAGCATATTACCATCAACATCTGCAAGAGCCACCGTACAATATTAGCCAAGGCATCTTTAATAATGCAAGAAAGGTCAGCAGCCCACAGAATATCATGTTGAATATTGAAGAATTATTAATATTTTTCTCTGTGCAGATTTCACAAGTATTGTTTGGGTTTTTTCTGATTCATTTAGTGCTAGCAATGGGGGGGGGGGTGTATTATTTTTTTGTGTATGCCAGAAAAAAAAAAAAAAAGGCAAAAAAAATCTTTCTAATCAAATGAGAGTAAGTACGGATGTATATACATCACTGCTTATATGTCAGCGCATAAAAAACAGCATAGAGATCAAACGGGTAACACACTCTCTACCTGAAATGTAGTTAGTTCCCAATAATTCAATTAGAAATTGCACTGTAACTGCTGGTGGGGAAGGTGGGAGCCAGGGCTAACAGCCACACAAGCCGCCCCCTCTCCAGGCCGTTGAGCATGAGGAGCTAAATTCCATATTTTGTTCTTTTCATGCCACCAGAGTTAATGTTGCTTTACAACTAACAGGTTTTTCCTGGAACAACTCAGGATGTGATCACATAACAGGGTCTTGGCCTTTTGGCTACATAATGCTTTTGTGATCAATAGCACAGAAATTAATGTGTTTATCATATCGGAGCATTTTAAAAATTTCATACATACAATCACTAATTACCTCAAATGCCCATGGTACCGCATTTCGAAGTGCTGGTCCAGTGCTTTCAAAATTCTGCACAGGAATAAGTTGAATTAGGCAGTCTGAAAAATCAAACCCACCTAATTTCTCCTGTTCACCCCAGGTCATTAATCTTCATGGGACAAATTACCACCGGCAGCTGAGCGGCGTGGCACTGATGGACTGCGGAGACAACAAAGCCACACTGCCAGAACTGAGAGGAATATTTGCCTTGTCTCCTCTGCACTTCTGCCCTGAAATCTCCTCTCATTTTCTTTGGCTTTCTGGTGTAAATTATTAGCATTTATAATTTTTCATTGGTCTTTTCTTAGAATTATCCATTCGAGCTCACATTGAACCATCCTCTGCTGACAACTGTATGTCCACTTTGATTGCAATTTGACAAAGCAATTTTGCAAGTTTTAAACTGTATTTATTTGCGTACTTCTCTTCTATACCATTCCATTTTAGAACAGCAGAACTATTTTAATAACATTTACAACCCTAGAAATTACATAGGATCCTGGTATGGTGTTAGAGGCAAAATATTGGTGTTAAACTAAAACGCTTTTAGCTGAATTCAGGGGGTTTTGTCATGATGAAAATGTGAGCTCTCGTCGCAAATATAACAGCAATGCAGAAAGATGAGTTCCAACTTGACAAAAATAAAAATTTAAAATCCAATTAGAAACACAATACTAAAAAGTCTATTTAATTTTCCCAGACAAATATTATGCTCTTTTCAGTGCGGTATGCTGTATGCGTGAATTACCTCCAGGTTACATTTGCTTTTGTCTGAAAGCTTAAGGGGAAAAATACACAAGCCTTTTTCTTTAACCTATAGCAGTACAGCCAAAGGCACTGATGAGGTCACACAGTACATAATAAACGATCAGTAAAGAAAATGATGCCATATGTTGCTTTTCCCTTGCTGTACTTAGTTGTCTGGAAAATGATCAACAATAGTTGCAGCTAAATTGCATCACATTTTTCCGTTATCAAATGGGGTTAAAAAGTCATGTAAATAAATATACATGAACTAAACGGAAACAGCTGGAAAGTTCCCAGGAGGGACCTCTAACAACCTCCAAGTTGGACGGGCCATGGTAGATCAAGGGATCGTTATTAAGATTAAAGGCTTACACCAAGCCTGCTGTGAAATTCATCCTGCTGAATTTTAACTGTTGATGGCACAAAATGGAAAGTACTAAGTGGTGATATTTATTAATTCCTAAAAAGAAAGGTGATGAGAGAAAGGCTACATTTTCTGCATTCCTAACATGCATGGTGCTATTTGCTGAGATAAAAAACTCTGAAGGTACTTCCTATGGAAATCAAATATTTCAAGCGAACTCTTTCTTGTATTGATTTTCTGGAGAAAAAAAAAAAAATTAGCCTTGTTAGTGCTTTTGGTTTTTTTCCAAAGGATTTAGACCAACTTCATTTTAGAGAAACACACTACAGCGGTGATTGCAGCTAAATCTAAACTCCTAAAAGCAGGTGCTTTTTACCATTGGTGGTTTGACCTACGCTGTTCCAATTGCATTGGCTGGGATTATGCTGCTGTGCCTAACAAATGACAAAGATGACAGCTGTCTGAGTCTGCAAGCGTCTCGCTGTCCTCGTGGGATCTCTGCTCCCTGAGTTGTGTTTCTACACTAAGTTAGAGAAATGTTCTACAAGTCCCCTGCAAACGCGAGGCCCTGTGTCTCTCCCGCGGGGATATGTTAACGGTGTGTTTACACCGCAGCCGATTTCCCTGCACAGATTGCCACCCTCTGCAACTCACTCAGCACTTCCAATCCAAGATCCGTTACCAGCCAGAAAGTCCAAATGTTTAAAATCTGAAAAATCTCTCTTGGATGTTCCGCAGTTCCCTTCATCTGAAAGTCAATCTCTTACCTCAAAGAAGAGAGCGTTGACAGTTATTAGTTATACTTGTTGAGAGATTTACATGGGAAGAGTTCCTTCCACATGCAGGCGGTGTGGAATTTATGTATATTTGGAAAAATATTTAGGCTCCTGTCATGGCTTTGCCATCTGTATTCATTGGCAATCATACTCCTCAGGCAAAGAGCTATGGTGACAATGTAAATTAGGTCAGAGTGACATTTGTCCTCTTGGATTGCCGGAAAATCCTCAAACCTGCTGAAAAATAGGTGTATCCTGTAACCAGGAAGGAATACCTTATCACACAGGGCTGTATTTTCAAATGATATCCTGATCACTTGAGCCTGCACAGAGCCACATCATACGGTCCTATATCTAGTACTTAGCTTGGCTTAGTCAGACCTTTATCCACTGGAAAACTGAAGAATTTGGCTTTAGGCACTAAAAAAATATTTCACATGGCAAAACTCAACAGTTGAAACACTACGAACAGTTTTATCTCCAAGAAGATTATTAGAGACTGTCACAAGACACTCGCTTTGTGCTTCAGCCAGTTCCCACATTGAGGCCCATTGACAATATTTTGGAAGCCAATCAAAACAGACTCACATTTCTGAAAGCTTGAGCCAAAGAGGTTACATTCTCATCTGGCATATGGCATCACATTTCAATTGGCTTTAAAGCTGCCCTATCAACAGGTGCCTCCGAAAGGCCTGATACCTGTGTGCCAAAGACCCGGGAGCTCTAGGAACATCTGTCACGGCCCAAAATGGGTACAGCTGAGGGAAGGATCAATTCAGCAACCTGGTCAAGGGGTTCAAGGTGTAAGCGAAGGCAGAAGTTTAGTAAAAGACAGTATGGGGAAAGCAGAACTTTAATCAGCTCTGAAGAGCAAGATTCTCTTTAGTTCTGAAGCGTTAAAGAGGCATCCATCTCCGTTCTTGTGTTGTGCAAACTCCAGAGCTCTTCTATCTCACTTTAATCTCACAACATTTACAAGCGCGGCACACGCTTAGGAAACTTGAAAGAAGCCTGTTCACCAGGTGGGTTTACCCGCAGAGGTCCCTCAGTTCTCCCTGTCTGTGATACATTCTTGGAAGCTAAAATGTTATAAACTGACAGCAAAGCACCTTTTTGAGTTGACTTGTGAAAATGGTTTCAGTGAATAAACAAATGTATTTCCTTACTCTTGACAGACAGCCTCATTAAGATTTCACAAAAGATCTGCATTATTAAAATCCCTGTTCTCTCCTGAGGAATGGAGGCATAGGCATCTCAGGTGATGCTACAGTGCCCATTCAATGAAACCTACAATATAGCTGCTATTTTTAAAAAGAACACTTAGTAATAGAGCAGGTGACCTGTTTTTGCAGGATGAAGCCCACTCTTAGCAACAGGAGAGATAGAACCAACCATTTACCTATGGGTAAAAAGAAGACTAAGTTACACTAGGCGTCTACCCTGCCTTCCTGGCATGTCTTGCTTACAAAGGTATTTTCAGAAAGCAAGAATAAAGTCTAGTAAGAGTGCTTCAATGAGTGTCTTAGGGTTGGCAACTTCTTTTATAATCATGACAGTGTAGTATATGGAAAAATAAAGATAGGAAACCAAATGTACAAAACTGTTCATTACCAGTTGTTTGGACCACACTGTTCAACCTGACTCCTTTCCATAACACATCAATCTGCTATCATCGTTCTGCCAGATAAACAGGCAAGGTAGTTAAAAGCAACCTGGCAAGGAACCTTTTAGCTCCTGAGCACATCATCACAGCAGATACAAGATTTTTCCTAATGAGTGCAAATTACTCTAGGACTGGTGGGTCTCTGTGGCACACAAGGAGCAACACACTCTACCCTGCATACAAGAGTGATTTTCACTTAGAATGATAACGAGCCTTTTGTGTTCTGGAAGTACCTAACAAAGCGCTCTGTAGGAGGCCCACTGTGTTAGAATTCATTAAAGGAGCCAGATCTATAGATTAAGAGAAACAAAATGGTAGCATTTCTGCCTTAGCCTGAAGCTCTCTCTTTGCAGTCCTGAGCTTTATGGGAAGCACTGGAATTAAAAGAACAGTTGTCACTATATCAAGAAATGAGCTTTAGAAAAAAAAAAACAACTTAATTTTAAAAGCCATTGCTCAGGTGGAAATGGGGCAGTGTCTAAAAATGGGTTTGCTGTTAAGTAACATAGAATAAAATTTGGAAATCTCTGGAAGCCGTTTAAGAGATGTGACATCGCAAGTGATATCGAGCTGGAAGTCAGTGCAGCGATGCGGTGGCAGCAGGTACGCTGCTCCCTTAGCAGCTCCCTTGAGTCTTAAGTAGACAATGGCGGGTGGTTTCTTCCCTTACTTGCACAAAAATGCCACATTTTATTCAGCCAACTTCAAAAGACAGAAATTTACCATGCTTCTGGCTTGCCTCTTAGCTGAAAAGAAATCTCTGGTGAAACTCAGAACTGGATGTAACTCACCAACCCCACACCATCTAGTATTAGTCGTGAGGGTAAGAGAAAATGCAAAATACTAAGGAAACATTGGGGATCCCAATTCATATAAGCAGGTTTTGTTACCCTTCCTCTTTCGGAAGCAGCTTTATTGACAGCTTATAGAAATTTCATAAAACTTCAGTTCTATTTAAGGAAATGAGAAATATCCCCACAACAACAGAGTCCTATTGCAGAGTGTAAGGAAAGGAGGAGGCCTGAGGAAAAAGGAAAATATGTCTATAAATGAAGAACTGGGACTCTCTGTAAGAACTATAAAGCATAGCAGCTTGCCACAGTAAAATCAGAGAATATTTCTGCTTCCGAAATGGGAAGTTATTACAGTCTGCAATCAGAAAGAAGATGAAAGCTGCACCAACGAAGAGAAGTGCCAAATTCACACTTGAGAAACTGTAGAACTAAGTGCCTATTAAAAAGCCAGAAATCAGACAGAGAAACATGCAAGGGACAAGGTTAAGCATCATCAAAGAGAAGGATTGAAAGAAGGTCAATAACTGCTCGGACAGGAAAGGAAGATGAATAGAAAACTGTTCTGGACCACCTCAGACCTCTGCTTGGCAGAAGGGTATTGATGGGATTTGAAGTGACCAAGAAAAATGTGAAAGATGTGTCCTCCTTTCTCTCACAAAGTGAACCAAAAAAGAGACAGAAAAGAAAGAAAAGCCAAAGTGAGGAAAACCTCCCTCCAGGTTCCTGGGGTTTGCTTAGGACAAAGGACAGACTTTAAATCGGATGTTGTAAAACAGCGCCTTTTAAAACCATCATTTCAGAAAAGTGTTCTACAAGTTTACATAATACTGTATAATGACTGGATAAGGAACAGACCCTTCTGCGCGTTTTAATTGTATAGAATCAGTTTTTACTTTTGACAGAGACATAACTCATTTGAAATCCTTTGAAAAATCCCCAGTAGGTTATCCTGCTTGCCCAGACAAGATCCAGAACAGCAGGTATCTTGAACACTGCAATAATCTCATCAAGAAAACCGAAGCAAAGACTACACTTTAAAAACTGCTTATGAAAAGCAAAGGGAAGAAAGATATTCTGATAAGATAGGAAATGAATCTGAAGGATCTCAGAGAAGCCTTGCTCCTCGCACAGGCTACTAATGGAAACTTTGGTAGGTCCCTTTATCTACTCATGCTTCATGTTCCTCACCTATAGAACAGAGGTAACAGGGTCATTGAAGCTTTGGGGTTTTTGCTTAGGTGCAGACAATTTGGAGCTGTGACTACCTGGTAACACGGGGAAGCACGGTGTTTACTGCAATGAGTCTCCAATGCAGCTTCTTAGCACTGCTGTAATACAAATAAATTTCAAAGCTTTGTGTTTTCAACCATTTTCCAGTGGGAGCAAATTCCTTTCCAACAAGTAATTTATTGGGGTGGGGGTTGTCCACAATTATATCGTAGTCTATCCAGACATAGGAAATGGGCAAGAAGAAATATCTGGACAGGAAGGTAAAACTGCCTCCAGCCTGCAGGAACCTGATGGGGCCTGGGGGTGTGGGCCCAGGGTGCAGAAGCCACGATCAGAGACAGCAGCCAGACAAGGGAGACAGGGGAAGAGGGTCCCCAGGCCAGGGAGGAGGGGGCCAACCACAACGAGCTCAGCAAGTCCTTCAGCTCTACCAGGAGGTGATAGATGGAAAGGACAGATCTACAAACCCTTCTGTATCCATTCTTTCAGTTCTCATCACTTTTTGCTTCTACATCCCAACACCGGTTTCCTCACTGAGAAACATCTTCAGCAAATGCAGGTTGTGACCAGGGCAGAGATGTCCAAACTGTAACAACCGTCAAAAAGGCTCAGCCTTGCTCTGCATGCCCTTGGGAAAGCCAGATAACAATGTGTAAAAAAAAACCCAGACACATTTTTTTCACATCAGTGTGCCAAACCAGGACAGAACTGGTGGGCAAAGATGGGTTGGTGCAAGAGGCAGCTCACTCATCTGCCCCATCTGTTATCTGCAGACAACAGAGGGTTACATCCTGTATTTTTTCCATATAACATCTCAAACTATATATTGAAAGAAGAGAGTATGACAAGATGAAGGAGAGTGGTATTCAGTGGTATGTCAAGGTGATAAAAGCTTGAGATTGGCTAGATGAGCACTGCATTCATGCAAGCATGAGTAAAGCAGGAGCCAGCAGGTGACAGCACGGCCCAAACTGAGCTCCTCCAAGGGTACCAAGGGTGTAAGAAGTGTTAAACAGTGTTTTGACGTCATTTTTGGAAAGGACTGAACTGCAGGACCTGTGACAAAGTCCAGTTACCTCCGGGTTTCCTTTCCTTTCTGACAGGGATGATAGTTTTCGGATAAGCTACAGTACATGAAACAGACCTACTTTTTTAAAAACTTGTTCTCCATTGCAGGAGTAAATGTGATGAATTCTCAGTTGGGATAAATACAGCCTATGTGATGAATTTAAGGTGGTGAAATTTAAGGCTGGTAGGAAGACAACAACTGTTGGAAAGCACCATGAGCAGATGATGGATGAAACTAAGGAAACAAATGGATAGATTGTCAAATATACAACCTGACGGCACAACGGGAAATTGATGGCAGCTGTTTCAGCCAGAGACCAGACCTACCACACTGCCTTAAAGCATCATTAACTTTAGTATAAAAGCTGTGTGCTACAGAGACTTTATTAGGCAGAATCACAGGTGTTTAAGAACTTGATGAAGTATTTTCTTGACATAAGTGTTCTTGTTGCACACACAGATGCTGTGAGAGCCTTACGTGTACCCCAGAGTGACCCAACGTGTTTGACATGCTGAAAGCATCTGGTGCACGCTGGTAAATGGCCTGCATGGCCAAAAGTGCAAATTGTGTACAGTCAGGCAAAAATATAGTCCATTTATACAGGTGAAAAGGCCAATGAAGTGCACGTATCAGACAGTGCCTTCTGGAAGGTGCAGTAAGGGAGGCGGGAGAAGCGGTACTGTGGCTCGTGCTTGTAGCATAACATTAGAGTCAGTGATCCAGGCAGTTTGCCACAGACATCTCTACCAGCCCTGGTTCCCCCCGGCTATACCTGATGCGCCTTTGTCTGCAGCAGAAGGTGTGCAGGTGTGAAACACTCAGGTCACGCTGCTGTATAGACACTCCAACGGGCAAGACAGCAGGAGGGCTGCTTCCTTACATATTTAGGAATTCTTCCTTGAGCATCCATTCAACTTGAATTTAGCTAAAAATAGACAAACAGTTGATTAATCTGGGGAAAACAAAAACAAGCTGAGTCAGTGGAGAAGACAAAACTTTCCATAGCAAAGATGTGAGCTGTACAGCAAAGCTTGAGAAGAAATGGAGTCCTGCTTGCTTTGTCAGTTATTTCTTTGGCTATTTTTGATAATATCCTAGAAGCTCTTAAAGGACATTCAACAAAGAGGTCACTTGGAAGTGTTTGCAAAGATTAGGGGAGATCAGGATGCGTTTACTGTGCACTATTTGCCACACACTTGATTCACTGTCATGGAGGAAGAAAACAGCAGAATTAATCCTCACAGAGGAAATTAGGATGATATTGTGCTGGGTCACGTTCCTGGATTATAAGATTTCCACCAGTCAGTCCTGAGTTATTGCTCTGCAAATATTCAGCAACCTAATTTGATAGATACTCTGAAAAAAATTGCAATAGGAAATTACTTTTGTTGTGTTTCAGAATAAGCATTCCATAAAAAAGAAGAGGCATTTAGCTTGACACCAGTAAATGCCCGAACCTTTATTAGCACAGGCTGTATTTCAAAGTAGGTCTCCAATCATTCTGTTGCTATTAGCCTTCCTAATAAGCTTTTTTTTTTTCACAGTTAGCATGAATTATTCTGGTTGGGAGGGTACCCAGGCTTGGTTAGATAGAGGGCTGCCCACACACCTGTCTATGTCTTCAAGGTGAACCAAGATGTGGATTAATGCGCCCAAGCATAGAAAAAACTTTTCCTCAGATGCCTTCCCCTCAACCCCCTGTTATCTCATAGAACACTAAGCCTCAGTCAGGTGCTCTTCTACAACTTTCACCCCGAAATACGTGTTTTTCCTTAACTACTTTGCACAAATTCTTGAGAGAACACATGCGCAAGTGACACTGCTGTAATAGTTACACAACTCAAACAGAATATTGAAACACACAGATTAAAGATAGGATTTGACTTTCTGCTTTCAAGGTGACCTCAAGCTCCTAATACAGGGTTTTCTAAGTCACCCACACAGGTAAGGTCACCTGCACTTGTGTGCTGTTCATGGGAATGTAACCCCACTAGCGATTTTCAAATTCCCCCATGTAACTCTTAAAAGTGATACTTCGGTAAGGTCAACAGAAAAGAATCATTTCTAAAAGCACCTGTCTGGAACACGGGAAACAGGCAAATCCTCTGAGTCCTATTACCAGGTCAAATACTGCAGATTAATGGAAACCCTGGCACATTCGATGGGATGCTTCAAACCAAAAGACACACATTAAGCTCATGGGAATCGCGTGTTTGTGAAAGGTGTGTGGTGGAGCAGGGAGATGATCTCCTGTTTCTGGGAAGAAACCAAAACATCCTGCTCTTGTGTAACTTTTTCACATCCTTTCTAGCTCCCTCTACCATATTGGGTAATTCAGCCCTTCCTGGCATATCAGAATTACAGTCAAAAACATTTTGCCGCATCCCAAAGGTCCAGGATACTCAACAACCAGGTCGTGTTGGGTGGAAGGATGACCCATGGAGCCTGAGACAGGCTGAGAACTAACAGTGTCAGGGCCAACTGACCGACAGGCCAACACTTCTCACCACGGCTGTTCTGAAATGCTCAGACATATCTTATTAATAAATAAAACCAACTTAATAGACTGCTTTGCTTTTATTCACCATGTGAGGTGGCTCCTCAGGAAACACAGGATAGGAAAGACCGTATGGCCTGTTACAAGCGAAAGGGACAGGGAAACAAAGGCAAGGCCAACAAAACCCTCCCGAGTTGACACAGTCCAGGTGCACCACGCACGGTCAGTCTGTAAACCACCCTAGGCTGGAAGCAAGAAATAATGTGAAGAATAAAATGCTCTGGTCTTTAATAAGCTCTGAACAGTCTCTCACAAAAGAGTGACAAGGTGGCAGAAGCTGTCGGGAAAGAACTAACGGATATATTTTCTACAGGTAGGCTGTCTTTTGTTTTATTTTATGGAGCTCACCATTTTCTGTAGAAAATACTACTTGTCTCTACAAATCTTTTCTCTCCCTTTTCAGCAAAGTTCAATTGACAGCATAAAGGGTTGCAGGAGCTCCCAGACAAGTTGCTAGCAAGAGATGAATAACCATAACTTTAAAATTGGGAAAAAAATAATTTCTTAATGATTCCCCTGACAAACAGAAGTGATGCAAAAATACAAAACAATGAAATCAAACATCAACAAAGAACAAACAGCTTAAGAAGTCGTTATCCCAAGTAAGGTTTGTGACTTGTGCAAAGTCGGTGCCTTTATAACATCCTGCTTAGGCCTCTTTTCAAAAATTTTTTTATACTACCAACGTAGCTGGGAGCAAGATCTCATTGTACAAAGCACTGTGCAAACAGAAGAGAAAAATGGCATTTGCCCCAAGGAGGTTAGGCTGTATTTAGAGAAGACAGATGGCAAACGCAGGAACAGAGGCTCAAAAGGCAGCCAATGGCTCATGGAGCAGCTACACAGCTCCGAAGTCAAACGTCTCAAATATTTGCCTGGTGACCAGAGCTCCAGATTTCATTGCTTCCTCAAGTCCTTGTCCTGCCTGCAATGTGACATGCAAATGCATGTAGGATTGCACTGGGGTATATTTTCCCTTGCATAAATCTATAGAATTTCATCCATTCTGGAAATTCATGTAATTCGACCAAACATTCCTGCTCTAAGTAGAACATGCAGATGTAGAATGCATGCAGGTCTAAATTCATCTAAACTGTTAAAAACAGCACCAAACTCAAGCAAAAAGCCCAGAGAAATCATATCCTACTTCAGAATACTTAAATTAGTTACACTCATTTAACTCTACATATTCCTGCAGTGCAAAGCAGTACTTATGTTTATGGTTCAGATTGCAAACTCCTCGCTTTTCAAGACACACAAAATAAATCTGATTGCTTTTGATGGAGTTGTTTGCATCAGTATGAGCTCAACAGCGTAAGTGGTTCACTCTTTCCTTTTGGTAGGGCTTTGTTCTGTCACCCATGTTTCTCTCGGTCACTTGTACAACAAAATTGCATGTATCATGGCTGGGCATAGTGCTGTCAGTTCCAGCGAAACCCATTCACTGTGGAAATGTGGCCAGTTCAGTTCATAATCCAACCCAGCAGAGCACACATGCTCTGGTTTCTGTGGCGTTCCTCTGTGCTTAAGTGTCCAACTTTAATTTTTTGAAGTATGTGAAAGAGTTAAATGTTGACTTTAGAATCTCAGTGTCCTTCCCACTAGAGAATTATATTTCAGCATACCATTATGGCAAATTTTACTAATGTTTGCCTATGGGGATAGCTGGGTAATGGCACCATCTGACTCATCATAATTTGATTCAAACTCATATTGCTTTTACTTTTTCTCTTTGCCATTCTGGCTTGTAACAGTCAACAGCAGGCTGAAATTTTACCTAAATGAGAGCATTTTTGCTCAGCGAAAGAACATTACTCTGTGCCATTTGCTTAATAGTTCACATTACTGTGTAGGGAGTGCTGCATCCTTAGGCCAAGTTCCTGGCACCTAGTTTGTTAAAAGTTTCAAGGGCAACATAACAGCAGCTTCTGCGTGGTAAAAACCTTATTGTCTGGACAAAATTATGGTTTCTCAGCTAGACTGGAAGTCAAGAAAAAATCTCAGCTGTATATATATATATATATATATATATCTGGGCAGAGGTAAGTGAATAAAGGCAAGCTATAGTGCTGCCACAAACTACTGATGTTTTCATGTGAAAACAGCCTTTATTAATACTGTGTTCGTGCTGCTGGTACGGACTTTGCCATCCTTGAGTTGTGTTTTCTGCAAGAGCTTTCAATGATATTAGTTGTCCAGAATAAATAAATAAATAGGAATGTGTTGAATTGCAAGAAACGGAAGAAAACTCCTGAACAGAGGAGCTGAGTCAAAAGTGGATCAATGTAGTGGTGACAAGTGAGACAAACGATCAGCTTACTGGAGTGAGATCCAAACCCAAGGGGAGCTGACAGCAGTAGTGCGTGGGCCTGACCCTTCATGCTTCCTCGTTGGAATGAGAGCTGCAGCGAGAAGGGCGGCTGCACCGAGGGCCAAGACGTGACAGCACAGCCCTGAGCATCTTTGCTACGACAGGAGGAAGGGCAAGGAAAGCCCAGGTGACAGCTGCTCATGCTCCCGGTGTAGCAGAGCACGTATTTAAGCACAGGACGCTGGAAGACTGCAGAATTTCCCGTGTTTCCAGGACTCCACCGCAGGGGATAGAACCACCAGTAATGTCAACAGCTGAGCTGTGTCAAGGAATGTTTATGCTTCCTTGGTGCTTACCACATGTGGAGATCGCCTGGGTTGCTTAAATCGCACTGAAGCTGCTAGTACATAATCTGTGAAAATAAGACTATTTGCCTTGTCCATGCAACGTTGTGGGACATCAGAAAACACTCTACATAGTATGAAAGGTATCATGACACAGTACAAATGCACTACAGTGTAATTTCAACTTGGACGGAAAGGAGCACCCTCCCTACCTCACTCAGGTTCCTAACTCCTTCACCACAGCCCAGGAGTCACACGCAGCTGCGCCAAGAGCAAAAATACAGATGTGTTTGCTGGGCAGGGGAAATGGCTTTGGTCAGGCTGGAAAAAAGTTCAGATTCAGATGAAAAGACACAATATAAAAACCAACAACCATAAAAAGGAGCATTAGCTGCACCACTGAGAACAGAAAGGTATTTCAGACAGATCAGATTTTATGTCCTGTGTTCCATATCCTACATGTATTTCCAGAAGTAAAAGAGACAATAAATCTGCAATAACTACAGAGCCATTTGCCCCAGTCCATAGTACTTTGAAAGTTTAAACCGATTGCTAACATGATAGAGTATTGATCCTAAAACATAGCAGCACAAGCTATTTACCTCTAGATATAACTTGTTCATGCAAAATGTTCAGGCCCATACTTGCTAAAAGCCAGCCAAGTGTCCAGGAAAACTGTAAGTAACAGAACATATCTTAAGAAAGAAGTGTTCTACTTCACAAGCAGATTTCAAAACTACTTATTTATGGCCAGAACTGTGTACATCAAATTTAGCTCTCTCTTCCATTTGTAAATGGCACACCTCCCAGTCATTATTTCATTATTGTTTCCTGTGGATTTTTTCAGCCTACCTATTGTTTGCTACTTCTCATTTGAGAATGCTGCAATTTATATTTCAAACTGCTAGAATAAAGTGCCCAGTGCAAGCATCCACCTTTATCAATCCAGAACTCAACTCATGAAAATGCTATCCACCGAGTTTGTATTTCCCATCTTGAAATCAGAGTTTGGCAGTAAGCTGCTACGCTCTCTTGAGTGAATCAGGGCATGTTCTGCAAATCGCTTCATGCACCAAGGAAAACATCCCTGATCCATGCCCAGGAAGCGGGGTCATCGCGAGGAACAGCTGGAAGTACCCGCACCGCACTGAGCTCAAGTGACGGGAATGCCCGTATGTTCAGACTATCTTAATTATAAGAGTAGGGGTTGTAGAACATCTTTTCATCCTGAGGAGTATTCTGTGTCTAACCAGTGAAACACGCTGGTTGTGAACCTACTACACAGCACTACGCTACCTGTATGTGCTAGTGCTGCAAAGTATTTTAGCAAAAGAAGCCAAAGTCTGAACTTCAAAGCAGAAAAAAAGTAGTAACATGAGAAAGGACTAAAAACAAACTGGAGTTTAAAGTGACACAACCAGATGCACACAAAAAATGAAAATAAATCCTTTCTGAAGTTCCAGCTTCCTTTCTCCCAATAGTTGATCATATTTTTCCCCTGAAAAAGTTCAGAGAACATATGGGACAGAATTTGATAAATATCTTGAATAATATGAGAAAGATGTTAGTTATTGCCAGCCTGTGATTAGCGTTGATATTGATCTAGAAAGCTAGATATTATTATTTTTAGACTACTATAAAGTAGTTCAGTGACTTATGCTGAAATTATTTCAGAAACTGGTTTTATTAATACACATCTGTGTGTACTTCTAAGCAGGTGATAGAAGTTTGATCTTCAGCTTTAAAATCATGAGACCCTTAGTTGCTAGGAAACCAACAAATCTAATTCCTGTGTCTCTTATAACACAAAAATATAATTATATACTGATTCTCTCAAAGAAACTCCCGCTATGCATTTTTCAACTCCTGCTTTTGTCAGTGATATGAAGCTTTCTTTTGATTCATTAAGGCTACAGAAAAGGCACATCAGTTATAAAGATATTGGTAAATATGTTAACAAAAAAAAAAGATGGAACATTCTTTTATCAGAATTTTTCCTTTCTCTCATTGCTGAAATAACAAACGACTGAGCAGCAAGTTATAAGGTCTTGAAATTTACTTCTAATATGGATTTGCAAATTTATCTTTTATATTTCATTAGCGTGATTGTTGATCATTTCTGGTTCAGAAGATGTCTTTGTAGACAATCAATCTAGTGTCTTTATGAGAAACATTATTCATAAACACATGTAAAAGGTCCGTGCTTTCATTACAGCATAGCCAGTTAACCATCTATCTATGTGTGCCCATCTGACCTTGCAATTACTGGCTTATCTATATGATGCATTGCAACCGAGTTATTAATTCTACTTCCTTAGACTTTTATACTTTGGCTTGGCAGGTCTACCAAGAAGAATAACACATATTCCATTAATAGCAGTTATTAGTGACATGATCGGAGCCTGAGTATAATTTTATTCAAAAAAGTGTTAATTTGTCTGTGGACATAAGCAAAAGTAAATACCCCAAGTTCTGGGAAACTCATTTCTTGATTGTATCAAAGAAACGTTGCTGTACAAAAGAAAGAGTGATATTGTACACTTTTATAAGAGAAAGAAAAATTAAATGATATCTCAATACAAAAATCAATATACTCTTCACTAATTATCTCATATTTTCTCAATGTACATCAAAAAAATACAGACGCAGCGATGAGAAAGAAGTTAGGAGAGTCAGTTTGTTCCCCTCTTCCAGGGTTCTCAAAACTCCAGAAGTCCCCATTTTCCGATTGCTTTGCTTGGGATAGCGCAGGCAACACGCCGGCAGCCACCAGCCCAACATCGCATCCCTTAAGCCCTGGCGACCACAGCCGAGCCAAGGGCCAACACCCAGACAGGCTGCGTGTCCTCACTGCACAGGAATGCCCCTTCTGACAGAAAATGAGAAACCTCAGCTGGCACAGATGACTTTTCTTCCCCAGTTTCAGAGCCTGCCCACAGCCAGCCACGCTGGTGCTGCCAGCTGCTGCCAGAGGTGCGGTGGCAGCGCTGAAGGGCAGGCTCTCAGGCCATAACGATGTGCCATGTAAGAGCTGCTGGTACTTAGAACTGTTTTTCTCTTTGCCTTGAACAAAATAAATAGGGAATGACATAGAATAAACTGCATTAAAATGTTTAGATTGCAAATCACACACTGAAGCTTAGGAAATGGCAGACTTTTATGCTGCCACGCAGTCTTTAATTCTGCCCTTTTGGGATTATGACATGTTTTTCAAAATCCATGATCTGAACTACTTTTCCAAACACAAAGCTTTGAGCGAGATAAGAGCTCAGTGTTGGAAGATAAGTGCTGGAAAAAATCCAGCATGCATAGAATTAAGATTGCACAAAGAACTATAAATTTAGATTTTCCCAGTTCTCCAATTCTTGACCTTGCAATTGAGAGTCATATTTTTAACGTATAACTTTAGTGAATAAATCTGCATATACACAAACGTTGTTATACACATATCTCAAATACACAGATCCATTTTCTCTATTGAAAACGTTTCTCTTATAGAATAATTTATAAAATCCTTTGCCCACTTAAGTAATCCTAACAGAAGGATTCTACTGCAAAGATGTAACTATGCCCCGAAAGCTCACTGTGTACTTCTAAACAGAAAACATCTGTCACTAAAAAAGCATCGCTTACCAGAATAACATCTTTCCTTCACACCCGGCAGTTCCCACCATGGTTCTTATGTACACCCCAAAGAAAGCTCTAGAGAGAGTAGCAGAGCTCTATCGTAAATGGAGATGGAAAAGACTAAGATTGTTTACCTTAAGAAAAAGACGACTAAGGGAAGACATGATGAAAGGAACGTAAAACAGATATGGAATGGGGGGCTTGGAATCTACCTGAGAACAAAAAGCTGAGTGCTTGCNAAAAAAAAAAAAAAAAAAAAAACAAACAAACTAATTATCAGAGACACCCTCAGCATCACAAGCAGCACGTTCTCCAGCACATGCCTTGCTACAGCTGTCAGGTGCATGGGGAACTGTATCAATACCGTGCTTTTCTGTTCTAGCACTAATATCTGAAAGAATAACAAGATAAACAGTTTCCTCCACAAAACACAATAGAATACTACAGCATGTACTGACCTTCAGCTCTTGGACTCCATCACTCTCATCTGAATGTGCAGTGCCAAGAAAGCCGCATCTCAACAGGATGAGCAAAAACGTCTGAAGGACGGAAGGCGCAGCCTGGTCCACCGCTGCTGAAGAACGCCGGCCTGAAGTGGCACCACGGCCAGGGCTCAGCAGAAGTGCCTCCCATCTCAAGTCACTGCTGCCTGTGCCGTATCCCCATGAGAGCAAACCGAGCCTGTGCGAGCACGGCTTGGATGCTCTAGGCTGACCATTGGAGCGGGCATTTCAGAGCCACTTACTGCACAGCTGAGACAAGAAGTTTACAACAAGACCATAGAAGTCGCACTAGCCAGTCAAAAGTAAAAAGGAGAACTCAGATTACACAATCAAGCATTCATTTGTAGAATTATTACTACAACTGAAAGACAGTGAAAGAATAAAACACAAAATTAAACTTCAGCTACCTTCCATTAGGCCACCTCCATTCTCTGCACTGATCATCTCATGTTTCTGTTTACCAAAGAATTTAATTAAAAATCAGTTAAAGAATATAGTCTGGAAGGATACACATTTCTAAAGTAGCTGGAATTACCTAAATTAAAAACGCAACAAAGCACACGTGGAGGGTGAGAAGAACAGATGCAGCAAGAAAGAGAGGAAAAGAGAAAGACAAGAAGCCACTGTTCTTATAGTTAGCACAAACATGGAGAGCACAGCCTGCAAGAGGATTACCAACAAGTCACTGGAGCAAATGCAGCTTATTAGACTCCACTGTGAATATAAGTCAGGTAAAATGTCTGCGGGTACACTTCAGAAAAGAAATAAAATCTGGGAAGAGAGTTGGGCTCATACACAGTTTCTTTGAAGTTTTTTTTGTTATTATTAAAAGCCATGCTCTAAAGAAAAGTTGGAATAGTTTGCTCATTTACTTGCCATATTAGTGTAGGTCAACATTAAAAATGAGAGTATGAGGCTTCGAAATCATCAATTCCCACTCTTTTTTCTCTGCAAAATTCAGAAGGCAGAAAAAATTTCTAACTACAGTATCATTGCTCCTATTTGTACTTCCCTAGATCAGAGCGGCATGTCCAGTCAGGCCTTTAGAAATGAGCATCTCTGCAGAGCACGAGTAGCAATTATCCTGACTTAAAACTACCTAAACACTTTGTCTTAAAATAAGCCTAGCTGTAACTATACACATAATTCAGACTCTGAGCCTGAATGTAAGCTCTGAACATAAAGCAAAACTATTGCAGTTGCCTCCACAGCTGGTCTTTTCCCCCCTGTATCCATAGGCAACACTGGGAGGCAAAAATGTGAAGGTAAAAAGAAATGAGGCTTAATAACCTCTATTTCCGCAAAATTCAGCAGGAATCAGTGGTAGCCACATCTGCAGATTACACCGATGCAAGAGGCAGAGGATGCTTTCGTCCAAGCTGATGTAGCTACCCTCCATGCCAATCAATTTTGCAGATTCATTCCAGCTAAGGACCTCTCCCAAATGCAAACAAAAATTAATAAGCCTAAAAAATGTACATTGATATCAGTGCTTTTGCACCACATCCTTATAGAGGAGAATGTCTTTGCAGCTTCTTCAGGACTCTCACAGAAATCAATCACTTTCGTTCATTTGAGGTAATGAGTACTTACAGCATCACCTCTTTTGAGAGGAGACGGAGGAAGGGAAGAGAAAAATAAGCAGAAGAGTAAAGTAGGTCTTGAACCTCAGGCTCTGAGTTTAAAAGGTAGCTTAATCTCCCTCTAAAATAATAGCTCCTTTGGTGCTGTTTGAGGACACAGAGGACAAGAGAATTAATTTGGAAACTCTCTTGTGTATATGACAGATGAACAAAAAGGCTTGTCTGTACCTTACAGGGGAGTGTCAGAGTTTATCCACTTGGAGTAGATATACTGCTTTTTCCCCCAATATTTTATTTTGTGCCAGTACTTATTTTATTCACAAAGTAGTGCTTTAGCTAAATTATGCAATATGGAGAAAAGCAGCCTAAGCTTATACATTTATTATAACAGAAACCATATATAGTTCACCTCACAGAGAATGACTGTTAGAAGTTCAGGATATAAAATAGAAGATTTTTTTAATATATTTTGTATTTTATACCTCCAGGCATAAAGAGGTAGCTCTAACCAATGGCTTTAGAAAAATTGTTTCATATCCATAGCACTGTCAATAATGACAAACAACTAATCTTCCCTCAATAAACGTATCTTTTATAAGAGCACTTCCTTTTACAACTTCTAGCATAGAAACTGTAAGAAAGAACACAAAAAGATTAGGTGAGAGCAACCTGACCTAATACTGAAAAACAGATTACTGCTCTCCTATATTATAGAGGTTCTAAAATCAGTTATTTCTATGTGGAACAGCTCACAAATATTAATAACGATTTCTTGCAGTAGAAATTGGGACGACAATAAGATGTCCCCTCTAGTCTGAAATAAGGCAAGCATGTTAGATGCTTTTCTCTCTCAAGATGCAAAGGTGACTTACAAATTATCTACTGTGCCTCAGCAATAAATTGAGAAAGAAATAAAATTATAACTTGCTACCTGGACACACACATACTTTTCCGTCACAATTAATAATGATAGTTTTATTATAGTCCATGTAGCAGCTAATCAATAGGGTTTGATACTTGCACAGTCAACAATAGTTCCCGTGTGCTTGCATGATGTCCACTGTTACAACAGGTAACTTCAGGCTACTGCATTTACCACCTATGGCCCAGCAACAGGAGAGAAACGTGCTCATACTCCATATATCACTCTTAACATTTGTTCAGATACAGGCTGAACACTCCAGAGCACGAGGTAGAAAGGCAGAACAGGAGAGAAAGAGGGAAAAGAACAAAAGGCAGGTGGAATAGGAGGTGAGATTACTGGAGACTTAGAGGTGGGAATTGCAGTTCTGCTACTTCTGGATCATTTTTGTTCTGTGTTAGCTCAGAAGAGCAATTCCATCCTTCCTCAGAACAAACAAACTATAAAACTACCCTCTATCTCTCGTAGTGAACAAAGCCACATGCAGGACTTGGGGACATGTCCCAAAGCTATCAGAAAACAGATCCAGATCCCCATGAACCTTGGACACGTCTCTGTTGCAGTTGTTGCAGCCTCATAAGACCAAATTTCTCCCATTCTAGTTTTCATTACATATTCCATTCATTCACCAATCCCCTTTCATCTCAGTAATAAGCCACCAAGAGCAATAGAATGTTAAGTCCAGAAAACAGTGGGTTGTTTGTTTTGTTTTTTTTTTTTAAAAAAGTGGAGTTGAGGTTCTTCTGTGTCTGGATTTCTTCGTCAAATTACATACTAATGTTTGATTTCTCTTTTTATCTTCTTTGAATTTGTGATACTGCACCTAGGATATTTAGGATCTACTTCACAAACGTACTAAGGAACTATGGGTGACCATGATCTTCATTTGGAAGAGCTGGTTTGGTTTTGAAATCCTCAAAGACCAGACCCTATAAACCTTACAGGGTATTCCAAAATCAAAGCTTTCCAGATATCTCACTACACTGAAGCCAACAGCTTCAGTATCTTTAGTCTTCATTAGTTCCTTGGCTTTCATCTCTTTTCTCTAGGAGATGCGATGATGTTGAACTAATATCAGAAAGGTAGTAAGATACAACAGGATAAAATGCACTGTACAATGTAATATCTGTACTTATATGCAGAGTTCCTATTGTTTTGTGGCTTGGTATCTTGAGACTTACAGTTTTCTACTACAATGGAGGCTACAAAAATGACAGTAGCTGTAACTTATGCTCAAGGTTGGAAAACACAGATGCATAAGAACTGATGCTCTGGCTGCTTTTGAAAAACATCTTTTGTCTTTTGCCTTACAGTTTGCATCTTAGGAAGAGTTATTTTCACAAGGCTCTTTCAAACTCTTTAAAGACTGTGAAAGGAGGGGTCATGGTTTAACCCCAGCTGGCAGCTCAGCCCCACACAACCATTCACTCACTCCTCCCACGATGAGATGTGGGAGATAATCAGAAAAGTAAAAGTGAAAAAACTCGTGGGTTGAGATAAAGACAGTTTAACAGGTAAAGCAAAAGCCGTATGTGCACACAAAGCACATATTCCTTCACTGCCTCCCGTGGGCAGGCAGATTTGTTCAGCCATCCCCAGGAAAGCCAGGCCGCATCGCACGCAGCGGTTACTGGGGAAGACAAACGCCATCATGCCGAATGCCCCCCTGCTTCCTTCTTCTTCCCCCTAGTTTCTACACTGAGCACGACATCATACGGTGTGGAATATCCCTCTGGGTAGCTGGAGTCAGCTGTCCTCGCTGTGTACCCTCCCCACCTTCTTGCTGGCAAGCCAGTATGAGAATCTGAAAAGTCCCTGACTGCTCAGCAACAACTAAAACGTGTTATCAACATTCTTCTCATTCTAAATACCAACCACAGCACTATTACAGCTACTAGGAAGCAAATTAACTCTATCTCAGCTGAAACCAGGACAGTAGGTTTGTTATCCTTCCTGCTCGCTGGAGCCTTCGGCCCCTGTAAAACACAAAATCTTTTTCTTTCTTTTAGTATATACAAGAGCGTAATAATTTTTCTCACATATTTTCCTTTTTTTTTTTCTCACTCATTCACAGGTATCTTCCACTTTAACATTCTTCCCTACTCTTCCTTAAATATTACAGATTATATTATTCTCAACTTCAGATATTGTTTTCAGTTTCTTGCCTTTCTGGTCTCTCTTGCCTATTTACTCTAATTTTTTACCTCTTTTATCCTATATGCCATTTTATCTACTTTTATAGTCTTTCTTGTGAGATGCTTTTCACTGTACCCACAATTTAGTCACTACTCTATGCTTTTCCGAGCTTTCTACCTATAGAAACACCCACCACCCTTCTTGTGCTCTCTTTTCCTTCACTGCTTGTTTTACCTGACCATCTTACTACCTGACCTCTCCATTTTCCATTCTCAGCCCTTCTAATTCATGGGCTTGCCTCACCCACTACTTCGCAATTAGCCTTTGGCTACTTTTTACGCAGTGCTCCAAAAGCACTTAGCTCTAATCTTGTTTACTCTTCCAGCCTGTTAATTCACAAGCCCTTGTGTATTATCCAAAATGATTATTCAAGTGATCACCTCTTGCAATTCCAGGATGTTTTGCATCTCTGGAGAGATAATTCCACAAGATCGGTGTTGCTGAAGCAAGTGTATTACATCAGACAACTCCAAGCAATTCATGAAGCCTGTGAGTACCTCAGAAGTGGCCACTGAGGAGAAGCCAGTGCAGCACAAGCACCTACTACTCCAGGTCACTTACTCTGCCAGGGCAAAACCAAGCTCTTCTTTATCCACCTAGCAAGGCACTTGCTGACCAACTATTTTTCCTCAGTCGCTGTCCCCTTTTTTTCTTTCTTTCCCCCATCCTGCACTACGGACACCAAGTTTTCCAGACTGGAAATATTCAAAGTTTCTTTCTTACTTAGCAAAAGACTTTTTTCCTCTGCAGAGAACCAGAACAAGACCAACAATCTGGCTGAGAAGGAGGAAAGGGTTGCTGTGAAGGAAGCCCCGTCAGCAGCAGGGAGGCAGCACTGGGTTATCCGTGCTGCCAGTGCTGCCTGCAATTTCACGTGAGATGCACTGGAACTTGCACAGAAACATGGAGCCTTCACATTTCTGATTGTATCCTCCCAGGCTGCGCCACTGCGGAAAGGTGGACGCACATTTCTAGGCTTAGTTTGAATCCACAGAGTAATAACATCAGGAATCTTATTTCTCTGAGTTCATTCCAGAAGGACACAAAACCCAGTATGTCAGGTCTTTCTTGAAGAATCTCCTTGCTGAGTTACACTGGATCCTTACACACACACACACATTATTGACTGCAAATCACCTATGTTAAATTGGGAGGAACAGGAAACGTACAATCAATTGCAGGAAAAGCAAATACTACACTTCAAGTTGCTTTGGTATTGACTTTGCCTTTACTGGAACTCAGACAATGTTAAGTCTGAGAGTTACCTCATTAGTGTGACTATTGCGATAGAGGATCAGTGCCATTTTCTGTGAAGAAGCCAGCTTCACAGCTGCACAGAAGTTGCTGTGCATAACCTACTGCATTGCTAAAACACAAAGATAATGCAAAAAGTGATTATATCTGATCCTTTCCAAGCAGTATTTGAAAAGAACCGGGGAGCTGAAAGAGCTGATCTGTCCTATGGCAGGTGACAAGGTGCCTCCAGGACTGCTCTCGTTTCTGGTAACGTGCAGGATGCATAAGGGACCTGGGCTCTCCAATGGGGACCGGGGGCGGGGCGTTCAGTTTTACACAGGCTGGCACCAGATGTACCTCTGGATCCTCAGGACATCATGCATGTCCTCTCCATCATCTTTGCTCAGGGATGTGTCACATATACATGAGGTCTCAGGCTACAGGCAGGGCCACAACAGCAATGATACACTAGAATTGTTACCAACGCATGGATAGCCTGACATCCACCAACAATATTACATTTCTGCATTAAAGTAGAAGCATTCAAGGGGAGAGGAGAAAGAAAATAAATAAAACCACCAACAATAAAAAAGAACCACACAAACACCACACAATAACACAATAAATATTCAACACGCTTACACACTTGCTGAATGGTAAGAGAGAAGGTTTCTGCAACACAGTATAGGGAGAAAACATGGCAATCAGGTACATTTGCATTGCACTACCTCACTACCTTAAGTCCTGCACTAGCATCAAGAAGAAATAATATTTTTTTTATCTTTTTAATTTCACACCTACTATTTAATCCCTTTAATGGGATTTCATTCAGTGATTCCTACATCTCTGGAGGAGGTCAGAGCCAATGATCATGGTGATGCCTTCTGGCCGGCAAATCTAGGAAATCACTGGACCATTATAGCCTCTCTAAAATACGCAATTAGAAGTACTTATAACACCAGCAGCTGTCTGAGATTCAAAAAGCCTCATGGGCTTATCTGGCTCAGGGAACTAGAGAAACAGAAAACAACAACAAAACAAAAAAAACACCACCAAAAAAAAAAAAAAAGGCAAACAGTTAAAACTTCCAGTTTCCCAAAACTTCTAACAACACAGGTACAAGCTTCACATTTGAGATGACAAGATGATACCCTTGTACACCTAGCATCATCAATCTTAAATATATATATATATATATATTCATTTAGTCATTTGAATAACTTCTAAGCCGAAAGGCTTGCCTAAAAGATATTTTTGAAGAGGAATGTTTTTGCCTGCTAGAAGCGGAAGTGGGGTTGGATCAGTTGGTGGTGGTAGGAGGTACAAAACGATATTTTTCAGGGCCTGCTGCAGTTGCTATTGCATGCCTGGCAGTACACAGCGGGGTGAGTGGAGCACCTGAGCAGTGTTCTATAGCCAGTCCTGGATTCAGAGGGGCAGAGGGCTGTATGCCCTGTGGAAAGAGAACAACAAACAGGAATGGGAATGAGTTCGTTCCTCCCAAAGAAGTTAAGCAAAATGCACAGTCCATGCATTTTGGCTGATTGGCTGAAGCAGTTTTTACCAGTTTCAGAAGAGGGGAATGTAGATAGAAGCTGAATCAGAGCCATAGTCTGCATAAAAGCATTTCTCAGGTTAGAACCATAAGAAAACTTTGCAGACACTTGGACTGGACAAAGTTATCACCACCTTATCAAAAACACATAAAAAGCAGATACATCTTAGAGCTACTGCCACTCTTCCCTGTCCCTCCTCAAGAACACCTTATGTTTCACCACTTCAACTATTTGCTATTGAAGTGAGGAAACAGCTCTGTAAAAGACCAACAGGTCTAGTAGCCAAGATAGTTATAAAACTTCAGTCACTTAAATTTGCAGAGGAGGTTGAAGGAGTAAATATTGTTGAAGAACACTCAGTCATGCGAGCCCGAATCATCAGCGAGGTTGCCAGCAGAGAGGTTTTCCACCCCAGAAAACCCACGCAGGAATTCAGCAGCCTCCCAGCATTTGGTGATCATGTCAAAACAAGTTGTTTGTAAAAGCTGGATAACACTTTCACTGTGGTGCTGCACTTCCCTCCAGTACACAAATATGCCTCTGTTTTAAAAGGAAAACACTTCTGTTGCCTGAAGTGTTTATTTTCCCACTATTTTGTAGAGGTAACAGACCACTCCAGCATCACCCTCGTGCAGTGACAGTGACAGCTGCCTCTTGCTGACCCTGCAAAGCACCAGGTTTAGATAATAACGACTCGGCTTACTTTGCAAGTGAGATTTTACGTTATATGCTATATGCAACCTTTGACACACGTTAGAGGGTCAAAGAGGAGGCTGCTCAGAGTAGGGCAGCCTCCAGCAAGCTCACAGCCCCTTAAAGGGGAGAGAGCTCTGTCCCGGGCAGCAGGGAAGGCTCAGCCTGGCTCCCAGAGGAGTTATTGGGAGTTTCGCTACTGAATCCAGTGAGAAGGAAAATACAAGAGCACAAGGAACAGGAGCACAGCTCTCTAAAAGGGAGGGAGCAGCAGAAGTACCGGACAGGAAAAAAGGACTGGTAGAGAGCTCTGGAGACACAAAGTACTCAGGAAGTACTGTAAACATAGGTTTTCAGGGGAAACAGAAGTGCCAGGAGGAAATGGAAGAACTGTGTGGAAAAACAGAATGAACTTTTCAGCAATTACTTTCCATCCCCAATAGAAGAAAAAGAAAGCCATCTATACAAAAGCAAATACCAGGTGAGAAGGGAGTTATGCTTTAATAAAAATGTACTGGGTAATTTCTGGTTTAGTAAAAGGAAGCTGGGACTGAATACACACAGCTCCTTTTCATTATGATCTTACACTGACCAAATAAAAGGCCATCTCACTTATCAGAGCCAACATTTACCAGCAACGCATTTCTATAGTCCAGGCATCAGCACCTTCAATTATTCTTGGTGGTGCCCATTGTTTTTAAAATAAAGTTTTTAAACACTTTGTTTTTACAAATGACAGTTTCACAGATCTCTTTGTGCTCTAGAGGAGCTGAAGTACACACAGTAAGTACCACACATTAAATAGCTCTCTTTATACCTCTCCATTATAGATGTTCAGTAGGTGTAGGCTTAAGAACACACACTGTTTAAAGACAGGGTAAAAATGCCTTACCAGAGGCAGCACTACTATAAAGAAAGAACCTGCACTATTTACCATATGTTAAGATCAGTAATACATTAAAAGCCATCAAGAAGAAATTACATGCAGCCCACATTGTTTTCAATGTGTTTTTTTTAATTCTCCCTTTTTTACCATCTTGATCCATATAAATGATGGGCCAACTATAGAGTGAAAATCGTTTCTTGGGAGACATGGGGATAATGCCCATTATGTGCTGTTGATTCCCAGTGTGTAAGGGCTGGTGTTATGCAGGAAATTGCTGCAATGTTAAATTTCACTGCAATCCATTTGCTGTGAATTGATGCAGCCAAATAAAATGAAAAAGTTTATTACAAGTCCTTTCATAAGAAGAACTAATCAGAAACCAACATTCACTCAGCTACACACACGAGTTTTAAGTTTAGTCTCAGACACTTGCACCTGAGCTAACTCACCAACTGGGGGCAGAAATTTTGCTTGTCATTTCCCCACCTACAAATAATTTTTTATACCGTTTGAATGATGACTGTAAAACATAAAAGAAACTGATCCCTTGGGAAAAAAAAAAAAAAAAAAAATCTCGAGTCCCTGACAAACAGGGATTGCTTGCTTCTCACAGACTGCTGCTCTTGCACTTGATGTGAACAGAGAAGGAAAAAATGCTTTCTCTGGAACTGCATTTTTCCAGACATCTCCTCCGTTCATGGGGGGCTCACTTAATGCTTTTAATGGGAAGAGCCTCAACTGAACAGGCACTCAATACCAGTTAAAAAGCCAAATGAGCAATCTAACTGTAGCAACACAAAGCATAACTCAAAAAAAGGTGCTGCAACACACCTTTAAGTGTTTCAAGCTTGACCCAAAGCTCACTGTGGTTAATGACTGGATTTCTGCCTGATGTCCTCCTGGGTGTTTTAGTAATGTCTCTCCCTGAATATGGTCTTAAGGACGCGCTCAATAGCCTTGCTGATCTGGTCTTTTATTCAAGTCAAAAAGAGCATTTGGTTTTCTGGTTAGAGAGAACAGCCCAGAGGATATTTGGAATACCACTGTACCCAGACAAGACGAGATTTTCCTGTGGGTCAGCAAGTCCTGGCCCCCTCACTAGCAGTGCCTGCACTGCACAGACCATCCCTGCTCCCGCTATAGGGAATCACCAGTGTGGTACCAGGGCCCCACGCTCAGGAACAGGGAGGTTTGGGATCTCTCTTCATTTGTCACACATTAAGGAACCAACAATATATTTTGAAAGCACTGAGGCCACTTGTCATTTTTCAAGAGCACCTTAGGTTTTTGGCCTAACTCCTTGAGTCCTGGTGATTAACAGATGAAGGGCTGCTCTGTATTTATGTTATGCTAAGAAAAAGTATTTTTATGTACACTGCAAGTCAGTAGTACAGCTCCACATGTGAAGAGAGCAGCTAGCTGCTGTCCTGTGAGACTCCTCTCAACCTTGCACAATAACATCACCATGCCAAGAGCCATTCTGCGACACCCAATACTGGCATTTCTAAAAAATTCTGAGATTTCTGAAACTTCTAAAATAAGCTGGCTTCACGGACATTGCATTCCACCCAGCAGCTGACACAAAACAAGCTGCAGAGAGTTACCCAGGCTCACAATTTGAGGAGCAGATCCGTGGAAAGTGTCCTTCACAACTGTATGAAGCCAGACACAGGAGTCAGAGGGCTCCTCTTATTCTTTAAGTCCATGTATCTGAGATCAGGACCTGCCTCTTCAGATCCAAATGCTTTGAAAAAGTCACACTGCCAGGCATTTAATCAAATCACTGCTTTTGAAAATTGTTAACGTATTTTCTTCCCTCAATCATGGAAGAATATTATGGGAAAATGGTACATATTCTGTATTTCAGGTTTTTAACCAGCTGGACCCAACTATCAACTTCTTGTTTGTAGATTTCCTCCTTTAATACACCACTAAAAATGACTGTACAATCAGGCCACTTAGTTATAACATGACCATTTGTTTACATGGCATGTTTTAATGAATCATTAATATATTTTGTCAGTACTTTAAGTAATCCGCCCTTTACCTTGGTGGTTCACAATACACCCAGGCTTAATGGCCCATTAAAATATGCCCTGTTGAATCTTGTGGCTTAATTGATGCACTTTTGCTGGTTTGATGTTATTTTCAGGAAATTTGTTTTTGTTTTCAGCAAGGAAGGACAGCACTAAATTGAAAATGAGCTCAAAAGGCCATTTATTAAATGTAAATGTGGGTGTTTTCCTTATGATATTTTCTAATCCTCCCGGTGTTCAAGATTATGGCACATTTAGATTTAAATTACCAGATTGGTTGATCACAGTAGGAAACAGAGTAAGCACATTATTTCTATTTTGACAGAACAATAGAAGATTTTTATACATTTCATTAAGCAGAACTACTTAAAAAAAAAATTCTCACTGTGTTGCACCATCTTTTACTCACAAACATCCTGTTGAAAATCCAATTAGCATATGCAGAAGGAAGAGAATTCCTGCAGTTAAACTCCATTGCCACAGCAGACTTCAGAAGTACAAAACAAAGCCCCAATATTTAAATTTTTCTGTGATCAACCTTTGCAGTGCCAAAAATTTATCATAAATTATACTTTAAATTAGAATTTTTTCTTATCTGTTTTTTGAATTCATGCAGGGAAAATGGAAGTACATAAATAAGCTTCGTAACAACTCTGAAAGCATTAGCATATTTGCAAAGAGAAGCTGGTCAGAAAAACTGCTGATGAGTGGACTTTTCCCTACAGAGCAATATTTGATCCTTACAGATTGCAACAATACATTGTGAGATTGTATTTTTTTTTCCATGGGGAGCAGATAACTAGGAACCTATCAGTCTCTATTAATTTTAGCATTATAACTGATCAGCTTATAGATCTAAATCCCGAACGGATCGGTTGCTCCTCAACACTACAAGCTGCAGAGGTGAAAAAAATTATTTCCCTGCAAGTTTGTGTTAGGGACTTCATTTTTCACATATTTTAAACCTGAAATTTATGTACAACAAGAGCAAACACACTGACTGGTCACCTAAGACACATCTCATTCCATGAATGATAAAAACATCAAAGCAAGTGGCAACGAAGTTGGAGGTGGTCAGCTATACACCTGTCGTACCCAGACACAACAGAAGTTCCAGCAACTTTAATATGGAAAATTTCTTTCTAAAATTCTGGCCACTGTTGTTTTGCTATATGTAAAGGTAATGTTGTTTGTTACCACTCAGGCAATAAGTGTGCTTCAGAAAAGGTTTACTGCAACAGAGAATGTTTTCCCTAGGGAAAACTGTCTCAAAAGGAGGTACAGTAAGCAGACAGTTCGGGCACCATGGCATTTTAGTTTAGCCTAATATGAGATAAAGGTCCTTAAAATGACAAAACACTATGCAATTTGCTCAGGCAGAGGCAAAGAAAGACAACACAAGAAATTGCAGATACTTGAAACTCGGTGACAAAAGGGCACAGTCAGTGATTTGTGTTTGTTTCCCTCCCCATTCATTCCTACCAAGCAAACAAGAAAAATGAAACTACCATCTAATGATTGGGGCATTATCTTAGGCTCAGACTGAATTCCCTGTGTTGATACGGAGTGCCTCTGTGATCCTTGACAAGTCATATGGTCCCACTGTGCTTTGTTCTCCACACCATAAAATTGGTTATCCCAGTTTCTTCCCCACAGGTGTTGGATGCTCCAGTACTACAGCGATATGGACCACAACTGTAGTACCCAGTGGGACTTAACACAGCAGGCAGTCTTAGTTCACTATCTGCTTTCATCTTCTAATGCCTTCCAAGGTGATACTTTCTTCTGACTGAAATCTGGCATGGAGTCTAAGCATAAACTAGGAGACCATTAATAAATCATAGGCAAATTATGTTTGTAGCTGCCTGTGTAGAGATGGGACAAGCTACTGCCAGTAATACAATACAAAATGAATAAAAGCAACTTGTCCCTAATCAATACTGTGCAGCTAAGATAATATTGTACAAAGTCTGCATTTACTGGAGAAAACAAAAAGGAAAAGCCTGCAAGAGCAATTATTTTGGAAATGACACCCACCAAATCACACAGGTGTCACAGAATCCTGGTCACCTTGGGATATATGTGCACTAGCAAGTGAGGAAGCACAGCAGAGGGGATTTGTAAAGTAAACAGCTGGTTTTCGTGGACAACACCACACTGTGTGCATTTGGGAATGAGAGGGCAAGTAGCTTGGACCACCCCTAGTCTGATCCAGCGGACAGAGTACATGCAGCAGCTGGAGTACCCCTTGCTCCAGCAGCACATCTTCCAGCCCAGCTGTATCACAAAATAATGCAACCTCTTTGCTCTCCTAGACTGTTCTGTGAAGCAAATCAAAGCATGCAGTAACTGGGAATTATTGGGAAACTCATTTCATAAACCAGCTCCTGATCTGAACTACAACTTTAATGTAGATGCACCTTTGTAACACATGAAAATACTTCCGCTCTGGCAAAAGCCAGCCTGGGAACTTCAGCACCCCAAATAGCATCTTAGAATTATCCCAACATACTGCAAGGCAACATAAACAGTTTCCAAGCAGTGCAACAATTTGTTAGAACTTCAATACTAGGAGCAGGATTGCAGGTGAGCTCTAACATGAAACGCTAAGAAACCACAGATTCCAGTAACCCAGCTGGCACAAAACAGAGAAATGATTTAACAGCATGGCATCCTCCTGCAGCGGTGCTGGTCATAGCTTTCCAGTATCCCTAAGAACAACAAATATGGGGTTTGTGAGGCAACTGAAACAGTAATCAGAACATAGTTCACAATCTAACAGTGACTCCAACCTTCAGTAGCTTAACAGCAGGCTTTATACCACTCCTAGCAAAGAAGAGAGCAAAGGATAAAGTGGGGCCAGAGGGCAGCGGGGATCAACGACCAGAATTCAGTTTTCTAACACTGCTGGCTCTGAAAGCTCAAAAAGCCTAGGCTCAGTGCCATTCAGGTAGTCCATCAACCCAGAAAATGCCTCACTGAGGTCAGCCAAGATGAAAATATAAACTCGTATCATCGCACTGTTAATTAACGCCACTTCAGCCTTGCCCTTCCCCTCGTTCCCCCCATATCCCTGCAAGCAGCTGCAGGGCAGCCCCTTCCCCTGGGCAGCCCCTGTGCCTGTTACACTCCACCCTGCTCCCTGCTCTGAACATTTAACTGCTGCTGAATGCCACAGCTGCCATCAGCTGCTGCACCCACGTGGGCTCGGATCCAGCTCCTACAACCCAGGAGCATCATTCCAGTGGAGGCAATAGGAATTTTTCAGCACAGAAGCCAGCACAACAGAAGAACAGCATGTATTTTACCTAGTGGGCGTATAGGATGCACTTTCCAGAATTCAGACTGTATTAAAAAGAACAAACAAACAAAAACAACAACAAAAAACCCACCAAACTTTGTTGAACTTCTTCAGCTAATGAAGTGCACACAGAATACTAAATTGAAGGCACTAGACCTAAAATATTCTGGTTTCCTCTGCCCTCCTGTTTCTCATTAATATGCTGAAAAACAAAGGAAGGATAACAGTCTGAGTCTATGACACAAATTAAAATTATATATACAAAGCCAAAGAGGAAATAACATACACATTGGGTTCAGCAATTATATTCAACAGGAAGATGATAAATTGATACAGCGAGAAAAAGGCACTGCCACACGAGCCTCCTCCTCTCCCCAAGGATAAAACGGGACTTTGAATTGAATTGCTTCTACAACCAGCATCTATATTCACTAAGGCAGCAACAGACTAACTACCCTTTGCAATTGCAAAAGTATGGAGGTATCCACAGCTGCTCCATAGTCATCATTCTCTGTATTACATGAGCCACATCAAACCACCCCATATCTGGTGACCTGCCATGAATGATGTGGACCTGTGACATGTTTTCCAGATCAATTTTTCCACTAGTGCATCCCAAATGCTTTCCCCTCCTTCTCCTATGAGAGAAGAACTGTCAACTTTAGTTGCCCAGAGCCAATTCAGAAACATAAATTCAATTTATATTTTTATCGTAGTAACTCACAAAAGTGTCCCTCTGCTCCAACATAGCCTGTCTGAATTAAAATCTCTTCAGAGATATCAAGTCATTAGCTTAAGCTTAACATAGCAAGACTTCTCAAATCTTTTTCCCTTTCTTTCCTCAGTCACTGCTGACAGTAAAATGCTACTTGCTGCAATCCATAACCAGAGATAACCTTCAACTCAGACCCTTCTCTCTGTCCCTAAACCTATTGCATGTGTAAATCTTGCAGATGCTCTCTACATAACAAATTCAGATATGGCTTTTCTTATCAGTTCATAGTGGAAAAGCTCCTTCTAGGCTCCCAACACCTTTTCTCTTTATTTAAACAACATTTTTTTCCCCTGGGTTTGACAAATGCAACTCTGGCCCTGCTCACACTTGCAATGCTTGTGAAAAGATAATTTTCTTACCCCGTCACTTTGACCACATCAGCCATCCTATCTGTCCTCTTTTGGATCCTTCTTTTATGTTGCATCAAATAAAAAGCATCTTCATTTTCTAAGCTCTTCCTTTCCTGTCCCTGCCTTGTCATATCTCATTCTGCACTGTGAAACAGGTTGTCACTTCTCTTCAACCAGTGACTTCCAGCTTCAGCATCCACTTGTTACGAAAATACAAAAGCAGTTTCATCCTCCCTGCCACTGTGTCCTTTATACTAGGAAGCCACTCACTTTGGACACCTCCAAAGTTAATTATTACAGTCCCTCAACTCTCTCCACAAAGACTTCCATCCCCTTACAGCTAGGAAATGACCAACCTTGAACAGTTGTATGCTGAGCCTTAGCATGCCATCTACTGTCATCGCACAGTTTGTGTTCCTCTGGCTTTAGCAGCCACTTTTGCCTCATCTTACAACACCACGTTGTCTGTTCAGCGTCGGTGCAGTGCACGCTGCTATCCTTCGTAGCCCAAGGCTGGGCTGCTGGGCACAGTGGGAATGCAAATAATGATGAACAAACCTGCCGTGTTTCTGCTCACTGAAGAGCCTCGGCTGGAAGCTGGGCTCCAGCTCTGCCCTGGCTGCACAGAGCCCGCTGAGTACATCTGAGAGCTCCACGTCTCCACTAGCGCAGTCCAGGCCCTTGTAATTTCCTTGGTGAGCGCAAAGGGCTCAAAGGATTTTCAGATCATCCAGTATTGACAAGTAAAAGCTTTTATATTGGAGAAATATGAAACAGCACAAGTCATGGGCTTCTTTTAAGAAACACATAAGCCATGAGATTTCATTTCATGTCATAGGAGTTTTGCTTTTAAAGATCAGAAATCTGTGCCAAAAGGCACTTCTTTGCCCTAGCAACCATTTCCAGGGCAACAGACCTTCTTAAAAAGTTGAAGGTCTTTATGTCTCACAGAATCAATTCTTCAGAGGTCTTGATTTTCCATCCTTTGCAAGGGATAGATGCTCAGGTAGTTTAGTACATGTACACCGTACCAATTCAGATGAAATTTTATCATTAGGATATTAGATACATCTATAGCAATACTGATTTCTCAGTCAGGACTCAACATGGACATCTCATCAAGAACAAAAAGGCAGGTTTTGCATCTTGAAACTGAGACTAATACCCACGCCTGGGGACTGGTAAAAACACCATTAAGATATATAGCTTATAGTGTACTGGTACCCCAAGAGTAGATGCAAAAAGAAAAGAGGAGTTTGGACAGACTAGAGAAAGCACAGAGAAAGGGAAACACCATTAGAAAAGTGCAAGAAAGTTCCAGATATTTAAAAGGAAAATGCTTGTGGTACTTCAATTTTTCTTTCCCAAGAGAAAACAAAATGAACCAGAATCCTGGTTCATAAATTTATGTTAAAAATGCTTCACCTAATATACTGAGCTTTGATCTATTCACATCAACTTTCATCTTCAACTAATCATTGTGCTCTGGGCTGGGTGGCAGCAGGACAGGTATATCTCTCCAAAACCTATTGGACAGTAACTAATTTTAAAGACTGGTTTGCAGTTTGTAACGACATAGCTTTTGTATATGCTCTGTATAAATCTGTACAGTCTCGCATGCTACACTGAACAAATCAATAAATCACTTATGAGCAACACTTGCAGACCCTTTATTATCAAGTGCCCTTTGAAACGCTTCCTGCCCCTTTCACATAATATTTCCTATCTTCAGTAGTTACTCGAAAGGTATTTTATCATTTAACTGTCTGTCGCATTGGAGACATTTTATGCTTAACTGCCTAGTTGCTAAAAGATCCAGAAGACTTCTGTGAACCTGCTTTCCTTGGCCTCAATACCCTTGAAAATTCTGGTAAAGTCAGGACAAACACTGGCATATGGAAGTGTGACCCCAGAACAAGATCCAACCTAAGAGTAGCAACAAAATATTATGGGATCTGTCCATTTACTCAAAGCAAATAAATTTTTTAGTTTTCAGTGTAAGTAGTTTATAGCAAACTGCTCATAGCCAAAGAACACACAGAGAATTATTTATCTTACTCATTGGGTGAAAAATTCTGGAAAGCAAAGCGTTTTTTTATGGTGAATTGGTGAGTGAAAAAGTGTGTTTGATCAAATAAGTTATTGATTACAAACCCAGTCAGTTTTAATTATAAAATCACCTCCAGGCGGATTTATATAGGTTACAATGATTTCTGAAAGCAAAGGGATTCACAGATATTCATTGAAATTGCTTGTTTTCATAAACACAAACAAAGCCTCTGCCTCACTATTTCCGATTTCTGAATAAATTCTCCGACCCTCCGCTTTCGGGTTTTTTGTCTTTTAAACTTCCTCCCAGCAGTGACGATAGAAAGGAACAGATTCTACCCTAAAAGTTATTTGGAATAACAAAGTTCCTTCTTCTTTTTTTAAAGGTCATCTGTGCTAACAGCATGTAAATCATCATTCTTTTCAAAAGATCAATAGATGCAAATTCAGGTAAGCTGTAAACAAAAAATGCCATGCATCTTTTTGCTAATGGCACTATAGATCAGAATTTTCAGATGTGTCTTTGTGAACCCCATGTACCCAAATCTCATTGGAAGTCGGTGGGTACAGCTGCTAATTTGCTCAGCAGTATCAGAAATGGTCTAATGTAAACTCTAAGGATTTGTGCTCTTCATGTTCAAGAACTCACATTCTAGTCTTTTAGATTAGCCAACATAGCTCCAGATAATATACTCCTGCTCAAGACAGAGGGTAAACATGTTTAGGTACCGAAATAGGATAGAAATGAGAGAACATCTTTATAGTGCCACAATCAACTTCTGATGTCTGCTGAGGAACGAGCAGAGAGAAACTGGGAAATATGCATCAGAGAAAATGTATCTGCTTTGGACATCCTCCATTATCAGTTTTTCCACACACTCATTTTCACCTTGTGCTTCTGCTCAGTCCAAACTCGAGTTCACAAAGGTCAAGTGCAGCTCAGCACAGCTGGGACACCAGAGCCATAGCTGCCCCGCTCATTCACCTGGGCCTGCCTGGCACAAGTAATGGGAGGTATTCTTTCAGAAAATATGAGAAACAGAGACATCAAAACACAATAAACAATGTAAGAAATCCATATTCTTCAGATCTGCACATAATTCTAGTCAATACCTAAACTTCCAACCACCTATCTCAAAGGACAATTGGTTTGAAGAGCAACATTACTGAATCTTTCCACTCCGTTCTTTCTATGCAGCCAAGAAAGAGCATCACATGCACCTGTGCACTCCAGATTACTCAGATCATTACAGAAGGGAAGGGATTTCCATCACACACAGCAGCGAGGAGCAGATGATGGATTTTGTTACAAATTTTAATCTTTTAGCAGAACCTAGAGCAACAAATCTGAGCTAAGCCTTCTTCCAGGAGAAAGCAAGCTGCATTCCCTGTTGTAGGCATGACAGACTGGATTTCCACAGCTAATTTAAGACCTGCTTCGGTCCTTACACTAATTAGGATTTTGGCACAACAGCCAAATTTAAATGAAATTTTAAATACTCATGTATTTGATCTAATGTTTCAGAAAGAACAACAGCCATAAGTTCCAAACCAAAACAGATTCTCAACCTTAAAATCTATAAGTTATTAATGTATTTTTAATAATACATACAGAGGTTTCATCCTTTCTGAATGGCACAAATTAAGATACTTGGATAAATGCCTAAGGCTTTGGTAGGAATCATCGCTTCCCCAACACTTCGGTAAACTGGCACACCAAAATTCTTTTCTGCAAGGTAATCAGTAACCTTTCGCAATAAGCTTTACAGAACCTATAGAGATATCCTTACATTATGTAAGACTGTATGTGTTTCTAATGTGGCAGTTGATGAACTAGAGTATGCTGGGATGTGAAAAAAGTATTAATGACAATGAAGATGTAAGAAATAATGTTAACTAAGCCTTTTCATTACAACTGAAGAGAGCTGTGCATGTGTAAAATGGGTACATAAAGTTTTATAACATATTGCCTGCTCAGAACCTCTAACATTTATAATACATTTCCATTACTACTTGCTGTAAATTGCCTATGTCTTTTACATTAAAAATAAATGGTTCCAGCTAGACAGCTAAAAGGTTTGACTGTAAGCAATTGTAGTTGACAGTATCAAACAGAAAAAGTCTGTAACTTTGAGCTTAACGCAGAAAAGAAAGATGAAACTTTGCAGAGCTGATCACTAGAGAATGAACCCTCAGCTGTTTCCCATTCCATTAATGCTTGTCCTGATTTGGGGGGTTGTTCCTCCACATTACATTTGGAAAGCAAGAGAAGTAGCAGCCTTTGTCCTCTTGACTCACCAAAGAGCTGGAACAGTCAGAAGAAGTTTTTAATTTGATTCGGTTTGTCAATAGCAACAACTGTAATCCTCCATAATCAATGCCCACATACAGCACAAAAGGCTGTTAAGAGTTTTACCAGCTTTTATTTTATTAGCAGGCAGGGACCTGACAGTACTTCCCGGAGCTCTTGTTACTGTGTAAGCAAGCTGTCTCGAAGGCAGCCTACCTTTGCTGAGGAACCCTTTTCAAATAGTGAAAAGAGAGAAAATGGAGCTAGCGCAGACATCAGCCCTTGCTTAGTTAATCTCCTCCACATCAAATGCAGCCCCCGCAGGGTAGACAGCAAGTGGACTAACTGTGAGCCAGACCCTTTATAAACAAGGAAGGAAAGTAAGTCACCCCACGTTGTTGAAAACAAATGTGTAAAAACTACACTGCTCACTCATGCCCCCCTAGCTAAGCTGAGGAGCGCTGGTGCACGGTGTGCCGTCTCTCTTTACCTCACCAGGGCAGTCACTAGAAAGCAGGTGGAAGAGTGACATGCTGCCAAAGGAAGATAAATAATTGACATTAACATAAAGAACATATAGCGGCACTCACGTCAACGCGGAACAACTAAAGCAAAAGTTCAGCAGCAAATATGCTCTTGTAATCTCCTTTTCTCTTTTGTTCTCCCTTATGGGTGTGACCTAGTTTATCACGACTCCCTGGACTGACAGTGAGTTGAGAAATCTGCAGCAGAGCTGCCCGGGAAGACAGCACGAGTCTGATGAAATTTTAGGTGATTTTATGCATTACAAGGTAAGAAAAAGTCTTTCAGGCTGGGAGATTGAATAAATCTCGCCAAAGCCCACCAAAGCCAGGGTTATGGGTCAGTTATACACAGCAAACTGGCTTAATAGCCCTACCTCCAGGCTCCCTCTGCCATGAGACGTGCCATTGCTGACCTCAATTCAGAGAGGAACTAAAGATCTCATGAGTAATGGAAACAGATAACACCGAGATGCGCAAGCAGTGTTATACTCCCAGAGCAGTTTCCAGATATCTGCAGACTAGTGAAAATGTCTGCCTGCTGGAGGCTGGGAGAGAAAAAAAACATATTTTACCTGTAACTCTTGATATTTGGTCACTGCCACAGACAGGACAGAGAAGTGGATTCCCCTGTATGATACCATCTACTTGTTCTTAAAACACTATTCCTCGTTAGCAGTACAACTAAATGGTGTTCCCAGGCTTTTTCCCCTCACTCCTGAGTGGGCTAGAAGCTAGCGAAATAGTTTATTCAGTCGCCTGACCCAAGAGCTCCTGCTCCAAGCAGAGGCTTAGAATCTTTATCCCACAGCAGCTCCACCATTCAGTAATGAATTACCACATTAAATACCTGAAGGAAAAAATAATCACCGTTCCAGGTCACACAGAAATCATATGGGGTTTGGGTTTTGTTTGTTTGGGGTTTGTTTGTTCTTTATTTGGCTGTTAGCTGGTTAAATGCTTATCATGCGACCCCAATTCTGCAAGCATCACCCTGGTGAAGTCTCCATGGAAATTGAAGTCATGTCACATCATGCCTTTTGCCTTGCTGCCTGCACACTTCTCTATTGAACAAAGGTAAGTGTTTCATGACTGTTACCATCTTCACTGTTTGACTCACAATTAAAAGAGGGCTCTGTAATTCACTTATATTGGATTACACTTCACTGTGCAAAGAGAAGGAGAATGAAGGAGAATGGTGGAACTAGGTCACATGTCTGCAGCAATTCATTGCTTAGTGTCTGGAAAACTTCTGAGATGTGCATAACAGATAAAATGGGAATGACATTAGTTTAGAGCCTAAGAGGTGAGAGCCATTTATTGCCAGATAATCTCTTCTTGCTCAGAAGAGGTGTAGCAGCGAGGGGGAGCCTTTGATTCATACGTCCTACAACAGCTCAGCCCAAGCTGAGCATTAAGTAACACAACCAAGGGTGCCCCATGGGCTCCCAGGTATTCCCTGTGCTCAGCTGCAGGGACAGGCTCCTCTGCCTTGTCACCTCCAGGTTCCCATAGCTCTTGGTCCTAAATCTCAGTGACACGAGCCAGGTGCTGACCCCCTCGCTCCCTGCTGAGTGGGCACAGAGCAGCACTGGTGTCTATGGGACCGTGCTGGTAATCCACGGTGCAGTTCTGCATCCTGACACGCTTCACAGGTAAATGCGTTCTCTTACTTCACAAGAAACTGCCAGTCATATACCTTCACCCACTATAAGCACTGTCAATCTCTAGCAGGTGCCCTGTCATAAATACGTATTCATTTAGCAGCAGCAACACAATTTCTATCTGAATTATTCTCTGTGCAACATTCAAAACGGGAAACGCTGAAACTGGGTAAGCAAACACTAACATCACAGCAAAATCTCTCAGCCCATCAGCTGCGTGTGCACATGTGCTTTGACACCAGATCTGAAGGTCAGGTGTGTGGTGACAGCAGATGCATACGCAGCCCTGAAATAACGTTAAAAATACACAGGTTCTTGCAGTGAGGCAGAAAGAGCATGTGCACATATGTACAACTGCCACCTCTGGGAATTTTATTCATAGATGAGTAATGCAAACAACACAATCATAAAACGTTCTTTTGGTACCTCTTTTAGTATTCATAGGGTGCTCGTGTGGTCTAAAAACAATTTAGACTGAACAAAAACTAGTGCTGCTTTTACTGATTCTGATATTGAATTCTTTTCTCTCTGCTATCCCCTCCATGAATACACAGTAAGTCAATCTGGTATGTCTTGATGGTTGAATAAGCTCTTTGATTTTTGAATTATTTTGAGATTAACTGAATTTGAAATGTGTGCTGCATGCAATGTCTTGCTGGCACAAAAAGATGAGCTTTGTTATTGACAGAGAAAAGTTGCAGAGCTACATTTTTCATTATTACTCTGTATTGCTGAACTTGTGTTCCTGTCAGACTGCTGCCTGCCATGACAGCAGGGGCCACCAGGTTGAAGAGTTCAATTTCCAATATTCTCTCCTGATCTGCCTGGACTTCGGAGAATAACACATCACAATAAAAAAAAAAATGAATCTCTTTTATAAATAATAAAAGATAGTGAGCATTATATTAGGCTGCATGAAAGATGCATAATGCCAAGGATGCATCACACTCCACTGCCATGGAGGCACCCCAAAAAATAAATTTAGGCAGACAAGGTCCAAAACAAACTTTATTCTGGCCGGAAAAGTACTGCCGATAAACCGATTGGAAACAGGGTTTATACAATTAGTTAGCACACCAATAACATAAGATACAGGTTCGGATATTCGGTTAGGAGATTATTTGGGGTGCAGTGAAATAAGAATAATGAAGATCCACAGTGTGCATATTCGCACTCGCAAGAAAACAAACCAGAGCCCTTTCTGCCGCGTTTTACCCATAAGGGAGAAACACTCGCCTATTGCGGCCAGGGCTTACGCTTGCCTGCCAGGCAAGGAATTTACACTCGTCTGTCCCAGACGAGGACTTTACACTCGCCTACCAGGCGAGGACTTATTAAAGCAGATATTCAGTAATTTATCATTCACCTACATGCAGAGCTGAGGTGCTCCCCATCCCAGGAAGTTACCTCAGACGGCTTCTCCGTCTAAGGGCAGTGACTCCGGCAGCACGGCAGACCCGCAGCTCCCAGAAGACCACACAAAGGGGTCTTGGGCAGGAACCCCATTTATAGTCCGCTCAGATCTGGCTGTGGACATTCCAGAAGCTTCTGGGCTTCTCAGCATCACCGCCCCGACTGTGGGCATTCGAGAAGCTTCTCAGCTTCTCTGGGCTGTGGGCAGCTCGGCCCCTCCTCTGCTGACGACCCTGCCCAGCAGCTCTGGGTCTCCACAAAGAGCCATTAACTGCCCATGGAAGGCCCAGTTCTGAGATGGGGATGGGCAACTGCCACACCAGATCTCAGGGCATGGGGGGGGGAAAGTGCAGCTGCCACGTCCACCTGAAAAACCCCATGTTTTTATCAGTATAATCTGTTATAGCATCAAAAAAAGTTACTAGAGTTTCTACAAGTTTTCCCCTGTTGGTGCTCACAGTCAGGAGCTCTGAAGAGCTGGCTGACCACCTGAAAATGTCCAATAATGTAAAAAGACTAGATCACAGACAGAAGTACATATTCCTACTGTTACTGTCCCTGCAAATTACTATTAGCAACTGCCATTGAAAAACTACATGTCAGGACTGAAAAGGAGAGTTCCCAAACTGAATGCTGGAAAAAAAAACAGAAGGAAGACTCTCATCAGATATTCCACCAAAACCCAGACACAGAATCTGAGAGGCTTTGGCCTTTAGAAGAAGAGAGGCAGAGGAGCAGAGTGCTGGAGCAGTGAGTTCTCTGCAACATCCCCAAGCACCTGTTAGAAACACAACTTGTGACAATATCCCTCCTTCCTGCCTTGAAATGACCACGATTTTCCTCTGCTTCCTAGAGCAGCCCCCTAAAGAAGTATCCTTCAAACAGGGTGTTCTGTATCTGACCTCTCCACACAGTCACTGCTAATGAACCGTGGATCTGTAACTGCCACATCGGATCTTAACACAAGACCACATCAAAGGAGAGGGCTTTAGTCTGTGCCCCAGCAAAATCCAGGTGTAGAAACCAGAGGACCCCAAAATAGATCTGAAAGGCACCAGCAAGGCCATTATTATTCAGCCTGAGCTTCACAAGCTCCGAGGTCTGATGAGAGAGCGTGACTCAGAAACCATGGGCTGTGATATGAAGGTGTGAAGTAAAGCTGCATAAATCTTGGGAGTGCTGCATTTCTTGAGAAGTGTGAATTTGAGGAAATTTTCAGTGAGCCCACAAGTGTAGGAACCAGAGGAAAAACAGCTTTTTCTTCTCATCTCTTCATTATTGCCTGCCAGTCCTTTTGTCCAGCCAAAAAGTGCCTTGTCCATAGCACGTGCATTTGTAGTTTTCCTACTGATTCTGTAGCACTTCACACCCTCTCTCTTTCTCAGCCTTTGTTCTCTTCATCACCTGCGAGACTCCTCTCACCTTTCTTCTCTCCTGCCTACTCTTTTCAATTACCCATTCTCTCTCCCTCCTTCATCCCTCTCTCCTTCCTTTTAGTTCAAATTCATGGTGCTTAGGTTGAAAGTGTCCTAAACCATCTAGACTAATTTTCCTTTATAAGTTAGACCCAATCAGTACATACACTAGGTGCTTTTTAAAGACAGGAAAAGAGCTTGTCTCAGAGGATGGACCTGTCCATTTCCAGAAAATCTATGGTAGTACAGTAAGAGCAACATTGCTAATATCACATTTCACTAGCTTCTCTGATGACTGGTGTAATTGAAGTAAATTATGAATCCCACATGTGCCACACTAACAGAAAGCAATAAAACACAATATTTATGAATAAAGATGGCAATTATCTTATTAAATCAGACAGTAATGTTATTCTACCAGAGGACTCTTCATCTCACATTATAATCAATACTGATGAGTGTAAAGGAAAGGCTCTTGCCATTACTGTAACAAGGTCCCATAGATTTTAAAAGGTAAGGAAAGATTTTCTACAGAAAGTAGAATTCAGCAGTTATAACCGAGATTTTGAAACAATCTCTTTGGCTTTTGAGGTAGAAAGCCTTGGATATTAAGCCAGGTTTTTATATCATTGACACCAGTGTCAAGCTGATGTCATTGTCTCGAAATCAGTATTGTTATCCAGGATTGATACCAACATGACTGGGAGCAAAATCTCAATCCTTTGAAAGGCTTTCTTTAAAGGTTGAAAGAATAAGACACAAGATATTTCTGTAGCTCTGTTTCAGCAGGTGGTAATTTTCTAGAGGTGTAGCACACAAGCTTGATTAAAAGATAATGATCCAAAAGGTATGACTATTTCTGGAACAGCTATTTTAGTCATTAAAGGCAACAATTATCCCCAAGAAACATGCGCTTTGTGCCTCAGGTCCATGTCTATATTTGGGGACAGGTTTGGGCAAAATTTTCAGAAACAGTAAGCAATTCTAACACCTCAGTTTTGTGCCTGTATCCTTAAGATTTATCCTGGTTTTCCAAGAGGAGTACCCCTGTTAAAGGTGTTTTACAGAAATTACTTAATAGTTCTAGTAAGCTAAGAGGTAAATGTATTTATCAAAATTGCGTTAGCTCTATAAATGACTTTACCTTGGCACAGAATATTAAACCTGTATTTAACACTGTTGTTCTAAAGAAAAAAAGTATATATTTTAAAACAAAATCATTATTTTAAAAAATATTTTCTCCTTATTTTTCTGTGAAGGAGGTAGGAAAACGCAGTCATTGACCAAAGCAAGCATTTTCCCACATGGTACCAGTACATCCACGCAGCTATTTCAGTAAGGAAACACCTATTTCAACTTTGAAATACTCCATAACTATAAGTGAGCAAGTGGTTAATAGAGGCAACATTGAGTCCTGTGGCACAGAGACACACCTGCTTGGGCTGATGTTCTCAACATTTCTCAAGGAAGGGATGGGAGACGTGGAACAGCAGGTTCCCAAACCAAACAGCACAATTCAGGTCTTGCTGCTGATTTGCAGACTGAGAAGGAACAGGAAGGAGGGAAAAGAGAAGGGGAGCTTGTTAAAAGGAAATACCTTGAACCCCAAGAGGGATTTAGTCATCTAGCAGTTTCTTTTTGTGCCAGAGGAAAATGCAGAAATTGTCATGACTACCACAGAGCACAAGAAAAAGTTTCTCTTAATCAGAATACAAGCTAAGTGTGAGGACCGCATTGCAGCCATTTGAAAGCATTTCACAGCTCGCATGATATAAACTGGGAAACCAGAAGCTGCCACTACCTGGGCAGTGATAACAGAGAGAGAGCTCAAGAAAATATAGCAAGGTAGTGACGTTGCGGCCTCAGCCAGAAACCACGCATGCTGACTCTTGGTAAACTCTTACTCCACTACTTTGTGTGCAAATACTTGCTGCGCTCCCCTCAATCTCTCCTCCTTTTTTTCAGTTTACAGCCACCATTATAAGAACAACTCTATGCTTAGCATTTTTGCCTTGTTTTTATTCTCCTCTTTGAAATCAAGGGCACTTTTAGATAACAAGATTCATTAATGTCTCCTACTATAAATTCAGCACAAGCATTTTGACCCCTTGCAGGAAGCTAAAACGCAGCTGGCCACAGTCTTAATAGAAGCAGAGCTATGAAAAAAATTCCCAGCAACTTTCAAAATCCTGGAAAAGTCCCCTGACCTCCTGTTCTGTTACTTGCAAGTAACAAGCTCAGCCAAAGTTGTCTGACATCTTTTGGAGTTCGCAATTCTTTCAAATAACCTTTTACTAAGTTCTGTGTGAACCTACCCAGATTTACAGCTTTATGATTAAATCACTCAAACCTCAATGGGCTCTGTGTAAAAATGAGGTGAAACCACAATGGCTTTGAGTTCTCCTTGCAATTTCAGCCTTGCTTTGAACTCAATGCACAAAGAAAAATGCACTTTAAGCCCAAGCAAGCAGTCTTTTGAAATCCCACTCTCTTGGAGGTACAGTAGACAAGCCACCTCTGCACATTACTGGGAGCTTTCTTCTGTTGTACAGGGTCAAAAGGAGGGAAAACACATTCTTGCCCTTCTGACTAATAATTTCCATGTCCCAGTTTTAAATATGTGTCCATCTCCTTTGATCAGTTTTCTCAGCCAAGCTCAGAGTTTTACCTTTCAGAAAATTTCGCTTCCTGCAGCCTGGTGCCAAAAATAACTCGTTGTGAAGTCTTCAAAGCAGCGCTCATTTCATCCATGCTTGAGATCTGTATCCTCCTCCTTTTTTAACAGCCTACAATACCTGATATACCTAAGGAACATACTGGTCATGACATTCATATTCTACATGCCTCCTTCCCTGCTCTTCAACACCTTTGAGTTGTAACAGGCTCTACCCTATTCTGCTGTCTTCAGTTCAGGATTCCCATTAAATACTCCAGCATTCAAAACTTCAATATCCTCAGCAGATGTCTACAAGCAGAGTTTATTCTATAGGTTTCAACACTTCTTTCCTTTTACAGACACAGACAAAGTAGAAATGTTTCTGTTGTTTCTCTTAAACTTCCACTAAAACTCTAAATTTAACATGTGTTGATCTAACCTGTCACTGCTGACTTATTCACCCAGACCCTTTTTTCCCTCCTTCTCTCAAAAAATAAATAGACTAAAATAAAAGGAAAAGGTAAAATATTTTCTTATACACATTGTCTTTGTAGCCTGTAATGAGCTTTGTTCTTATTCTAAGATTTTCATATCCTGAGGCATTCTCCAGATCAGTTCACAGTCCAGAATGCACAGAGCCAAATGTAAAATTAACAACAAGAAATTGTTAATATATGTAGCTCATGATTACAAAGGATATCATTAAGCTAGCCAAGTACTCTAGAAAGCCAGCTAAGAGATCATTGTTTTTACACACATAGACAATCACAGTTGCCAACCTGAAAGAATATCTTCAGATACCATGTTGATGTACATGAAAGAATTAGGCATTTGATGCTTCATTTCAGAAACAAGTGTGTAACAAGACGACACTCTTGTACCAAATCTGGCTTCTCCAAACTAACTAAAGCCCTTTCTTAAAATGCAGGTACATTTGATGAGTCAGTATTGGAAGAATCCTCTCTTTGACTTCTACAGAAAAGGTGTTCAGCTTGCAAGTCTGTTTTGTTGTGGTTGTTTTACTTTTGCTTTAACTACCAACTATAAATGCAACCTGGGAACTGAAAGTGAAGTGGTATTTCTACCCTATTTCACAAAAATCACTACCAATGAGTATTGAGTAATCAATAATAAAGAATTAGTACTTAACTCATGGTTTCATTTGTACATGAAGCAGAACAGAATTCACCTTCCTCTCCCAGAGCTATATTGAGTTTGCGGTGTTAAGATTACCCAAGTGCAAAGTAATTTATTAACAAAGTCTACAGATATGTCTTGAAGAGAAATGTATAAGACCTAAATCTAATACCTTTACATCAGTTACATGATTCCTGCTGATGTAGATAGCTTAAGCTGGGAATCATAGAGCAAATATGTTAAAAAAAAGTCACACTTTAGACGTAAACAACTAAACTGCTCAAAACAGACTCTGCAAAATTAAACTCTATCCAATCACTTTTTTATGCTTTATAGATTGTTTAGAAGCAAACTAAGAAGATTCAATAATTCAACATCACATTAGGCAAAAAGTAAGATTCTATATTTGCACATAAACAGAAGTGCACAGAATGCGATCATGTGTCTGCCAAGAATGTTTCCATGTTCCAACACAGCCATGCTTTCTCTACATACTCTAATTGTTTCATTTTGGCAAAGATAAGTTTTCCAAATTAACTTTTACTGACCCTCGCTCCCTCCACCAGCTTCATAATTCTCGTCATCACCTTCTGAATGAATAATGTTTGTTTATTTCAGCTTCTTTCCAGCAAATGCTTTCCATCAAACATCTGTCCCAAGATATGAACTAGCTGGAGGGCATAAATGATGCGTTCACCCTGTTTGCAATTTCTCACTGCCAGTCTTTTCAACAGTGAGACTGTTTTGCAGCCATGCAGGCGGTGTAGGTATACTCTGGGTGCTTTCTGCAAACACTGTTCTATTTTCCAAAGCCCCTTTGCTGTTCAACGCACAGCCGGACGTTTTTCTGTCCCACTCCGGTCAAAGCTAGGCCTTGTCAGGCTGGAGCTGTGCAGGTACCAGTCTGAAGTTTGCCCAGCCCTCAGTCAACTCCCATCCAACCAACCATTATTATATTATTTCCTGGAACAGATACGCTGTTACAGGCAACATGATCAACAACGCTTTTGATGTGGAAGGCTTTGAGTGGCAAGAAGTCAGAGCACAAGAGTGTAAAAGAGACATTCTTAATTACTATGAAATGCTACAGATATTGTGTGTCCACTTAACACTGCATCTGCAGTTCTGGCGTTGAAGTACACTCTTGATAGGGTGATAGAATGTCCTGAGTTGGAAGGGACCCACAAGGATGGAGTCCAATTCCTGTCCCTGCACAGGCCACCGCATGGTGAATGCAGATTACATGTGCTTTAGACACTTGAAAGTTCAAAATCTATGAACTTAAGCAGGCCAGGAAAGCCTGTGTCATTGCTGTTTAGGAGCTTTTGGCTCTCAGTGAAACCTGTCCTAGGACAGTTCAAAATATAAAGCTACTTCAGGTTTACTCTAGTCAGACAGGCATAACAAAATGTGTAGAAAGACCACTAGGTATTAATGAAGATAAGTACTCCAACATGTTTCTTATAGAATCAAGGCTTCAAGCGAAAGAAAAGCAAAGCACTATGCAAAAAGAAGTGGAAAGATCAGGGAAAGGATGTGAGAAGCCTCTCTCTCTCTACGCTCCCACCACAGGTGTACAATAGCGGCTGCTAATAGGAACTGTCAAGTTAAAGAAACTAACTGGACAGCATCAAAGCTGAGAAAGAAGAATAGTGAATAACAGCAAGCACAGGTAAATAGTGGTACAAAAGTGCCATCTACACTTATAACCAAGGACAGCACTTAATGGTAACGAATGCATTAACATTCTCAGATGATAAGCTCAAACGCTCAGAGCATTACAGCATTTTAACATGTCTTGAGTAGCTCGGTAAAGGAGGAGGACAGGTAGTGCTTCATAAATTAAATCAAATACATTATGTGATCACATTTATTTTTATCTAATCCTACACCTCTTGAATTTTTTATCACCTTAAAAAAAAAAAAAGAGAAGAATATATATATATGCCCTGCAAACCCATCACTTTGTCAAGTTTAGATTTTGAAATGCATATAAAATTTACACCCACTGAGCATATTTTATACCCACATAAAAGTTTATTCCGGCAGTGTTTTGCCAATATGTCATCTATATCTATAAAGTTTCATTTAGACATATATATTTGTTATATAGGGGGCTAAGGTTTCTTTTCTGTTGAAGAGCTTTTCATTGTGGTCATAGGAGGCATGATCTCAGCATGATTCTGCTCGTATTTGAGATATAATACCTTTCAGGTGAAGAGAAGCAGTGACCATATGATCACTAAACTGGATTTCAGTTCTGACTACAAGCTCGGTGAAGGCTGTAATTACGCTCCGCACAGTCACACAGAATCACAGCCTGGCTGGGGTTGGAAGGCACCTCTGGAGATCATCCAGTCCAACCCACCTGCTAAAGCAGGTTCACCAGAGCAGATCACACAGGAAGGTGTCCAGGCGGGTTTGAATGGCTGCAGAGAAGGAGACTCCACACCCTCTCCTTGCAGCCTGGTCCAGGCTCTGGCACCCTCAGAGTATAAAAGGTTCCCCTCATGTTCAGATGGAACCTTCTGTGCTTCAGTCTGTGCCTGTTGCACCTCATCCCGTCACCAGGCACCGCTGAAAGGAGCCTGGTCCATCCTCTTGACACTCACACTCTCTGGGCAGGCAAAATTCAGGGTCTGCATGTCTTACAGTGTATGTGGCTACCTGCCTGCCTGTCTGCCTGCTCCACCTTGCGCTGTAGGGACCCAAAGATCGGGTAATGATTTCACTGGCCAGATCACTTATTTGTGCAAAGGAAGACTGCAGCTGAAGCCTGCGTGGCAGCCTCAGCATTCCAGCTCTGCTCTCCGTGTTCAGGCAGGTTTAAGAGCTAGATGACTCCAGACCCCACACTGTGCCCTCACTGCTGAAGTCACCTCTGGGGAAAGAAGCAATTTGCCTCGTGCCTGCTCAGCACCACAGCTACGCTTTACCCCATCACACCGCCTTCCGGCAAATCTCTCCGGGTGATTCTCCAGTGCTGGGAGAAAGAAAAGTGCCAGACATATTGTTTGAATGCTGTGTCTACACCCAGACAAACCATCACAAAAGCTGCTGACAGCGTCGCACGTAACCCTGTATATTTCTGATCCAGAGCCACAATGCAGTGTTATATCTCTCAATTGAGCATAAAGTATCATCCCTACGAAACAAAAATCCACAAACTTATACCACGATGTAATAACCAGCAGATAAAAGATGAGGAGGCAGCTGCACCTGATGTTAACTTGAGGGGGAAGAAGTGGGAGTGTGGAGTATCTTAAAAGGGTAACCTATAGATTTCTCATTTGAATGTAGAGTACAAAAAAAATCAGTTGTAAGGGTATTGTGATTATTACTGTAATAGAAAACAGTAACACAGATATGCCCATTTTCTTCTTAAGCTAAGTGCCTGACACATCCTGCTTGGTTCTTTTTATTGCCTCACATGTTCTATTTGATTAGTGAGCGATAACTTATGAAAAGCAATTTCAAAGGCTGTGCAGTACCACACTCATTTTTCCAAATGTTGCTTTTAATGGGTTCTGCACACTCTATGGTGTCCTGGGTTTTGTATTAAATAACCATAGAAAGTCACTGTGATACAGCTTCAGTGATCAACTGACACAGATCTGATTATATGATCCAGGAAAAAAAAAGCTTTTATGTTTCCTCTGGGCTAGGGCTGTGTGGTCTCCTTTCCTTCGCTGTTGTGTACTTTGTACTCCTGTCTGCTTACTACCACCAAGATAGCAATTTCAGAGAATCTACACGGTAGGTAACTTGGCAACACTACAAGTCAGAGAAAACTACCTTCATGTTACAACTTGAATTAAGCTGGATGGATGCATATGAATTTAGGGCTTTAGAGTTAGAGCTGTGTCCAAGTGTCTCCACTGACTGTACACATGGAGAGTCATTTATCAGCTCTCCCAGAGGCCACCTAATTCCCTTTGCACCCCAGGAACAACACGGGGAGAGAGGGAACCAGCAGCGGCAGGACTGGAGACAATACCTTTCCTTAAAGGGGGACCCCATGGCCTGCTCAGACAGGACACTCTAAGCTCAGCGGAGTTTGAGCCAAGCCTGAGCCCAGATCTGTGACGAATCTACCACAAGGCAGTCCTTTCAAGCTCTGAATTAGTGAGAAGACTGAAAATTCTCTCATTAATCCATTAGTATTTGAAACTGGCACAGCCAGTTTGAGAGCGTGTGCCCTCATTAATTTAAAGCACACAAAAAACTTCATGCCCTCCTTGTTACTGCAGTTTTTCTACATTAAACAGCATCCTTCCATATCTCATCCCTAAACATTTTCAAATATAACTTTTACAATGGCAGAACAATTTCACCTGGCAAGTTCTTGTGCTCCCTCATAGGTGTGTACTGTGGAAAGGTATATATATATCTATTAGGTAATTAAATATCCAATTACAGATTCGTGTGCATAAAGTGACAAAATAGTTTGAAGCCTAATTTTAACTAGCCTCCAGGAAGTTATTATAAATCCAAACTGTAACTCTCAAAAAGCAAACTTCAAGCCTAAAGCTAGACAAATTTAACAGCCAGCTACAAGATTTAATTTTGCCCCCCATTCCTGCTCTTCCCCAACTGTCAGCCGGGTATCCCTGCCCCAGCCCTGTGCACTCTCTGCTCCTGCAGCAGGTTGTGCTGGGAAGCTGGACTAACAGGAGACAACTCACTTTTCTTCTTTCATTCTCCTCCAAGATTCTTGTTGTTTGTTTGTTTGTTTTCCAGAATTTAGTTCAAGGTATCACACAAACACTAGTGCTAGAGCAAGGAAGTAGCAGGCATGCTACAGAGGAACAGAGACATGACTGATCATTATAGTAATTTAGCTGCATTGCCAAAGTGAAAGACTAAAAATTAAGTGCAAAATTACTTTAAATTAGAACAAAATCAGGCCAACATAGGCCTTTCAAGCATAGATTCAGTGTGCTGAGAGCAACCTGAGAGACAATAATGCGTATAGCTCGTTTCCATCAACATTGCTTTGACTGCATCTTTCTGTGGTCTCTTACCAGTGTGAAGTTCACCTACTTCCTTGCTGTAACTTTTGAGGCTCTTACAGAGGCTCCAGTGTATAAATAATAATTAACTTCTGAAAGCAGAGGCTTACAAATGGTATTGTTTGATTTGCAATACATTTCACTCAATTTTTCTTCCGCATAGAGAATTCTTAAAGAGAATGCTGACAAACAAGCAGCATAAGGTCTGTGTATTATTAAAATTTAAAACACATGCTGCATACACAGAATGTCAAAAGAATATGTTAATCGAGTACAAGTAAGAGTAAGCCAGCTTGATCAGCTCTTAGCTGTGATGCTGCAAAGCTGGGGAAATTGCCAACAGCAGAGTTAACTCCGGCTCCTTGTAACCGCGGAGGGTTTATCCAAACACGTTAATGAAAGTATAGACATTTACTCTTCAAACTCACGCACTTCTCATATTCTAGTAGATTCATGCTGATAATTCAGAAAGCAACGTGAACCCTAGTTCTGTTGCCAGAACTAGGACATCCAAACTGTGACCCCGGGCTATGGCAGAGCAAGGAGGAAACGAACTTGCTGACCACGAGCTCCAACTCCACACAGAGCTTACCCAAAGATGTCCAGAGCAGCCTGCAAAATACCCAGGCTTTGCATATTCGCTTCCTCCCCATCAGGAACCAAACCATACATGTTATACAGCCTTTTGCACACAGTAAAAGTTGTTGCAGGTACATCACCCAGCTTTCACTTGGGCAAAACTATTCTTTCAATCTCTCTTAGAAAATAAACTCCAAAAATCAGAAGACAAGAAACATTAAAAATTAGAGGATCAATTCCGCTTACTTAACTGAACAGACCCATCATTAATGGCAATTCATATCTTGTCCCTCTCTGTTGCTTTGCCAGAAAACAACAAGAATTAAAATACAAATTGATTTCTAAGAACTGGATTCTTACTTGCAATAATTTAGGATTAATTAGGATTTCACCTACAGCAACTGAGAGTGTAGATTTTTGTTTCCAACTTGAATTCAGTTTCCACCACTCAAGAAAGAGGCAAGTTCTAGGTCTGCATTTCATTTGCCATATTTCTAATACTCATGTCATCATTTACCTGCAGTTCAAGGCAGCTGACCACTGAAGAACAATTTTGATTTATAAAATGAGAACACAAGAGAGCTTTTCCTAGCTGCAAAATGCTTTACTCTTAAAAAAAACACAGTTGATTATGAATGCCGTTCATAGCTACCTCTGGTTTCAGTTTACATTCATTCATTTGTTCATTTTGGAGTTTATTGTTTCATTTTCGTTTGTTCACTTTAACAGTAAACCCAGAATAACAAAGAAAACTCAGATTAAAAGAAGCTTAGACCCAAAAGACAAGTTGTTGATGTCATTACGGTGCAGCAGCAGAGCTGTTTGTCCCAAATGTGACCCTCACTGATAATAGCTTATAGCAGAAAGTCACAGATGTGATGGCACACGCAGCGCTTCAGCCGCAAACAAACACACGTCAAAGGCAATTCCATTTCCTGCACATTCGTTCTGGGAGTAAATGAAAATGGATAGAATAGCATTTTTAAACAAATACTACAGGGAATTCTTGCTCTGCTGAAGAGCATGGCATGTTCTGTGCCATCTAACGGCAGAATCCGTTTAAATGCAAAAATTCGCTGCACAAATAGTATGTTTTGGAGTTTTTTGGTTTGGGTTTGGTTTGGGTTTTTTCTTCCAAAGTAGAAGTGTAGCACCAGGCAGGTTGCTGTCCTTTTGCATTCCTTTACATTATATTTAAAATGCGCTGCTTGAAGTGGCACTTTGTTCCTTTTAAACAAGTTTTCCTATTGCAAGTGCTTATTTTTACAGACTTCATGGAATTCTTGTTAAAGTTCTTTTTTTCCTGTTAGAATGATTTGTTGTGCAGAAACTGTTTTTGCTGACAGTTACTCCTTTCACAGGAGTTCCCTTAAGTGGACTCCATTGAGTTACTGCGCCTACCCCTAGCGTGGGCTGGGGAAAGATGCACAAAGAGGTATGGAGAATACAGAAAAGATGTGATCAGCCAATTTTAATGCATAAATCCTTTTCAGACCTCAAACATCTTCCTCTGTTAGCATAAAACACACACTAAGGGAAGCATAAAAACTTCAGTGATTCAGGCCTTAAATGTTACTACTACAGGGAATTTCAACAATTTACTGCTAAAATACCAAGCAGGAGAGCTAATGTAAAGCACAAGCTCAGAGCAGGGACTCCTATAATGGGATGTGCTGATGAACCGAACTTGTCAGTCCAGCTGCTTTTTAAAGGTGAAGGAGCTGGTGCTGCAAGCATTACCACCGCATTTCTTTAAATAGTGTCACTTTCCCTAGGACTGTAATTCCTTCTTCTCTTTGAATAACTGCCAGCAAATTCTTTTTATCAATAAACCCCATTGTCAATGTCAGATTGATATTACTTTTGATAACAGCTTTAAAAAACAAACACCATTTCATCAACAAGTTTCAATCAATACCTCTAAAATTTATATTCAGAAGACATCTTCACTTTGCTTTTAAACAAATAATTTCGTCATAACCTACTTCTCAGTAAAACTACAATAAGTTTTCACATTATATTACAGGAGCAATGGCTATGCAGTTCTAAATAATGGCTGCTTTGCTAGACAAGTCAATGGAAATTGATTTGTTTCAGCCTCCTGTGCTCGCACACACAAAGCCTCTGTACAACAACCCTATTGACTTCTGCAAACAGTATTCAACCTTGCATCCTCAAGGACTCACGGCAAAATTTTCAAATCATTTCCCTCCTGTATTGTACCCTATATGAACCAAGACTGCATTTAAATGTCAATCTCCAGCGATAATACTATAAAGAGAGAGTTGATCACTGAATTGAAAATCTACTTTATATTGAAACATACAGCCCAGGATTGGATATAAAAAGGAAGAAAATTAAGATGTATTGAACTGCAAAATGAAAAGCACTGACTGTACATATGGTGAAAGGAAAGGGGCTCCAGCACCCTGTCTATACAGGAGAGTTTTGGCACGGGAGTCACCCTATGGGCTTGCCAGGCTGCCTGCCATAAAGCTCCCATCTGCACACAGAGGGTTCTGCATGGCAGACGGGCCTTTTCCAGGCTGCATGTACTGAATATTTTCTCTGTTCTATACACAAGAACATTTAAAAACAATTAAAATAAAGATTAAGGATATTAGCATGCTAGAAGAATTAAGTGCATTATCAAAGAGACAAGAGACCATATGGTCCGTCAAAATCTGTGTTTACAAGCCCTGCAAATACATATCAACAATTTTCCTATCCTTTTAATCCTTCCTTTCCTATTTATATCCGATTATCAACTTTATCCCCACATATTGAAATGAAACATATTGTTGCCACATTCTACATTTCAAGCACCTCTGTAAACAAATGCAATTGTGAAAAGTCCATATGTGAATGCCTTCAAGGCTGATGCTTGACCTCAGGTTTTTGAGTTAGTTACCATCTCACATAACTTATCAGTCCCAACTTGTTCTACTTCTTTTTGATTTATTTTTTTTTACATAACATTTAAGAGAGCACCTTTGACATCTGACAGACTCCACAAAAGCAGCTTTGTTCACAAACATCACAGCGATATTTTCACTTACATTTCACACAATGCTGAGTGTCTGGTGACTGTTACCCTGTAGTTACTCTGTAGTATTAAGCTTTGGAGTTATTTATATGATAAAACCCTCAGAAGTGGACACTTGAATGTGTTTTATGTTGGCTAACCCTCATCCGAAAGGAATAAACAGGTGACTTTTGTTGTTGTTGTTCCTATTATACCAGTGTAAATACTGCATTATTTACTAGCTTACTGAACTAAGTGACCTAACAGAAATCTGAAGCATGGGAGAAATCAGTCCTTTTCTATTCCTTAGGCCTTTGCTGGGTTTTCTTTCAAGACCAAGGAAGGAATTAACGTGGATGTGCAGTACATAGTGCAACGTGGTATTGGTAAGGTCTTGGTGAGACTATATCACACACAGGAATGGGCAACACTACAAAACAAAAATGAACAGTTTTTGTGGTTTCACCTCAGCTCACAACTTAGCCCTACACAGCCAGCTGCTCATTCCCCCCAGGTGGGATGGGGGAGAGAATTGGAAAGGGAAAAAAAACCCATGGGTTGAGATAAGAACAGTTCAATAGGACAGCAAAGGAAGATGATAATAATAATAGAATATACAAAACACTGATGCACAATGCAATTGCTTGCCACTTGTCCTCTCATTCCCAAGCAGCAATATTTGCCCCCCCGGTCGACTCCATTTTCTATACTGAGCATGCCATGATACCGTAAGGAATTTCCCTTTGGCCAGCTTGGGTCAGCTGTCCGGGCTGTGCTTCCTCACAGCTTCTTGTGCACTTGGTAGAGCATGGGAAGCCAAAAAGTCCTTGACTACACAGCATCAAGCAAAATATCAGTGTGTTATCACCATTCCTCTCATGCTAAACCCAAAACACAGCCACTAGAAAGAAAATTAACCCTATCCTAGCTGAAACCAGGACAACAGCTGGCAACGAAACTTTGTTTTAGTTGAAAACAAGATGTGCAAAGTATTTCCATGCAACCTTATTGGCCACTGTTTATCTACATTCCTTATAGCAAAAGAGATCTTCAAACTTGCACACATAAGCATGTGTAACCCTGCAAGGGAGAGGACACCTGCTGGGTCACCTCAGCTGGAGGTTGGGCCTTCAGGAACCCTTCTGATCAGATATGTGAACCACAAAGCTTTTGACTGTGCAGATAGAGGTTTTCCCTGATGCAGTGTGGGTTGATATGAAACGACTGCACCAGACAACAACTTTCATAGATTATTCAGCAGTGCTCCAAGGGTGGCTGAGGAACCTATGAATGCCAACAGAGATCATTTTGATACATGACTAAACTTCCCTTGTCCTTTCTTCCCTCCCTCCATTTGTTTTGTTTAAATATTTACACATGAACTACCTGACCCTGAGCAAAGCTAAGGTAACAGAGAGACTTGAACTAAGCACTGGTCTTGTAAAAATCGCTTTAAGGCTTTAAATCTCAGCATGCCTGAGAATAGCCTTCGGATAAGAAGCGAAAGCACAGATACAAAACACTTTGGAATACAGTTCCACATGTCGCAGTGATTCCTCTTGATATCACGGAATGTTACTTTGAGATAGCCTTGGTTTCTTTTCTTAGTTTCTAACCAGTCATGTTGCAGTTATTTCACAGCAGAGTGATAATGAAGTCCAGCCCAGAGAGAAAACAGCATCTTTCAATTTCTCGCTTCTGACAGCCAGGATACAACTTTACTAAACCAAATTAATAACATTTTCAGTAAATGTGAATGCTCATGTAATACAAAAAATATTTTTAAAAAAGCATTTCCACTGCAGCTGGTGCTTCTTTTCATCTCGAGGCTCTGCAGGACCTTTTACTTTCCACAGTAATACCACATATAGCAGGTACCGACCCCCAGGTCAAATGGCTGGAACGTGATTTGAATGTTGCTTTCAGGTTTGCTTTTTTTCTTCTGATCACTGAACGACACTTGAGGTGCTTCTTCTCTTACAAACACACTCTTTGTATCATCTCATCATGTATATTAACATTTTGTCTTTTTCTATCTATATTTACTGCTGTATTCCAAAACTCATTTCTTCCTCCAGGTTACAGAATAATAAGCATCCACTTGCTTCTCATAAATGACCTTACAACTATTTAAAATTACTCTTTCCATTTTCTGACCTAACCTTGCCTTTCTTTTCTGTCAAATACTTCATTAAAGCAAGAAGTGTCCCCTTTGGACTGACATAACCTGAAGCGATATGTTTATCAACTGGAAACAGTTAGAACACAAAAGATCTGACTGCAAACCACCAAAGCAACAAAAATCTCTCACATACCAGAAATGGTATTTCCAGCTCTGAGACAATCAAGTGAAGGAAAGGATTTGAAGACCTGTCTACAGATTCAGATTTGTGTGTCTGTGTTTAACAAGGAAAGAAGGGAAATTAACAGTGAAGACTGATTACGAAAGCAAAATTAAAGAATTTTACTTGTTTACCTGATTAAAGACATAAAACTTCTCAATCAGTATATCACTGGGATAGGCATCAGAACAGAAGCAAAATCATATGCACTAAAGATGAGAACCGAGGAGCAAAAGCATCCAAGTTAGAAGTTACTAAAAGGTTCTGAATCAACAGAGAAACATGGGAGCAGTAAGGATGCAAACTTTTTTTTCTTCCCTTTTAAAATTGAGGCTTGATCAGCTTAATGAAGAAGCTATATGGTATGCACTTGTAATAGCAGGGGATGATTAGACATGGACATGGTGAGCAAGAAGATCCTTAACAGCCTAGCATTTGTATAAAGGAAAGAAGTCCAGTGTAAACCTGGGAGTTACATAGCCAGACAAGATTATCCTATTTGGTGTGGAGTATTTGCAAGAAAAAACAGGCCAGGAAAGATAAAAGCCATACATTTGTAAGGATGAAAGCCTTCTGCTCAGGGGAAGATAAATGCTGACTACTTTTGGAGGAAAAAGAGAGATAGAGACTAGAGAGAGTTGTTATTTCCAGAGTGTTAGGTGCATTTCTGAGCACCCCAGCTCTGACACAGATGGTGGCAGCCACTTCTGAGAGGCAGGAACAGGACATGGTTTGCTCTGCCACAAATGAAGCCACATTCAAGAGGGATCCCCAGCAAGAAAGTGCCACTTCTGAAAACACAAACCATCTCCCAAAGGTTCTTACTAAGCTGTGTCATAGATAGGTGTCATGCTAATTCTTCAGCATCACTGTTTCATCGGTGCGGCTAAGAGATGCCTAAGACAAGCAGAAAAGTGAGAACCTTGCTTCAGCATACCTGTCTTAGGAAAGTCCCAGATAAAATGAATTCTGAGCCGAACAAAACCAACAAAACCAAAAAACCACCAACAACAACCACCAAACAAAACAAAACAAAAAGACAAAGAAAAAAATAAAAAAGTAAAAACAAACAGCTGCCCTGTTTCACAAAGTGTCCCAAAAATGACCAAAGGCAAAGAGTGAAAAATCTTGATGTCACTGAGTTCAAATAATCGAACTCCCTTTAGGTTCCAGGGGACAAGTCTGAAACCAGGAGCCACAGCAAGCAGCAGAGAAGGTGACACAGCAAAAGCTGGGCATGGCGCAAGCACGCACAGTGAAGTGAAGTCTCTAGCCCACAAGATGATGTCACTGTCATACATACAGCATCAAGAAGCCTGTCAGTAAATGGAACTAGTCATCACAGTTTTCTTCCTATATCTCTCTGGGTGTTTGGGTTGGGTTTTGTTTTGTTTTCCGTTAAAAGTTTGGAGACATAGAAGCTTGTCTACAATAGCTGCAAAAGAAGGAGCCTTCAGACCTGAATCTTGTGTCTTCAACCCATGCCCTTGCTGATCAACTCAAAACTGTTTCACGGCATCGCTTGCCATTGCCTGTCGTCTTGGAGAGACTTCTGTACTTGGAAGCTGCAGCAGAGGCTTTCCCTAAAGTCTCAACATTTAGTATTTAATGAAAACATAAACTTTAATTTATAAATTAAATCTTCAGTGCTTGAGTTGGCAGGAGAGAGACTGACACAACTGCAACCAAAAGGATCTCAATGTAGAAAATAAGTCTGAAAAAAAATCACATTAAAAACAATAGGAAACGGTATGTTTGGTTGTGCAGAGCAGACTGTCTGAAAGCCTGGCACGGGTAACACTGTGCCCGACTGGAGCACAGGGTGTAAGCACACGCTGCTGCTGGGATGCAGCAAGAAACCAATCTCAGTCGCATGGATGAAACCAGGCAGAAGAGGCAAATAGAAGTTGATTAATTAACAGCATTAATACGAACATGATCAATGATGAAATCTGAAACTGTAACTGACAATAACCAGAGGGAAAACTATTAAAACTCAGGTGCACCTAAGCTCAATTTTCTTCAGCTTTTCCACAGTGAAAGATAACAATCAATTCTTTAAATAAATCTTAACAACCATGTCACATAGTGAGCTGTGTGTGAACCTTCGCAATAGGGAGGTAGCTTCTTTGTGGCAGCAGCTGCTTCGTGCCATCACGCTGCTAATTATTTAAAACCTGGTATTAGAATTCATGGCACAGTACAGTTTATCAGTCCAAAGTAAGCAACAAGAGAAACATGTCTGGATCTTAGGAAATTATAAACAATTTGCTGCAATGCTACTTCTCTCCTTCTCTGGGGTATTCTGGCACTGTGACATGAAAAGGTACCTTGCTGTTTCATCCTGGAAATGGCCAGCTCTTCAGAGAGTGAGAACTAGATGCTAATGTTCAAATACTCATGAAGAGTATTCTTCTTTTATTTTGGCAAGTCAGAACCAGAGCACTTTCCTCGATGCTTCATGCAGCTTGCAAACATAAAATGCAACCTGCCCCTCCAAAAACATTAACGCTGTATGCCCACTGAATGCATATAACATTTCACCATCCTTCATTATTTCATAACTTAGATTTCTGGTACAGATGAATGAAATACGAACTGCCCAGCCAGTGCTGGGCTAGTAATTAAAGAGTTAACAACCCAACCACCAAGAAAAAGAAATAAAATATTTTGTTTCCTCCACTTTTTCAATTAATTACTGGAAGGCTCCAAAGACTCTTAACATTTAGACTAAAAGTTCAGCATAAACTCAGGGTCACTGTTTACAGTGCTCTCTGAGCAAGCAGTCTTATAGCTTGGAAGTAACTGTGAATGTTAAAAGATACAAGGCAAGTATAATCAGGAAATGAAATACAAAACTCTAAAAATATCCCCGTGATCTATGCACGTAGCCATGGTGTCTGACAAATTCAATTAAATCTGTCATACATCATTCCTACAACGTTATTGATAGAGACATAGCCGTATTGAATTTTAATTATTCAGCTAGTATTGATCCCACAATAATCGGGTGAAAATCATCTCAGGTTGTCAGTACCCCTAGGAGACAACAGCTATTATCTAATTATAAATCACACTGTGTCATTTGATAAAAGGTTAGGGCTTTCTTTCTACACATTTTTGCAGTCAGATTCTCATGTATAAATCAGTGACATGATTGTCTGCAAATGCTAATTATTTTCTTCCCATTGAGCATCTATTCCATTACCATGATGGACTCATAAAAGTGAGCTCTTAGCGCATGTAGCAAATTCCCAGAGACACAGCAACAACTAAGGAATTGGGATTTCAGATTTTTTACTCTGTATTGACCTTGAGCAAGCAATTGTAACGCTCGCAGGGTTTTCATTTCCCCCAAGGAAAGGAGTGGGACAATATTTGCAGTTCGCACTCTCATTAAACGCTCAGAGATTCTCAGAGGAAAGCTGCTGAACAGCAGCAAACTTTCCTTTTCAGCTTTTATGCAGAGAGAAAGAGGCTGGCTAGAAATCCTGCAGAGTGCTCTTCTCTCCCTAAATCTTAGCTTCCCTCTGCACCCCACTGCTGCCATCAGGGAGCTGGGTGGCTGGCACTATCTATCCACTTTCTTTCTCTCCCCTCAGACCCCAGTTTATCAACCCACTCATGACAACAGGAGGACACATCACCTTGCGGTGACAGCGGTGCAAGAGGCAGGGATGGCATCACGGGGCCGGGGGCACCCGAACACCTCACACTCATGCACAAGAGCAGGATTCCTGCTTGCCTGTGCTGCACCCCTTGCCTCCACCCAGCTCATTTGGCTGTCTTCTCTGTTTCGTGGGTGGCAAATGGCCCTGTTTTGAAGTGACTGGTAAGGAGAGATGCAAGATGCCTTCCTGCCATTGCTTGGCTGCCTACTCTCATGCCTCACAATACCAAGAAGCTTATTCTTAGGGGTAAGCAGCGCTCCTGCAAGCTCACACCACAGCCTGTGGTGAGGAGGCACTGACAGATGAGAATAGCTACGATATACTGCTGACATAACACAAAACACCCAGAAGTTCAAGGTCATCTGGCATTATTTAGCAGCCCTGAAATAACCACTCAAGGAGATTTCCAGCAGTCCCATTCAGACCTTCCTTCTTCATCCTTTATTAGTTGGAAAACACATCCCACATCCAAAGAGACCTTTTATTAAATCTGGTAACCCGGGCCCAGCGGAGGGAGCGCGCGTTCCCGAGTCACAGAGACAATCCTATAGCAACCAGCTCTTTCCTTTTTTTGACAACTGGCTCTCGGCTCAAGCACCCTCCACTGACCACCAGCTGCAGCACTGTGTGCAGGCAGAGACGTGCCAACCTATTTACTGCTTCAGAGATCATCACCCGCTTCTCGAGCCCCGCTGAGACACCCAAGGGCAACCAGTGCAGCTCCCCAGGTAAGGCAGGCAGAGGGAATCTTTACACACAATCCGATAGCATATGACAGACGGTATCCCTGCAGGGTACGTTTATGTATAAGGAAAGAGGGTGATAAAAGTGCCTGATCATTGCTCCCTAAAATACAATGACTTAAACAGCTGCAGTGATGGTCTGTAATAAACGCACCACTCAGTGCCATTCTGGGACTCCCTTTTTTCCCCACACATGCCTTGAACTTTATGATACAGAAATAAGGATAAAATAAATGATCGGCGACAAATGGCCTAAACTGAGAACATGAAATCTGAAAGGGGATGTTAAATATTTAGAAAACTGTAAACGTCCTCCTTTAGATTTGAATTTTATCTGATCTGGAAATGTCACTATTGAGTCAAGGACAATTTAGAGACTAAAGAATTTTTCAGCTGAAACAGGGGACATTTTGGAAAATCAGGTTCAAATGAGAAACATACACATGAAAGCTATCGCTTGGCACTCATTGCAGTCTGCAAGCCCTGAGTGGGCTGTGGGATTCACTTTATTTTGTCAGCGAACATTTTTTTACACTTATACTGGGGACCTCCAAAATGGTGACATTTTCTGCAGCTAATGGATTTCAGAGACTCCACAGGGAGACTGACTACAATCCTCCATTCCCTAATGCTGCCCTGAACTGAACGACCTTTCAGAAAAAAGGAGACACATTATTAGCAATAACCTTAGATTAGCACCTAACCTACACAGTTTAGCAAGGGTGAGGACCTGCCAGGGTACCCCTATTTATGCTACTACCAGAGACTTCCAGAAATACCATAGGTTTTAAGTCCTTGGGGGTCTGAGTTCTAGTTTGAAGGGAGAATTGGCATGGAATAACCCAAAGACCTTCTTTCGTTTCATTTCAGAGAAAGCTAAACCATGAGGTAGTATTAAACCTCCTCTAGCTAACCTCTGCAAACCCACTCCTAGCAAGTCTAGGCAAAGTTAGCACTGTGTTCCCTCTCAATTGCTTATTCAGTCTTCATTTTCATCCTTTTAATTACCCCAAAACTCTCCCACACAATGCAGTACAACAAGCCACCACAAATAGGAGTAGAAAATCCCTGGTGTGATTCATTTAAGCTACCACACAATTCGCAATGACTTTTCATACCTGAGCCAAATTCACCTCAGTCATCTGTGTGTCCTAAGGCACTGCTGCCCTGAGTCACCTTGGTTCTTTTTAAATACTTCAGTTTATGACTCCTTGCTATCTTTATAGGTCCTTTCTATTTTCAGTCCTTGCTCTATACCCTGTCATTCTCTGTGACTAGTTCTTTTCCATAATTAACCTCATTTGTTCATAACTACCAGTATTTTTTCCTAATCCAAATGTAACTTCCATTTTTCTTCCTCTTTAGAGCATTCCATGTTGTGCCAAAAACTTCGTGAACAAATAAATATACTGGGAAACACATAGCCTCAGCAGGGTGTACAGTTGTGTGTTGTTACTCCATTAGCATGAGTAACACAAAGCAAAAATGAACCTCCAGAACACACCTAAAGGAAAACAATGCCAAGAAATACCAGGCTTAGCGTATGCCATTTTTTCCTGTTCTGCCTGCAGAAATGTTTTTCTTTCCCATCACGGCCCAGTTCTACCCGTCCCTGTCCAAGCCCACCTATAACTCTAGATTAGACTTGCACACACATCACCACAGATGCACAGGTCACGGGTGGGGATACAGAAAAGCACTATTTCTTTCTCTGCGTGGTCACCCAGATACCTCAGGTCTGACCTAAGAAAAAAGCTTTCTTTTCTCAGTCTGCAACCCAAACCTGAGGCTGTGCCTAGCAACAAGGGAAAAACTGTGTGACAAAACGCAGAAGAAAACCTACTTGCTAATTTTGAGGCAAATGCAAAGTTGTAAAGAAACCCTTAGTTTTAGCAATTCAAGGGTTTTTGAAAACTCAAGGACCTGTGCAGATTGAAAAGGCTACATGCCTAAAGGCTTGAATTATCCCAGACAAATTACTGCACTTCACAGGCAATACAAAAACCTACTGACTGAGTAATGGCAGCTCACAGGTGTACAGAAAATCCGCATCTAACCAAAGGTAAAAATAAAGCAGAAATTAAAGCAGGACCATGAAGTGTTTGGCATGGAGAACTTTCCCAGAAAAGCCATCCATCAAATCCTGTGCTATGCATGAACATGGTATCAAAGCCATGCAATATTGAACATTTTCTCATCAAGACACTTGGCATTGTTTCACGTGTCTAATTCTGTGTGATTTTTCTTTCCTGAAATGTAAGCTGCTATTCAGTCATATGTATTTTAAACCTTTTGATTACAAAAGCGTATTTCAATATTCTGTAAAGTGCAATATCAATGATTTAGAGATTAACAGCACGAATAACACAGACTTCTAAATGATATGTGATAATGTTTGGTAAATAACACATGAGATACTATTGGTGCTTTCGGGTCCTACTGTATAACAGTAGCTGGTGTGCTTGCCCTAAAAATGCTGCTGCTACATCTCACTACATGTTTATAACCACCTGTCTTACTGGAACATATGATATGATCACTGCAAAACTGCAGAGGTCTCAGAAGATGTTGTTGAGTAAAACACTAGGTGTGGCAGACCAGAAAAGCAAAGCAACCCATAGTGGTCTCGAGCTGCAGGACTCTAAAACTGTTCATAAAAATCTTTACTTCTTTTTTTTTTTTTAATAATTTTGTCTTGAAGACTTCAGCATTTTTGTCAAAAAGCTGCACTGAAAAAATTTTTATTTGTTTCAACGAAACAATCTTAACATTACAGAGATAAAAAGGAAATAGTCAGGAAACTGCTCTGCACTGAAATAAATAGCTTTGATAGAAAAGGTGTAGTAATGTTTGCAACCAGTAGCAGCACATTTTTAAACCAACACCTAACATGTATCTGAATTCTAGTCAAATTCATCTCTGCTGGTAGACCATACAAGTCTTTTTCATCTTATATCTGTACAATCAAGTAATCTGATTTAATGCAGTACATATTGAACAAGTAATCAGATACACACAAAAAAAACAGAGCCCCTCCAGCAAACTAAGTGGCTTTCTGAGATGTCCTTGCTGACAGTGTTTCCTAAGAATTACGGAGAAATGAAGAAGACTCACAATGAGAGGCAGAAAGACAAAAGATGTGGTTGGACAGTGATAGCAGCTGCTCCTCCCTTTCTGCTGGACATATGGGGAACACTAACTAGCCAGAGCTGTGAAACTGTCACATTTCAAACGCCAAATTAAAAAATACATGTTTTCTGAGAAACTTAACAGGCCTATGAATTTACTCCTCTCTACAGGATGTTGGCCAGGTCTCCCACAGCACCACAGCCACACGTCAAAGCTGCAGAAGGAAGATCAAACAGAATCAGGAATATGTGCAAGGTACAAAACGGATGACCAGGGCATGGCCCCAGGCCCATGGTGTAGCTCCCCAGATCAGCCACTGCTCTGAACAGAACTAAAAGCACTACTGGATAACCAGTTTGTCCAGATTCACCGCAGGGCCGTGGAGATGTGGAGAACATTTACTGTTTGCACCACTGATGAGCTAGCCTCATCATCCACGATGCAACACTCCTCAGCTCACCTCAGAAGAAAAAAGAGCTCTTCTCATGTTCAAATCATGTCTATTATTACCAGTGAAAGATGCCTAAATAGCATGCAAGTGCAGGAACATACTGTGGGGTGAATGCGTTATTGCCTTCAGTGTCACGGAGGCGCAGAGAAAGACCCCACCAAATCAGACAAAGCTGATTTCAGAAAGATAAACACTTTTCAGACTGTCCCATGATAACAGAGCAGTTTTTGAGGCTCCGTCACTTTCACTCAGGATGTAGCCGTAAGCAGGGACTTTGTGAATTTTCATAGAGCAAACCAGGATCCTATCTGTGCAGTAAGGCTGCTTTTCATTCCCCTGATCACAGTAGCTGCTGTTGCTGGGAGATTTGCCTGGACTATTCTGTGTTCCACCAGGTGCCTCGGTCCTGCTACACCTGACAATCCTTCTCCAGTGCCTCAATTGGATTTTCAGAACTTCTGGAGTCTTCTTTTTTACTGCTAAAACCTTGTGGGACCACACACGTTATTCAGTGGATTGAGATTATCTTATTTACTGTCTTGTCTTCAAAGATCCTTCCACCACAGGACAGGATTAAAAAAAAGAAAAACAACCCACAAAAAGCAACAGCCTCATTCAGCCCAGTATGGACAAGGACAGCACAACCTTGATTGTACTCAAGAGATATTTTATGGCACAGGATAGGAAATGGAAAGGACTCCATTTCAGGTGTAATAATAAGCTGCATGAATTGGCTGAGGTGTTTGCTATAAAATGACTTATTTCTGTCTCTGTAAGTATTTATCTACAAATAATATCAATGCTGTTCACGGATTTTTTCCCCTCCCAATGGCTTATGCTGCTGTCACACTCACTTGACCCATTCATCCACCACAGGTGACCTGTGCAGGAACTTCTGCAGTAACCCCATCTTCTCCATCTTTTCCTTATAGATCCACACCAAACTGCAACATAATGAAATAGCTCTGTCACTCAACTTACAGACACAGCCAGAGATCCAGTTACTCTGAATTCTCCAGGATTACTTTGCTCAATCAGTTTCATTCCAAGGGTGGAGAATGAATCCTTTGCATTCATTTTACTTTTTCTTTTCTTTCCTCCCTTCTCTATGATGAAAGAAATTAAGCCACATCTATTCCAATTATTACTACTATCTAAAACCTTTCCAATAACAAGGCATATGGACAGCTAAACATGCACAAACTAATCAGCTTTTACTGCCTGATAAAGTGTCACACTTGTCGTGTTCCCTGATCGGCCGAGCTTATTAGTTCGCTGCATATGACGATCACAAATTTGCATCTATTATCCACTGTCTGGAGATTTAAAAGCTTCCTGTTCTGCAAAGATTATCCATCAATGGAAGTAATTCTTAAGGCAGAAAAAAGAATACGTTAGTTCAGTGCTAGCTTTGCTAGGCAGGTCTTGTTGGATTTATCATCTTAAATCTGTTACACTGACTGAGAGTACTGCAGCTGGTTTTATCCAGCTATGTCGGAACTGATTGGCAATGTATTAGAAAAAAGTGTACTAAATGCTCTTCTGAATCCTTAAGAACATAAGTCAAATAGGACTTCTCTTTCTTTGGTTAAACAACAGTTCATTATGCGCTTGTAATACCAAGTAGGTACCCGCGCAGATGTGAAGTACCTTTGGGTGGTACAGAGTTTGGGAATTTAAGAAATTGCTTCATCCTGCCATGCCATTGCCACATCATCCCAGGGCCAGGCCTGGAGGGAGGCAGCAGAAGCGGCAGGACAGGGCACACTCTCGCCCCTCTGCACATCGTGGGAAGCCCTGAGGCTCTACCTTGCTTATTTACCTTTTGAAGGGAGCAACTAGGGCTTTTCTTATTCTTAATTTTATACCCTAGAGGAATGGAATAAACATGAAAAATCCTCTTTAAAGAGTTGGCTGGAACTTCTTGTTCACCATCTCCTCCCCTTGGAGTGAGGGAGCCCACATCATCTCTTCTGTTCCACTGCAGTCAGTGGCTCCCACTGCCCACAGTTTTGGTGAAGCAATCTGTCCCCTTTCTTCAAATGAGTTAACACGATTTTGTGGCTTTTTTAAGTTCAAGCCCTTTGTCATGTCCTAATCTGCAAAGTGCTCTTGTGGGGTTTTGCCTCCTCCCCTAACCCCCTCCACAATTTAATTGCCTCATACATTCTGGGATGTTTGTTAAGGATTCACTCTTTCTCTAGAATATTGCATCCAACATGCTCTCCGCTTCAGCAATCCACAAGTCACTCTAAAATGTATGGTCCTCTTCATCCCAAATGTACCATTTATCATACTTAATTTAATTTTCAAGAGATTCTAGGTGCAACTCTGCTCACCAGCACAGGCCTCTGTGGTGCCACACTCCACTGCATAGCAAGTAACCAGCTCTTCATCTCAAGCGTACAGATGCTAATGGATAGATATGCAGTCAATCTCAAAAAAATAAATTACAGATAATCTTTATCTATTTACATATTCCAAGCAGGGGAAGGAACAACTGGAAATCAGAGCCAAATAGTTTATCTTGCAAGCATCAGTGCTAACCCACGTGGGGTTCTATATTGTTGATTCAATCTGGCCCCATTTTATTTTCTTGATAGTGCCAGTCTCCTTTCCTTCTCATTATTGCCTTCAGCCAGAAGTAAAAACAGGCTGATCCTTATTCCAGCCATGAATCAGCAAACAGAGATAGTACATGAGCATTCAGTCTGGCATCTTTCCTAAAGAGATTAATTGTGGCAAGCTTGCTTGGCCTTCTGCCACTTCATACTCCTGCATAACAATCTCTGCATGGCATTTCTGTTAGCCGTCCCGCCCCTCCAAATGAGCACAGATAGTTAGTGTAATTGTGCTCTCTAACAAGTCAAAAAGGAGGAATTAGCTGCCCTTTACTTTCTGCTCAGGTCAGCCAATCCTCAGGGTGGTCAGGCAAGTTGCAGAGAGAATGTCACACAGGAGCCACCGGGGCAGACAGAGGGGCGAGTCCATTATCAGCACTTGTACACTGTACACACTGCCTCCAAATCCAGAGTGTGGTGAGGCGGGAGGGAGGGGAGAACGACAATGGGAACAACAAGGCTGGTGGCTGCACGAGCATCCCTTCTACAGGCCTACCGGAATGGAAAGGAACGCTGACCAGTTAAATTCACTCTCTCATTGATCTCCTCAGAAAGAACAGGTCTACTGACTGAAAGCGTCAAAAAAAAAAAAAAAAAAAAAAAAAAAAAAAAAAAAAAAAAAAAAAAAAAAAAAAAAAAAAAAAAAAAGAGGTGGTAACTGGCAATGCAATTCTCAATTGTATTTGCAAAGAGTACAAAATGGCTGATTGCTCTCTCCAATTCCTTTCCACATCTCCAAGAAGATATGCATAATCATAGTCATATTTGAGTGAAATAATGCACAGGTTGCGAAGCTCGACATGCTTTAGGTGATGTCTTTCAATAAATACGTTCTGGCATCTAGTGACAGTTATTCAGGCACTGGTAACTTTGGTGCTGCTCATGAATAAACACACCTGCTTGGGCTAACACAGCACCTCCCTTACCTATTCTGGTCTTCACAAATACTGATCTGATCATCACTGAACCAAATCAAAAGCTGCAGCAATCACAGAGCACTTCTGTGCGGTGGCCAGTGAGCGCCAGGATTTTTAGCAAAGGCATGAACTCCACCTAACAGATTTTTTGATAACCAGTAACAAAAAGTAAACCAACAGAAACATCTAGTTAATTCACAGCTGTCATATGCTTCAAGGTTGTGTGACAAATGAGAGAATTTGGAGAAGGAGTAAGAACTGTGTTGTGATAAGCAGTACTTTCATGCTTTGTAAGATACCGCTTTGCCAAAAATGTCTGTCATTCATAAAGGCAGAGCCATGTAACAGGTGGAGGAAGAGAAATGTTAACTCCATTACACAGGTATAGCTGAGTGGCCCAACAAATTGTGCAATAAAAGATCATTATTGCTCATAACCCTTTTCACATAACTGACCTGTGCAGTTCAAGCACTGCCATCCTTGACCACAAGGGACTTAGTCATGACAAAGTTACAGCAATTTTTCTAGTAAACCTCTTCTAAAACACACAAACAAACCAGGATGAACCAGAGCTGCCAGATACTACCATTTTATATGAAAACTATAAAAGAACCCATGTGAAGAAAGTATTATCTATTTGTGGATCCCAGAAGAGAAAGATGGGAAAACATAATTCTCTCCAACTTAGTGACTGGGAAGCTAAAGTGAATTTGTTGCTGCTGCACAGATCCAAATAGCAGCTCAAGCCCTGGTGTATCACTCCTCCGCTCCAGCAGTTTATTCTTCACATTGCGCTGCCCCTTGAGACTAAGCAACTAAATATTTATAAGGGAAGAAAATAAGAAATATTTAGAAGAGGAGAACATTAAGTAAGAAAAACAAAACAAACAAAAAAAAGAAAGACAAAACCTTTTACAGATTATTAACAAACCACCCCTGCTGTTAAATAGTCTGTAACCAAGGGTACTGTGCCATTCTCTCAGGTCGTTTTCACCCAAACTACTTAATTCCAGAGGGGATTTAGCTTTACAGGTTTAATTCAGCCTGTGAAGGAAACGAAAGATAAGCCATTCATTGAGCCCATTTCCCTTTACGGCTCTGCTCATGAGTCTTGAGCCAAGTTCTGCCCCCAAGAAGCAGCACTCCAATCTCTAGTGATAGCAAAAAAACAGCGAGATATACGTCCAAATTTAGTTGTGAGTATTTAAACCACTGCAAAATAAACTGTTTTCCCAGGAGCTTCATGAAGTAAAATAGAAGTCAAAACTATTTTTTATTCAAGTAAACAAACTGGAAGAGCAGACAATCTTGTTAATGAAAAACACTGAAAATAGCTGAAAGAATAATTCCAAGAGCTGCAAACACGGCACACTGTAGAAAACAAACCGGCAGCTGATTAGCAGTCCCATCCTTATTTTCTAATGGCGTGTAATTAGTGGTTTCTTAAAGAAGATGCACATGGCGTTTCTTCAAACTAAGCACAGGCTCTGTTTACTGAAGACATGGGGCTTCCTTCTTATCTCAAAGATGCTGCAGTGCCAGGATGTGCCCTTTCTTAAGGCTGTGTTCTCAAATAACTATTGTACCACATTTCAATACCACTAGGCTCGTTTTCTGAAAAATCTTTTAGAATGTCACAGAAAGGAGTCTTTTTTAACATTTCAGTCATTATCTTATAGTAAAAAGGAATGTGTAATACCAAGAGTGTATTTGCCAAGGAAGCCAGCTGATTTATTTGAATATTTGCACGGCTTTTGCAGCAAATCTCCTTCACTGTTTCTTCTGCATTTTCAGAAGTGAGAAGGAAAAAAAAAAGAAGAAGAAAAAAAAACAAACCACACAAGTATTTCAGTAGCATACAAATGGAGCAAACAACATCAGCCCCAAGGGAGTGGGGAGTAAGAAAAAGCCTAAAAATACATACACACGTGAAGAACAGAAACCAACTTTTTAACTGAGTGAGGGAATAATTTCATGCAATCATGGACCTTATTGCAACAGAGTTAGAACAAAACTACACAATATAAGATGTCGTATGGCTAAAGATCAGCAAAAAATGTAATAACAGGATATAACTCTCCAGTGAAGAGCTTAACACAGTGTGCGAAGAGTTCAGACAGTTACAGCACGAAGTGAACTTAGATCCATATCCCAAATGTCATCTTCCTGTTCACGTTACCAATTATCTCAATCAATTAGAAAATTTTTTCCATGCCAGTGTGAGCTTTTGCATTGACATTGGAAGTGTCACTGTTCATCCTAACACCTACAACAAGGAGAAGGCACACATGTGTACCTGTGGCTGACTGTTTCTTTGTGCAAAGGCATTAAGCTTCCACACTGAGTTCCTCCAGCATGATGGAACTACCACTATCCACATTCTAAGGCAAACACTTCAAATGGCACGGAGCTTGCATTTGGGGAAAAGTCACATGGATAGACAGGATTTCAGCTTGGAAAATCCCAAAGAGAATGAAACTGGGAATTAACCTGGGTCTAAAGGAACCTGAGAATATAACATGTTCAAGTCCCGTTTTTTTCCCATACTCATACTTAACAAAGGCATACCCCTCACCCAAATATTTGTGAGAAGGAAGAGCATGAGGGCTGAAAAGCTTTTACATCTCCTGCCCTGCCCTATTTGCCATTGCTTTCATTTGGAAGGGCTGAACCAACTGTTTCCAACTAATGCCAGGAAATACCACGGGAGAGGAATCAGGGTGAAACTGCTTTGCTCACAGAGAGAAGCAATCAGGCCACTTGGACAAGCTTTGCTAGGGGAGAGCTGGGATTCTACCTGCGGGCTGTTCCCTCCTCCAAAACCTTTCCTGCAAAGCACAGGTATGTGCTGTACTTGTGACACTGTTCTTGCCATCCCAGTGCAGGAATGACAGAGGCAAGCAGGCATTCACTGGGAAAGAAAACTGTTTTTTCTTGTACTCCTGCACAGCCATTTAAGGCCAGATTTGACCCCAAAAGTTTCATGCAGATAAACAAGAAAGTCAACAGATCAAATTATTTTCTTAGGTAGATGTCAGAACAGAAATTAAGATACCAAAGCTAGGGGAGAACAGAGCTGAAGGGGAGACAGCAGAACTGAATGGCTTGGAGTTATCTTTTACACATTCCCTTTGCAATCTGTATTACCAACGTTTCTGTTGAGATATTCTAAAATTTTGCATATTGTCAGGTATTTGAGGAATCAAAACATGTCAAAGAACATAATGTTCTATCTAGCAGGAGACTTTATTTCACTGGCAGAAATATGCGATTTTTTAACTTCTTAAATTGTATGCATAGCAGCTGATTAAATATCTAACTAAACTTTCACTTTGGGCAGACAGAAAATGCTCTAAAAATCATCTACCAAAGTGATGAAGTGACAGGCAGCGAAGTATAGTAAGGGATATCCGCTTGTTCGGCCAGCGGAGAGATATGACTTGATGGGAAGATGCGTTGCAGGTTTTTCTCTGTAAGGCCTCCAAGCATAGTGGCCATGCATACTGCAGAGGCCCGGTCCCACAGCAGGAAGGGCTCCTGGGCAAGACACATCTCAAGTCCTGCTGGGCCATCATTTTTTCAACCGCCTCCTTAGAAGGGGACCTTCTCTCACCATCGCTCCACAGAGCAGAAGCAAAGTTAAAAGGAAAAGAGGCTGCGCTTAGTGACATGAATCAGAGAGGGACAGCCAATGTTGCTGGGCCTGATACTGAGGATTTTTTTGTTTTACCCAGGAATGAAATGCAGACTAGGGCCTGTACTGCAAGAATAAAGCCTTTTTGTGGAAGAGACTACTACAGATAAGAAACCACTACCCTTTTTGAAGGTGGAGCTTAACAAAACAAACAAACAAACAAATTAAGTCCCCACTTAAAACACTTTCTACACATACCTTTGGGGTTCTAGCAAGGCTTCTGGAGCCAGAATTAGCGAGAAGCAAAGCACCACAATGTAGAAGTAGAAAACAAATGGATCTACTTAACTCATTTGTGACTCAGGAGGCTCACTGCAATTCTAAAGGCTTTCTGTTTGACTCCAGGCAGGTCCCTTACAAGCACAGCCACAAACAAATTTGTAGCTAAAATCGGGTACTGCAACCCCATGCCTTGAGGTCTTGACTGGGGGGACTCTGAATCCTGCCCTTTTTTCCACATTGGCTGTACAATACCCAGGGAGAAAGACCAGGCCAGCATGAATTTTGCAACAGAAAGTTTTCATTCAGCGTGTTACTTGGCATGTGCCCAGAGCACGTGAGAAGTCACAGATAGGAGAATGCTTACCTTAGAGACTCTTATTTCACTTAGAAGTACGCTGGGATCACACCATCTCAACTCTGTGAAGCCAGAGACGCTCTGGGCCAAAGCAGAACTCGTAGTACTGGAAAACAAAATTAAAATAAAGACATGAGTCAACTGTAAGACTTTAAGCATTTTCAGCATTAGGTGACAACTAAGCAGACTTTCAGGATCATAATTTTGCATGGGCACCCAAACCCTCACTGAGCACCGATCCTCAGCTTGGGCTCTAGTCTCAGTTCTTTGCAAAAGAGGGTAAACAGAATGTGCCTGTTTTGGGTGAGGCTGTGGAGATAGCGCTAAGATATTGAAAGAGCATCAGCCATAAGTACCTGTGAAACCCTGGAATCCAACAAACTGAATACTAGTGTAGAAAAAGGTTGTGTTGGCTTAGATATAGAGCATCCTGCTGGTTACAATTATTTCTGGTTTACAATCTTTCTTTGCAGCAGTACATACATTTTAAGACTAATTATTTTTAATGACTGTTTGCTCGAAGAGGTAATACAACTACTTTTACTCCAATTACCCATTATTACTGTAGCGGTATTCGAAAACTACAATATTGAAAAGCCACAAACTACTCAGTAAACAAAAATTCTTTTCTTGGTGGGCAGAAGCTTTCATTATTTCTCCCTTCATGCAATTGCTTACTGCTGCTGCCTCATTCTTCACAGATACCTTCTACAGGAAGGAAAAAACAAACAAACAGTGAGTTAATCAGGATCTAAATTTCTCTGAGTTGCTGCCATAAGGATCACTGTGTTACTACCCAGATCGGCTGGCCCTACCTGGCCTTCCCGGCTGTGCTCATGGCATTATTCTGCCTAAGCTGCACCTGTGTCAACCGGAGAGCGCGTGAGGCAGGCTCCAAGGCATGGACTCAAGAGACATCTCCTGCCTATGTAGCAAAAGCTGCTGATGGAAAAGATCTCAAGGAGCAGGTCTTGTGCTGTTTGCAGCAGAGCCACAGGTACTCTCGAATCAACAGCAGGCAACCAGGCAGCACCAGGCGCTCTGTTAGGACCGGGGGACGTGAATCCTGCTTTTATCATAGAATTAGATACTACAGCCGCTGTGGGCCAGCTGTTTTTTATAAAGAAGAAAGAGGCAGTGCAGCACCCCTCTAGGAATACACTTAGCATGACAAGCTCATTTATTCCCAGCAGTTGTTTACCACTCAGTGCCTTTCCTGCAGCAAGTGAGACAAAAGAGAGGATTTGAATGTGAAATGGCTTAAACATTACAGTGGAAATAGCGGGTGGCATCCAGATTCCCTCCTCAATCAGCTGCGAGACTTGTGCGAGACCTTCAAGACCTTTGGCTGTTTGTTTCTCTCCTGCACCTCAGCAGTCCCCTGCAGAAACCAGAGGAGCCGGTATGCAGTGTGATAGCCTACTAATGACAAGATTAATCTCAGCTGTGTGAGAGCTCAGAGTGGGAAGGGCTAAGTGACCATCCTTGTGCCATTTTATTCATTTTCAGCAGGGAATTTTCCAGTCTCCCTCCTCCCTGGTAGGATCCACCTACTGGAACCAGTCCTCACCACTGCTGGCGTTACAAGCTGAAGACACCAAAGCTGTGACCATACACGTCATACCAGGGTTATGGCATGCCATAAGCCAGACTTAGAGCTCAATGATCGCAGTAACCCTGACCCCTCACCTTCACTGGCCAGATCCCATCTCTTAACTCACACTCCCTGTAAGACCCTTCTACCTGCCACTGACACACACCAGTCCTGAGGAAAGGAAATCTGGCAAAGAGGAGGAAAACAAACAAACAAACAAAACAACAGGCTTCCAAAACCAGGTAGCTTGTTCAGGTCAGTCACTGGCTTCACGACAGTCAGTGGGGTGTGCTCCTGGGAGGGAGGAGACAGGGTGACCTGCGACAGCCCCTGTCCCTAGGCACAGGGGACAGACAAATTACACACCTGGAAAGGAACTGGCATAAACCTGGAAAAAAAAATGTATTTATAATCCACTGGAGCATATCTGATGCAGGCTGACTGAATTTTTTCCCTCTTTACACGTGCTCTAGGGTTTTGAGAGATGTGTATATCAAGTAACAAAAACCGGTTGAAAATTCCTATACACATCTCCTTGTTGAATTTTTTCTTATCATTCATTTAAACCCAACAAATTACATGGCCCTGGTTTTCAACATCACTTGTCCATGAGGCTCTCCTGCCTCCCTGCCTTTGGCTGGAAAGGCAACTCCATGCCTTGGTGTGTCTGGACAGGGAGCAGCACAGCAGTCCTGAGGCAGCAGGCGTTTGACACCCCTGTCCCCAGAGACCCCCCAAGTCCCACCGTGTTAACATCAGGCGTGACTGCATTTCTGTATTCCTTTCACACAATGAATTCGTGGAAATCTGCAATTTAATTTCTAAATCAAGTTTGCTTTTTAGTGTCAGACCACCACAAGTAGCACCGCTACGCAAGGACTGACCGTGCTGGGAGGCAGAGCACACATCTCTCACCCCACAGAGCAAAGCACATTCAAGTGTTCCCTGTTACTGCTGCCCCAGAGTCGTATGGGAGCCAGCATTATAGACTATATTTACCCTGTTTCCCAAAAAATTTTGCTCCAAAATTGCTTACTTTTTTACATGTATAGCTGCCTGGATACTATTTAAATTGACTTATTTTATGAACTGTAACTAGGGCTTATTTTTGGAGTAGAGCTTCTATTTCAAGCATCCTCAAAAATCCTGAAAAATCATGCTAGGGCTTATTTTCGGAGTAGGGCTTATTTTCGGAGAAACAGGGTACTATTATTTTAAGTAAACTGGGGTTGATAACGCAAAGTGAAAGCAGCAATGTTCAGTTTGGGCTTACAAGAAGAGAAAGTGCTTAGGAAGCTGAGAGCAGCCCCCAGTACAAGAGGAGGCGATGCCCAGGGGAGCCCACAGGGGCTGGCCCGGTTCCCTGGGGCAGAGCTTCCAGCCTGAGCCTCGGCCCAACACTTGTTCTTAGGGCTGCAGAGCCCATTGAGCCCATTTCCGCCCCAAGAAACCATCTTCTTCTCCAGCATGCCCTTTGAACAGTACCTAAAATCTCATGGAGGAGAAAAGGGTAATATTTTCCAGAAGTGCAGGGGTTATATTTTTGTATGCACATGCATACATGCATATGTAGAGATTTGTCATATATTTTGTTGTTATTGTGAGACTGGTCCCCCTAAGCATAATACTGAGAGGCACAGGGGTTTCGCCAGTCACCTTGCAAGAAATCATATGTTTTGGATATTGAGGAGCTGGATTTATAGAGTTGTTTCATCTTCACCAGGTTTTTCATCTGTTTCATAAAGCAGAACATGGTGTAATTTATTCCTTGTCTAGCATCTTCCATACCAAAAAGATTACAAAAATGTTTCACTGTCAATTATAGTTAACCAGCCTCACTTAAAGGCAGCAGAGCTAACTCTGGACTCACACACGCTCGGAAGTTCATGGGCAGATGAAAGATCTCAAAGCCCAATTACTTTTTGTGGGCAGAATTCTCATCATCTTCCTTCTGACCATGTCCTTCCCAGGAAGAGGGATCTGAAAGCTGAAGATCTCAACAAAGACGGCTTGAAAGCAACGTTGTGAGCCGAGCTGGCTCAGGAAAAACACGTAACAGAGCATTTCCAGGCAGAGCACACGGGCAAAAGAGGTGGAAAGCTCTCCTCCTGGCAAATACAGACCAGAACAATGAGCACAGTTACAGTCATAGGATAAGAAAAATTGGCTAGGGCAACCCAGCAGGGAGATTGTTAAATGAGCAGGATCATTTGTATTTGACTTTGAAAGGAAAGGATATGACTATCCTCAGCCTGGTGTGGAGATATTTTTATTGCTTGACTTTTGCATGAACTTACCAAGCTAGTATTTGCAGAGATATTTCAGTGTTTCTGTAGTGTGGCTGGCAGGGACTTGCAGTTTCTCTCTTCCAGGCCTCAGGCAATAATGTCCTGGGTGACGTGCTTCTGGTTGAAGCACTGAACATCCATCGGATTTACGGAATTCACAATGCTCATGTGCTGAGTTCAAAATCCATAAAGTATAGATGGCGCTTAGATCTTTTTCCCCTAAAGAAAGGCTTATTCTTGTTCTTTTAGATGATAGTTGGAGCCATGGACAATACATAATGTTTTGAAGTCTAAGCTTTAATTAGAGAGATAAAGAAACATGTCCTCTTTTGTTAAAAGGGAAGGTTGCATTGAATGCGTGACAATGAAACTGCTTCCAGGACAACCACCAGAGATGCTCCTGCAAGGAGCTCTGGAGAAGGAAGATAAAAAGCTCACTCTGCACAAACACTGGCCTTTTGCCATCTTTGTACTTCTGTGACTCATCTCCTACTGATTTCAGTAGGAAGCAGAAAACCAAATACTTCTCATCCAGTTATATCAAGGGCAACATTCAATGCTAAATCCAAAGTTAGTCAATTATTTATTATTTACAATGCCAGGAAAAGGAGATGTATTTGTGGAAACTTATGGGTCTATTGTCACGTGAATAAAACATTATAACCCATGAAAGATAATGGACCTTTGAAGCAGGGCTGGTTTAGTCCTCACAAGTGCTGCTGCTAAGAGTTAAAGCAGGTACTTCCTTGTTTAATAGAGTCTCCTGCAGAAATATGCCAAACAAAATGCTGTGCCTTGCATTTGAGAGATGCCCTTGTCTAGCACAGTGTAAACAGCACGATTCAGTCTTCTTCCCTGCCACAAGGCAAACAGCAAGCAAACCCTAAAACAAGGGCAAACAATCCCAGCGAGCAGCGTGATTAGGTTTGCTCCAGAACACCTCTACACAAATAGAGACAAAGAGAGTGCAAGTGCCTATCTCCCTCGCTGGGAAAAAGAAAACACAAGAACTGGCAAACTCCATCCCTAGCGTGCTGATACACAAGGATGAAATGACCCACACTGCAAGAAAATGTGAACAAGTAAAAAGAGATGGCAAAATCTCATATTTAATACTACAGCCCAAGTTTTCTTGACTATAGACTTCACACTATCGTTTCAAAGGCTGGTGTCTAAAAGAACAAATAATAATATTGTCAGTGCAACCTAAAAAACTGTATCTGAAAAATAATTCAATGAGAGTTTGGCAAAGGACGAGCTTGGAAAGGTAACCTCTGGGGGTTCTGCTTTTTCATGAAATTTTAAAGATGCGCATAAAACATGGGCTTAGGTTGTGTGCTTAGAATTGTGTGGAATCAAGAGTGAAAAACAGTTCCTTAGCATTCATTTACTACCAGAAAAAAATGAGCACTGACAACCTGGATGCTTAAAATAAGATTAAAACAAACCTGGGCAAAATTCCTTGTCTTCTCCCTCTTCCAAGGTGTTTACTTGTTCTCCATCTTTGTCCCAGGAGTCAGCCCGCTGTAACTGAAGGCACCCTGGATTTTACAAAGTTGTTCTTTTTCTTAAGTAAAATACAAAAAGGTGCTCAGCATAAGGATCAAAGTTTTCAGACTTAGGCACTCAACTTTAGAGCAAACAGTTTCGGATGTGATGGTTCAGAATGGCATTTGCTCTTTTTTGACACAAATGGGAGTTTCTAGTGGCTGCTGTGACAAGCGCAGGGCAGATGTGGGTGTCCCAGGGTCCTACTGGGACCTGACAGTAAACCAGTGTTACTGTTCCCCAAGATGTTGCTTCTTACAGTGCCAGATCTCCCATCCCTGCCTGCTTAGCAGTTTCTGTTCACTGCAGCAGTCCCTGTGGCTGGATAGTCCTTGAACCCAGAGCGATAGGCTGGAGCAGAGGGTATTTCCAGCAGAGCTAAACTGGTGCACAGGCTGAATCCTGATGACAAAACCAGCACGTATCACTCTGCCTTGTGGGGAGAGAACATCACTCTCTCAGTCTCAGCATCTTCAGGATTGTTTAATTCTCAAATTTTAATTTCCCTATTATTCATGCTACCCCACCTAATCTTGTAGTTATTTACTGAAAAAATCACACACACACACACACACACACACACACACAAATCAAGCCCCTTAAATACAAACAGAATATTTCAGCAGTTAGTGCATCACATGCAGCCTTGCTTTGATTTCCTGACTTAGGGATCATCTAATTTGCTGCAGTGCTGCAAAAAATAAACCACTAACCTCTTAAAACAACAAAAGGAGGACATTTAATGAGTCAAAACCAATATTGTATTACCAAAGCAAAGATTAAAGGAACTAAATTGTTTCTTTAAAATATATTTTGAAAGCTTACGGAGCCCAAGTAAGCAAAAAAAGCCCTACATGAAGGAAATACAATTATTCCAAACATAGAAATACAAATGTTATTGGTAGAAAACAGCAGGGCTCTTTGAGAGAACACGACTGAATGAAAGCAAGAGAAGCAAAAACTGGATGAAAGAAGAAAGGATGAGACAGATGAAAGAAAAGATGAGAGCTGCGTGAGAAAACACGAGGGTCATTTCCTTTATCTAGACTTGTGAACTTCGCTGTTCAGAAACAAAGGCAGTGACTGTTCTTCACAAAATTGTCTCCAAGGACCCTGTAGCCCATTTGTTGATTTTTTAAAAAATAGTTTGAAGGAAAAAAAAAACCCTGTATTCTTTAATGTCACTCAGCAGTAGTTCTGCAGCTGGGGATTTCTGTTCTTACAATGGTTTGAATTTTTTTCTGCCTAGTTATTTCATTACAACCATAGGATTTATTACATGGTAATTCCCTGAGCTCTTATAAATCTATTTGGTGTGGGGTTTTTGTCTTATTATTCCAGTCTGGCAACAAATTTCCCGTATAAAATTTAATCTATTGTATCTCACTTTTGTATAATCAGATCATTAAAATGCATTGCTAATATGTAAATCTGAGCTAACCTCATTACCATAATTATGCTCCATAATTATTGAATAAACAAGCATTTTAGAGTTTCTGAAGTCTGCTGAGAATGCTTTACCAGTTTGGGAGTGGCTTTCATTATGTGCTCCCCAGTCATTGTTACAAACCTTTGTGGCAATCCTGTTATGTGACTGTTTTAAAGGCTGCTCCTAATCTGACTGGCAAGGTCCAAAGGTTCATGTGCTGTAAGCACATCAAACAGCATCCTTCAATCACCGCCTGACTGCCACGCTCCACCAGAATTAGTATTACGGTTTAATTCATAGGCAGGGCTTTGCTCACAAGCCTTAGTGTATTTTAAGGAATTATAAGCAGCGAGTCAAATTCCACCTTTCCCTCTGGAAGGAGAATTAGTGACTGAATGTCTCTGAGTGTGACATCAGTTTATTGAATGTAAAGTATTCTGAGAAAACACACTCACCAGAGGTTTTACATCTGCACTGCACAGATGCCGGATGAAACAGCTTTCAAATGTGCTGCCTACTGATTTTTTTTCTATATATTTTTTTCCTTTTTTTGAGGTTTGGGGTTTTTTTGTTTCTTTTTTTCTTGGTTGTTGGTGGTTTTTAATATATCCCTAAATGAGGCATAGGGTAAACATCAGATCCCCAGCCAATACAAGTAGCTCCACTGACACTCATAAACTTTTGCCAATGTATGGAAGATTCAGCCCATTGCCTTTAAAAAGCATCATGAGCAGAACCCTGCTGACTTCTTCAATCCCCTTTCATCTTTAATAAGAAGCACATCATTGTCAGACCAGCACTGTCAGAACACACTGTCACATCTTGACCTAAACAGAAAATGGAAACTTACTGTCTTTGCAGGCCCCAGAAAAAGACATATACAATCTGTGATAGATGTGACCTTAGAACAAATGACACATAAATGATCAATAAGTCTTAGCAACATTTGAGTATCCTTGACCAAGAGTGTTATAAGCAAAAATACCCATGACATTGACCTTTTCTCCTTTTACATGAGATTTTGTGTAGGAGACTTAATTAAAGTTTGTCAAAGTGTAAGAAGGTCAATAAGATTGATCCATACAATTTTTCAGAGTGAAAATGAAAAAGAGTGTTTGATCTATATATCAGAAAAATCAAGCATAAACAGTGTAGCAGGCATACTAATGAACCTGCAAGCATAGAAGAAACAACTGATTAATACCACCACTATGGCTCTCCAAAGAGCAACAGAAAAAGCAAAACACATACTTTGGCAACGATCTTTCAATTCAAAAAAATCCCCAAACAAACAAATGAAGAAACCCCAAACAACCCAAGAATCAAATTACTTTAGTACTTTTTTATAGAGTCCCAAGGCTCATCTGATTTTTTTGTCACAAACAAGAGAGAGACTAAAAATGCACCATTTCTCGAAGGGTAGCTCTCTTTCTCCCCTTCTTTGTAATAACATCCCTCGACAGCCTGTCCCCTGCATACTCTGTCTCTCAGGTCTCCTTCCACGGAAAGTGAACTAGAAAGGAAGCTCAAATTAGATTCAGGCAGTGATGAACATTACCATTTTGGTGAGCTGAAGCTTGTCAAGCTCTCTTATCCTTTAGGTGAACATCACATTACCTGACCACGGGACAAAGATTTGATGTGAAATTACACTTCACTGTGCATTTATAGGACAGACAGACTGTTTTATCTTAGACGGGGGAAGAAAGATCAGGCCTTTATAGGGAAGAAAAAAGGATTATTCACATTCACTGACAATAGCATCACCTTGTAGGCAAAGACCAGCACTTTTCTATGTATAGATTTTGTGCCCTTCTCCACAACCTTTTTTTGAGAGCATTGAAAAGAAAAGTGACAAGAGTAAACATGAGTGAAATAAATCATTTGCTCTTAAGAAGTTCAAGATGTAGGACAAAAAGAAATTCAAGCAATACAAGAAATGCATATTCAGAGAATCACGTTAACCTGGAAATTAACCATAAGGAACTGGTTTGGACGTGAGAAATAACTCTCTAGCTAAATTTAAATCTCAATTTATCCCATTAAATCCTGAGTCTATCCTTTCCCTACAGAGGAATTTCCAGTGCAGGGAAGCCAGTAGAAGGAAGGATAAGATCAGTGCTTTGTTCAGTAGGAAAATCTCAGCACAATGCCAGTCTTAGAGCCCACACCAAGAATGACTAATAACAATAATGCTTTTCATTTCTGTCGGGCTTCTCATCTGAGAATCTGGAAGTACTTTCAAGTATCCATTTATTAAACTTCATTAATGAAATGATATGTGTGTGCATATTTTATGGATTTAAAAAAAAAAAAAAAGACACAAAGATTCAGAGCTACATCCCTTTTTTTTTTTTAGTAAAAAAGGCAAAATAACATAGTAATTTCACGTCTTTCTTGCAGGACCCTTCTTCCTGCCGTTCTCTTTTTCTGCAACCTGAATCTTAGATCTCCACCTGTGTTGCACCACAGCTTGAACAGCCTGGATTGGCACCCCTGTTCCATAGATGAGAGGCAGATTTGGCCCCACGCTTTCTCAGGTGAGCCAAACTCACTTCTCCTACCACCTCACAGAGCTCACGACCCCCTGAACAGCACAGACATAATCCATGGTGATGCACATCTCAAAAAAAAAAGCAAAAGCCCCATGATACAAGAAACCGGAACCTGCCAGGGCACAGCAGAAAGCCAATAGCAGCACAGGCACCTCAAAAAGCTGCAGAGCTCTTTTGCCCTCTTGCTGCCACTGCTCACCTGTTTCCAGGTTCACGGTGCCATGTGGCACTCAGCCGAGAGCAGAGCCGGGCAAGGGAGATGAGTAGAGGGAGAGCAGGGCCTGCCCTCCTTTGGGAGTGGAGGCTCAGGCCCTGCAGAGCTGCTTCCTTATCTTGGGGTTCTTGGCTGAAACTGGAGCACAGAAATCATTCAGGGAAAAAAAAAAAATTAATGTTCATTTTAGTTTCTGTCCTTACAGTCCCCAGCTCCCTTCTTTTCACAGGACAGAGGAAGCAGGAAACAGCAGCACAGAGACAGCAACTGGTGACCAGCAGAGGAAGGGAACCTCCTACGCCACCTTCGCTGCAGAACAAAACGTATATGGACTCCCAGAAAAAGGATTAGGAACAGAACCTCATTACCTCGATGCAACATTTTAGCTATTAGATCGATGTATTTTAGGGTGCGGTTTCACAGGAAACTCAGATTAAGCCTGCAAAGGCCATCCCGCCCTCGTGACTGTGTCCCAGCCTGCATCACAAGATCATTGGTGTGATTTTGAATTTCTATCTATCTATCTATCTATCTATCTATTTGAAACTGCGTGCTTGTTGTTATGGGTTTACATTTCAGCTGGGTGGGTGAGCCGATGGGGCTGTGCTGCCCTGTGAGTGCAGCTCCCAGGCCAGGGAGGCAGCAGGAACCAGCAGCCGTGGCAGGGCTGGAGCGGGCTGGCTGCTCCTGGCCCGCCTGGGTCCCCCAGCCAGCAGTGGGACCAGCACAAGAGCTTTCCCACAATGGGGCATCGACTCGTTTGTTCCTCCTCTGCTCACAGAGCTTGTAGGATCTTACTTATCTCTGAAATACTACCCCTGTGTCACAACCGGTTCATACAGCCTATAAGTGTGACAGCTTTTGTCACAGATAAGAAGCGGGCACGCAGGCAAACACTATCATCCCATACGCTTCATTTTCTTAAGTGAAACCAGTGTTGATTCATCAGTAAAAATAGCTGTTTTCTTGAATTGCAAATCTTGTTATCACTAGGTGCAGATACACTCAGCCACTGAAGCAAGATGGGGCACTCTTTCACCTTTTTTAGCCGATTTGTCCTGCCAGAAGAACAGAAAAAGAACAGGAGTCTGCCTGGCAAGAGCAATGTACACAGTATAAAGCTGCTATCGCACCTTCCTCCACGTCTGTCTGTCCTACAGTCTTCACTTGTGACGAACAGGACGGAGGGAGAAAGGAAAGTGGCTGCGTGACACACCATGCACCAACTCATAGACTTGCTAACATCCCTCCTTGGACTTCAATAAGCAGATTTCACAAGGTCAGTGCATACCATGAATCATATGGCTGAGAATCATAAGCTAGCCTTGTCTTTTCTTCTGCCTTCAACTCACGATGAAATGTGCTCATGTTGGATGCTTACTGACTGACGCTACAATGAGACACACAGAGGGACCTTCGCACTGGTCTGGACATTACTGCAAGATGATGCTCAGAGCCTCAAATTCAGTTTCAAATGCTCTGTTTCGCTGGCAATTTCTTTCAGCTGACTGCAGATTTATTTATTGGGGTTGGGGGAATGACATCAAAATGAAAAGACTGAAATGACCATTCTGTCCCAGATTTCCCCACCTTCTTCCTCTGTGCATCTCCTAAGTAGCTCCTCAGTGCAGAAGAGCTGTTATTGCACTCTGCACATGTTCACGACACTTGACTTCAAAGGAACAACTGCAAATCCCTCTTCCTGAAGCAGCACTAAAACAGTTAATTACGCTAAGCTAGTTAATAGCTTTTCATCATCAAGGACTGGTTCTTCTGCACACGCGGGGACAGAATCCATTTATTTTTTATGTATATCCTTTTATTTATCTCACTCCTACCAGCTGTACGAAAATTTATTCTCTGTCACTGTTCTTAACTCATGAGTTCATTTAAAGTGTGATAGCAGTGGAAATACATTAACAGTTTCAGGAAATAAAACCTATCCGAAAATGGGATCCAGCAATTTACTTTCACAAATAGAGAATTTACACATTTGCACTTGGCTAAATTAATTTAATCCATACAGGAATTACCCAAGCCATACAGTATGGGAGAATATATATGCCGATACCTCATTATCATCAATCCAGGCAGAACAAAGAAGCCAGAAATCTGCCTCAACATGTGAGGTGGGATTGGCCAAGGAGCAAGCGCAGCAGTCCCAAGATGACAGCAGCTTCTTTGATGTGTCTGGGACGTGCTTTCTCAAGCTAAGGCTCTGCTGTAGCCAGCAGAAGCAGATCCCATTTGGCTTTCCATCCACCGCTGTATGCATGTCCCATCCGCCCCACTGTGTCATGTGTTGCCCATTTAGTCCCTCGATTCAGCTGAAGCCTGAGCAAGTTTAGGTAAGGTTAGTCTAGCAGTGCTGGAACCAGCTGATGATGAAAGGAGGGCTAGGGCCGTTTTGGGAAGAGCCTGAGCAGCTCAAGTGACTGCACCCTTGGAAAACCTCCAATCACTTTAAGCCACAAGTTGCTGAGATATCAGGAAAATACCTGGGAGCCTTTTCTCCTCCAGAGCCAAGTTACCTCATGTGCTATTGCCAGGTGAGGGTGCAAGGCCCTGAAGAGCAACAGACTCTGATCAGTGCACTGACCTCAGGAAGACCCTTCTGCGAAAATGTTGAGCTCTGCAGGGTACCCGTGAGCTCTCAAAGCATCCAGCTCCCTGTCGGTTTTGCCACACCAGTTACATGGCCATTGCTAACTCACATCAGCAATGTTTTTGCCTTACACAAGAGCGACAACCACTTATCTCTTGGGAAGTGAGTTTGCAAAAGCATTATCTTCTTTTAGCCCCTAATCGTGTTTGTGAGTGCGGCAGGATGCTGGCAGAGTGCTTTGCCCTCGGCGGTGGCTGCATCTCGGTGCCCCCGCATCCCCGGCACAGCCCTGGGCCGCGCGGCTCAGCCGCGGCACCGCAGCTGCTGCACTGACCCAGCATCAGCAGCTCCGCACTTCAGGAGATTAAAAAGCCTCAGCAAAACAGACTGAAGTGGTATTTTTTTCCCATTTTTTCTCCAAACAAACGTTTACGCTCGCATTTCTCCTTTTTCCTCAGCCTCTTCTGTGTAATTAAGAGCAGTTAGAAGAGAATTAACCAGAAAACAGCCCATCGGATTCTTGGGTAAAACAGCCACTTGGCAGAACTGCTTCTAGATCTTTGTGTGAAACATCAGCTGTTCTTTGTAAATGGCCTTGTGGAGGAAGGCAGCTCTGAGAAAAGAGCTGCAGAGATGGCACACAGCTCGTGTGCAGCAATAAAGACTGGAGGGACAATCTGACAGGAAATTCTGCCAAATTGAAAATACGTCAGGCCTTTCCCCAGAGGCAGCGGCCCAGCTGTAAGGGAGCCTCCGGTATATGCAAATAAACAAAGGAAAGCGGGAAGGGGGAAAAGTTAGGAAAAGGCATATACACCCACAATCCATTGTAACAATCATTATTATTGATTTTGCTGCTGTCTTTCAGGGAGGCATCTATTACAGGAACCAATACTTAATGAAATTAGAAAGAAACGCATATGCTTTCCCATAAACACGCTGGAGACAATTGCCCATCACTGTTCATTTCTCTGGATTCAACCACAATCTGGAAATACCATTTCAATATCAAAATTGCTCTTAAGCAAACACGTAGCAGATTAAAAAAAAAAAATTCTACTTATTCTGTTCCTTCTCAAATCAGGCCGGTTTTCACTGGCTGCACGGAGTAGAAACATTCTGCTCCCACCAAGAAGCGTTCTTGAATAGCTACTCATACGTTCCAGTCAATACCCAGGTGAAGAAACAGGAATCATGCAACATATAAAAGATTATTTCAGCCTGCATGTTTACCTGTCATGTCCTTGCTCGTACACTGTTAATTTGATACAGCACTTAAAAGTCAAATGCTTCTCAGTTTTAAAATTATAGTTCTACTAATCAGCATCCTTTAACTAGAAACTTCTCCATATATTTAAATGAAAGAGATGCAAATGGCAGAATTGATTAAACAGAGCATAAAAGCTTTTTTTCTGAAAACAAATTTTAAATGGTTTTCCTCATGTCTCAAAAGTGGTTATTAAAAAAAAAAATTGCAAACTTGCATTTTTTTTCCCTGTTGTTTTTGGATTAGTTCAAAACATGAGCAGAAGTTGTTCCTTTCAGGTAATGTCGGTGGAGCTCATTACTGGACTCCTAAGTCTGGAAATCACCTGCTGTGACTCTAACTCATAAAGAAGCTCATGTGTACAACACCTGGACTCTTTCAAAAAGGCTTTTGGCTACATCTCACTCAAAGTACTGCATAGTTTGGACAAAACAGAATTTTCAGCTTCAGTTATTACACAGCTAAACAATATATCTGCCCTCAAAAATACCAGAGAGGTTTTTAGAATCAGCTCTGCGTACCAGGTAGAAGACCAAAATGCAAAAGCATTGTATTTTATTTACTCCAAGATCAGCCTCCCGGGGCTTTTCAGGTTAAAGAGGTGATTTCTGATGTTCTATTTATATATAACAGAAAATTGCTGCACTTTAGTGTAATTCTTGCTTCTCCAAAATACAGTGTCACTAATGCAGGGCTGGTACTGACGTGAAAGTCAGGCTGCAGCACAGGCCCATCAAGCACTACAGTATACACCAGTTTAAATACCATTATGGAAAAGCTCTAGGGAATTTCATAGAACATAATAGGCATTTTAAAACCATTGTTTTAGAGCAAGAATATTTTTCTATTAACTAGTACTATACAGTTCAAAAATTTCAAACTAATTTCAAACTATTACATTCTATTAGCTTTCAGAATCACTTCCATAAAACCCTTTTTAGACCCAGAGTTAGCCAAAAACCTACTCGAGCACCTGAGCTTAAACGCATGCCTTGTACCATCCCAGTTCCACAGAGCACTTCAGCACGTGTCAGTTTTAAGCACACGCTTAAGGCTCACTTGTGTCAATGCCAGTAAGAGTTGTGACGTCTTTGGCAGCGGGTCCTCCTTCTCTTTCAGAGCATTTGGACTACGTTTGTACTAACACAGCAATGCGGCCATGCTGCTGCCTCTCGGAAGAAAATTAAAATCCCCATAGGTGTTAGGCAGAAGACGCTGCGAGCCCTGCAGGGGGTGGATTGGTGCCAGAGCGGAGGAGGAACAGCTGCCGTCTCCTGCTGCCCAGCGCGGTGTCTGTGAGCCCGGCGCTGCTGCACCAGCCGTTTCCCTCACCGAGTTCCTCACGCCGCAGCTGCAGCTTTCTGTGTCTGCCTTCCTGCATATAGAATAGATGGGCCACAGCAACAAAAATGAATCTGGGTTGGGAGCGAATAGTATCGCTTCTAGAATCTACAAGCATTAATATTTTGGATTTTACTCCATCCCTTCACCAGAGCAGTCTCTCTTTTGTTTAAGCTGCCTCCAAATTAGCAAGCGATCCAGGTTCACCTGTTTTATAGCACAGTGGTTTATCTCAACTAAGACTGCATATGCCGTTTTATAATTTAGGAAACGGGAAGCTATGGAGTGGAGCTATACACATCCAGATTCCAGTACTGTGCTCAAGCAGAAGCAGCTTGAAACAAGGTTGCCAGTAGACCCTGTGCAAAATTCTAATAACGTGTGCACTTCCGCAAGTTTTAAATCGTGACAGTCGTGATGACATCTGTGCCAGTGAATATGTGGTGCTCTGTCCCACTGTTAGCTTTCTTCTCGCAGGAGCTTAACTTATTTGTGTGCTTCTGTGAAGAACTCCAGAATGTCCTTCTGGATGGCAGGACACAGAGTGAAGAAAGCTGTTAGCAAATCAATCCTAAAGTGATTTATTTCCAAGTGGCAGGTACCGGGCGGGCAGCATATATTTATCATTTGGACAAGGCCTTAATAAAGATAAATTAAGAGTATAAGTCTCTCTAAGAAACAGCTTCAGCTGTAGACACATGCCAAAGCTCACTTCGCTGTTTAATTAGACACATATGCTTCAGCTGGGTTTTAATATGGATGATGTTTTCTTTCAGTTATGAATATTACAACTAGTTCTCTAAAACTAGAGGTTGTCCAGGCCAAATAGTGTGAAATCCTTTCGAGATGTTTTTGTTTGCAACACCAGTGATCAATGACATTACAATGATCAATGACCAATGGCATTACAAATCAAAACATACTCCCAGAGACAATAATATAACGTATTTATTATCTGAATAAAGGTACTTTAAAATCTCATTAAAATATATGAGCAATACTGAATCCTTTGGAAGACTCAGAGTAAATGACCAATTTAGGACAATAAGAGCATTGCTTTCAAAGTATTTCTTCTCTTCTTTAGAATCTGAGCACCACAAAATGAGGGACACTGGGGGCAGGCAGAGGGAGAAAGAAGCAGAACACAGTTTCTTGTTGTTCGAAAAATAGACTAAGCTTTCTTTTGTCTATGCCTAGATAGCCATCTATCATAAAAATCATCTATTATTTACTGTAATTTAAAATATTTTCTGTGCTGTACAGTGTAGTTTCCCAGTTTCTTTGAAACTAACCTAGAGCCAACCCCATCTTCTTGCACAGATGATCTTTCTTTCAAGTCAGTGGGAGCCATGGGAGCACATTGGTTGCAGAAATGAGGCTGAGCTGCTCAAAGGGATTTAGATACACATGTTCCACCAAAATGAATGAAAAATAAACGTCCTGCGTGCTTGAAAATCTCAATTACTCTTCTGAACTTAATACAGCGATAAAAGCTCCCTTCGTTCAGCTGCTCAATAGGATTTTACCTATCCGTTTATGCAGAGCTGCCATAGGATACTGTGCTCTGTGGCTATGTCTTTTAGCTTTGTAAAACACAACCACAGCAAACCTGAGGCTAATGTCAAATTCCAACTATAAATAACTCTATACTACCAACTGACCATCCACAACTCCTGCCCCACATATGTGATGTGAACCTGGCTCTTTGCTTGCGTACTCTGCCATCAGCCAGGAATAACCTTTCTGAAGTCAAGGGAGCCACGTGGAATAAACCCAGTTCAAGTGCCAAGAGAATCACTTCAAAAAAACCGGAAAGGAATGTCTGATCTGTGATTTCTCACTGACTTCTGAACCCACTGTTCCACCGAAGGCAAAAATCTGCCTTGATATTTATTCTCTCAAGAGTAAGGTTAGAAGAGCCTCTCCAGAGACATTATCTACAAAAGCAAGAATGCCAGACCACTGGAAAGGAGCACAGGAACAACCAGCATGTCCCTGTTCTGCTCACTTGCAACACCTACAAGTGACAACGCAGTTGCCCAAATGAAAAGCAGAGCCACCCTGCACCAGGCACACTCGCTATCTGGAGAGCTATCACCCTTTGCTGTGCGTGATAGATCCCCCTTCTACACAAACTGGAAGCGGTATTGACATCAGATAAGATTTCTCAGAAATAGAGAGGTTTGAAAATATGTTTTAAAACAGCTTCTAGTGAAACAGAAGCTTCTTAGTGCAGTCTTCTGGGTTTGTGCACTTTCTCTGACCCCTTTTCAACTGAGAAATCCAAAAAGAAATCCACACTAGGGCTATCCATCCGTGTTTTTTGCACCAAGAGCCCAAAATGCTTTTTAACATTATCTGTTTCAGACAATTTATGTAGATAAACAGTCCTTCTCCTAGGTGACTGCCTGGTGACTCCCCTCAGCTCTGAGAAATTCATGTTTTGCTAAGCCTTTTATTGCACCTCAAAGTATGACAAGTGATAATGGCTCTTATCAATCTTTTGTTGTGGCCCATCTCTTTCCTTAACAAAGGCTCTGTGTAAGGCTAAAACAAAAAGCTCAATACTCATGGGAAAGGAGAGACAAAGAAAAACACAAAGGATGAACTTCCCTGCAAGGTAACAGAAAGAGAATCTAACAATTCTCCATATTTCATATTATCACAAAGCCCACATAGATGCATAAAACCACTTCTACTGAAGCGAATGTGAGGATCAACCCAGCCCATCCTGTTCCCTGTGTGTCGCTCATTAGTTTCACCAAGCTTCCTAGCAGAAAGGGCTGCTGGAGTGTAAAGGACCTGCCGAAAAGTCAGGGTGGAATTTGACTGAGGACCTCTACCTGATTCTCCACGCAAGGAATTCAGTTGAAATACTCTAATATGATGGATAATTTGCAATTTGGAATGATCAGATGTCATCTGACATCTTTTTAGCTTTCCTTGATGTATCTATGTTAGACAAGTGTAGTAACACAGGTTAGCTATCTTAGGCTAAACATCTGAAGGTAGAACACTAGTGAAGAGGAACTTTTATAAAATCTTTTTCATTTCTCTCCTTTTTAAAAAAATAAACACATGTTAACAGGTCAACACTGAAATTCTGTGGCCTTTATCTCAAATTGGTATTTTTAGAAATTACCTTGCACTCACTAGGCAACAGTTGTGGAATGTCAGGGGTGAGACAGATCAAGAACTGTAATGCTTTACACAGATAAGGAGTTTTTCAAGTCAGCTTTTGCCACGTATTACAAAAGAGTTCTCCCTACTGCTAAGGCTGTATCTTAAAAATGGTAATCACCACCTGGCATATTCCATCATCGCTTAGGAAACTGATGAAATGTGGCTGCACTTTACATTTCGGCAGCACATCAGTGGGAAAGGAATGCATCTATGTGTTAATGTAGGCAGACACGTGGAAAGAGAAAGACATGAAGTAGTTTAGAGGGCATTATATAATAACTCTTGGCAAGTGTTGACTTTTTAACAGCAATGGCTTTAGAAATTGGGCAGCAACCCATCAGCCTGCAGGTGCTAGGCGGAGAATAAATTGCTTATCTGTCCCTGCTGCTCTTTCTCAGAAGAGATGCTGTATCGTGTCATTCAACTTGCTGATCTCTTCAGACAGGTTTCTCCAATGACAGAATTTTAGTGCCGAAAGTATTGGTTTACTAATAAGGGAACATGTCTTCTCTGAGTTGATATTTCTATATGCTGAGCACATAGGGATACCCTTGGGTAGTCACAAGTAGCAACCATTTTCTAATTAATTAATCCACACATCTCCTCTTTCGGCTACATCTGTATACACCAGTACTGACATCAAATTGTCTGTTAACTTCATCAGAAGTATTTCCTTTCCTCAGATTTCCCAAGGGCTGTATCAATACCTGCTTCCCTAAATAAAAGAGGCAGGCAGACGTAAAGTGAGTATCAACTGAGTCCCCTGTTCAGCTATCCTCAGTGCAGCCAGCAGTTCAAAACGGTTATTAAAAGGTCAGAGATTCTTCCAATTGACAAGGCACCAAGTCCAGGTGACACTCATCCAGAAGTGCTAATGGAAACGGAGACAGAAATTGGAAAACCTGTAGGAGCCAATTTGACAAGCTCAGCTGAGTAAAGATCCCTGAAGGCAGATAAAGGACTAACATAAACCAGTATTTTTAAAAGGCCTAAAAACAAACAGGGAAACACACGCATATAGATACAAACGTTTACAGACCAGTATTCAGGAGTATTTTGAGAATTATTTTCATGGTCCAGGATTTTTAAAAGCCAGGCTTCTTCTATTTGATAGTGCAAGCAGGTGGTATGGTTTCAAGAAAATGCAAATTTTCCTTCCTTGGCCACCTCCATACTCTTTATGACTATGCCTTTGCTTTCTTAGTGGAAGAAAAACCCTGTTAGAGGGATCACATTTAATGAAAAGGGGCTGAAAGGGAATTCTGACAGCATCAGATGTCAGGAGTTGATGCCACTCCTTATATATTATTGTATTCAGAAAATCCTACAAGTACTCAGCTGGAGAAAATTCCCTGACTTAAAATCGATACTAAACTAAAGTCCTTTATCCTGCCAGTAATTGCTGTTTGCATGCAAAGCTGCTGCATATGCCTTCACTGGGAGAAAAACTAATAAGAGTTTCCTTATACTGGCAGAAAAACAAAGAACTCAGATGTCTGCTCTTAGCACTTTTGTGCAGGGATGGATTGGGAGGAGGTGGTAGTGGTCACATATCTCCCATTTGAACCTGGAGAGCCGTGAAAGTCGTGCAAAACAGCACTTTCCATTTCTTCAGTAAGCTGCAAATCTCCAGATCACAACTGCCTGCATAAATTGTGTCAACCCATTGACATGCAATTCCTCATGTATATGCCCAATATATGTGGTTCCTGAAAGAGAATGCCCTGTTATCTTAGGGGGGACACTGAGGTGTCAGAACAGAAATAATCACAAATACCTATTTAAAGAAAAGTTCTTCTGACAAAATCTGATTCAATTGAAATTAAGAGGGGATAATTTCACTGCTCCTCTGACCTGCCCACATCGCATGAATTTCAAAAAACTGGCCAGAAAGTATAGTCATTATTTACTCAACCCTATACCACTAAGGTCATACCGGTTTAAGGGTAGGAGTCTTTTCAGAAAACTGCAAAAATATCCAAGTTTCCAGGTCTTGCTTCTTAGATGTCTCAACTTTTTCGTTTGAATATCTGAGTCCCCATGCACAGAGCCCTGTAGCACACCTTGGGGGGTCATGTGCATGCACAGCACCCCCTGCGAAGGACTGAATCCCATGCTGCTAGAAACACGAAGTTTCTAAGCAGCATCCTGATGATTAGCTGGAAACATCAGCAGCAGAACTGCTATACAGTTCTGTGGCCTCTCTTCTCCTTTGGGATCCCCCATCAGAGACCTGCTCAGTGGGGCACAAACCTGCTGAACTAGGAAAGTGGAGACCCAGCAGAGGGGGAAAGACACACACCTCACAGGTCGTGGAGCGAGACACAGGCAGGATTTGTTCTGCAGTCCTACACAGAGTTCTTTGCATCTCTGTTTCCTCATTAGTCACTTTGAAATGGAAAAATGGGGAAAAAAATGTTGCCTATAGAATGTCGAGAGATGCTTGTTCTGTGCCTGTTCTAAGTGACCAAATTTTCAAGGGGCAGAATTGCAGCTTTTTCAAGGGGCAGATTCACACTTTTCCACTTGCTAATGGACAGAAGGTGAGCTGTGTCTACTGAAAGGCTGCTGCTGTAGAAAGGCCATTCTCATCAAGGTCAATGCATGCAAAAGACACCAACTCTTCATCTACCTCATACCTGCTTGCTCTTTTTGCAGGAATACTAGTCCTACTTGAAAGCATGCAGGCCACCTGACACTGACTCCTCCCCACCATGCTCTGCCTTTGAAATTGACTGATTTTAGTTTAAAAGACAGACAGCAAAAATAAAAAGCGCTGAATTCTACAGATCACACGTATTCTAAAACTTCACAGGATGCGTGCATTCCATATTGAAATTGCAATCTATCCTCTACAACATTCTCACTTGAGCTGTTCGGTTTGTTGGCTTTGCAGCTGGCCAAATAGTAGGGGGTATTTGATCATCTCTGTTCAAAAGATTGAATTCTACCTTTTGTTCCCTTGGGGCTGCAAGGCCATTTCAAGCTGTATTTTCTAGCCAGCCTTTCCACAGCTTCTGCAGAAACATGTGATTTCTACCAGCACCTTTAATGCCAGTGTTGTTTAATCCCTTCCTGAAACACGAAGAAACAAAATTTAGAAGCAAGTACCTCGATGAATAAAGAAGGAGAATATCCGAATGTCAAAGCCTGGATTAGGTAGTGTGCCTGCATGCATGTTGCTTTATTATAGTCCTGACTATTAAAAATGGGCCAGTGCACTGCACTGGTGGAACCTGAGCTTGAGAACCTCATGAGCTCTCTCAGTGAATCACAATCACGCAATCCCCTGTGCCAAATAAATTCGTGCTGATGTGCTCTGAAAATGCAGAGGCAGCCTGTGCTCCTCACTCAGCCTGTGTATCACCTAAAGTGGGCTGGTAGGAAAAGTACCTTTTCCCTTTGAATCAAATTACAAAGGCAATTAAGCAATGTCCAAGAAAAAGCCGGGGCATCTTGGGAAAGCAGATAGGCCTGTGGTCACCAACACTCACTAACTGACCATAGGCATTCAAGTTTGAGGCATATCTGGTTTGTTTGGGCTTTTTTCCCTCTATTTGGCAGAACTCAATGGCGTGCTATGACGTTATGCTCTGATGCTCATGTAGATGAGCTGTCTCAGTCTGTGTGGGGCCCTTCAGCCACCCAACGCACTCAAGAACTTAAGAATTCTCCAAAGGGAAGCTGGGGTTTGAGTCCAGCCCATCTGAAAACCCACCACGACATCTTACACTTTCCCCAGCAGTGTGGCCCTAGGACTCTATTAGGTTTGGAAAGCTCTCCTCTTCTTGATCTGATTTATCATGAGCGTAAGTTAGAAATACTTCCCTGATGTCACTAGTAATTCCTTGTAGTCCTGCCTGTTAGAAAATGAACACCATGTGTGCGAAACAAGTGTGAAATACTTCCAGAAGAAATTCTTCTCTTTGTTGGAGCAAGATGGCATTTCACACTCACAGAACTGGCTGGTGCGTTGGGCTGTAAAGACTCAGTCCCCTGAGGGACAAAGCCAAGAAGGGGCCAAAACCAAGAAGAGGGCAATATCAAGTTGTTCATTTTGCATTCAACTTTCTGCACTTAGCAGCTCAAAAAAACAAGAGGCTCTTGCAATTAAATGCTACAGCAACTACTGAAGCCACCGAACCCTTCCCATGAAGACCAATTTGGGTACATACCTTTTCCAAGTCCCACTGAAACTGGTAAGGACTGTATCAACAGATGATGCCCAAAGCAAATAACTGGTGCCCTCTTCACACAGACATCCCCACTCTGCCTCACCAACCGCCTCATCTCTGAAGGATATGAAAAGCAGAGATCAAGGCTATGGCACATATGCAGATGAAGCGAGCAGAAGGTTAAATGAGGTTTGCTATCTACATTTCCCCCATTGCACCAGATTTTTATCAAATTCATATTACGGAATGTGAGACAACAAAGCTGAATAAGGGAAGAAATAAAATCAGAGCCTGTTGTCTACCCAGCAGCTGTCATCAGACTAGCTGTTTCTTGGAGGAACGGGAAACCTGCTCTGGATCTTGGTCTGACAGGGCACGCTCTGCCTTGCCCCGTTAACTCTGGATCTCTTCATCCAAATCGGTCCTTTGTACACAAGTGTCAGTCCCAGTTCTGCCCCAGCACCGATTTTATCCATTCCTCACGTCTCGTCGGCTCGCACCCTGGCTCCTCTCAGCCCTCCCTCTCCTGTGCAGCAGCAATGTCTGCCCCAGGAGCGCTGGGTGACAGCCACAGCCATTTCCCAGCCACGTGCTGCTATGACAGGAGACGGGCCACAGGGTGGGCAGGCAGCGAAGGGGACAAGAAGCCAGGAAATTCGCAGCTGGTGCCCTGAGCGAGTGCTAAGCCTTCCTGACAAATTCACATCCCCAAGTGGATGTTTTCCTTTTGTTTTCGGTTTTTTAATTACTCCTGAATTTCCCATGGCTTGAGTGTAAGGCATTAATGGCAGTTGTTTAATTAATTAATACTCCAAGGAGGCAGAAGTCCTGCCATGCTCTGAACAGCACTTAGGTGTGCTGACCTCGCTGCAGTCGGGCAGCAGAACCGAGCAAGGGCCCAGCGGATTTCACACAGGCCATTTCAAACCGATACACCCAGCTGAGCTCAGGAACGCAGCGGTCGTGCATGGCTCCTGACAGCGGCTTAGTGCACATTTCCTCACGTGTGCCAGCCAGATCAATATTCACAACTATACCTTTGACAATGCTGATTTAAACCTATGTTATGGATTTCATGGACCTGTAAGACCCTTGTAAAGAAGGGAAACCCTCGTGGCCTCCCCAGAAATAATTTTTAGCAAAGTTGTGTAAGGGCAGGCACATACACCAACAAATCTATCTAGTAACTACTTCTGCGTCTTGCACTGCATTCAGAAAACTCTGAGGAATGCAAGTAGCGACAACACTGAATAACAAATACCACCAGTAGCTCTACAGCAGCCACTCTTGTTAGCTGTCAGGAAGCCAGAGAGCGGCCAGCGAGCAATTCCCCGCAAGAAAATATGGGCTAAGGCTGTCCAAAGGGAGCATTGCTCCATCCTGTTACAGCAGCATGGCTTTGAACTTTTCTTTACTGCAGTGACACAATATCACGATGAAGTGGTGCTTCACTCAATTAATTCAAAACTGAGACGACCATGCATATTAATGAGCACCCTAATGAGCATTAATTTTTGATGTTCCTCATTAAGAAGCATTATAAACTATGACAAATTTCTGTTTGACTGAATGCCAAAATTTGGATGAGTGGTGGTTCAAAATTGTAAATCTGAATGCTTCCCCAAGGGATTTGAAAACCATGCATAAATACTGTGAAAGCTTGCAACATCAAAGAGGAAATAAATATGGCACAACAGGCATCTTCCACTGCCCTTCTACATGTGTCAGTGGAAAAGCACCTGTATCTTTCAAATAGAGTCAATTTAGATTCAAGGAATAAAAAAGGAAGTACCCAATTCTCAAACAGTAAAAGTGGATTATCTTGCTCCCATTAGAAGCAACAGACATGTTTTAATATTGAGAGTTTTGTATTAGTAGAGGTGTTCTAGCCCCTTAGAATTATGTTTGTGCAAACACTCCTAGTACAAGTCCAGTAAACACGCAGGTTTGTACCTGTGCTGGTTTTGGCTGGGGTAGAGTTGATTTTCTCCGTAGTAGCTGGCATGGCGCTATGGTCACCAAATGGCCCCTCTAAAACACACTTGCTATGCGTCTAAGCCACTGTTGCATTTTGTTCATTTACAGGTAATCAAAGTTGGTTCTTTTTTTTGTTTTTTAAATCTCTACCTTGCTTTTCTGTTGTAATTCTATCACAATCAAGCACCACTTTGAGGATGATTAACATAACACACCAAGTAAGGCTCATTTGCGCTTCTCACGCCTCACTGGTTCAGATGGAACAAACAAGTGGTATAAGATCTGCATTCTTAAATGAATACAAAGCACACGGCAAGCGAGGAGGAGGAGGAAAGCTGCCAAGTCAAGGGACTGGCAGGGGCGGCAGGTCCCTCTGAGGGAGCTGAGGGGCTGTCCCCCCCAGGCATGGCCGGTTGCGGCCGCCCCAGCGCAGGCGCAGCTGAGCCCCTCAGCCAGGCTGGCGGCACCTGGGGAAAGCGCTTTTGGGGAAGGGCAAAGGGGGCGAAGGACGAAGCGTTGGGGAGCTGGTTTGCCCGAGAGGAGCTGCAGCCACGGAGGGCCCATGCCGGAGCAGAGGAACGTGTGAGGAGGACGAGGCGGCCGGAGGAGCCGCGATGGAGGGACCGCAGCACCCGCGGCCTGCGCCGCTCGGGGCGGGGATGGAGCAGCGAAGTCGAGCCGGGGAAGAAGTGTGGATAAGCTGCTCTGGTTTTCATCTGCATTTCTCACCATCCAAATCTATTTTTAATTGGCAATAAATTAATTTGCCCCAAGTCAAGTCTGTTTTGCCCACGAGAGTAACTGATAGGCATCTCCCTGTCTTTATCGTCTTGTCTTCTCCCCCTGTCCTGTTGAGGAGGGGGAATGAGTGAGCGGCTGGGTGGACATTACCATGCAACACCCTGCAAAACTCTGTTTCCTACGCTTCTGTGTTACACTTGCTGTTATCTGACACCCCACAAAAGCCTTTGCCTGTCTGACAGCTTAAATTAATTGAAATTCCTCTGGCTGTATTTAAGTAGATTCACTCCCTTTACCGCTCTCACCATTGTTAATAAATTAGAAGATGGATTTAAAAAAAAAAAAACCACTACTGGCCTCTTTATATACCAGCCAGTCCTGAACTGCCAGCTGATTTTCTCTGTGATTGCTGACACTTCAGACAGCAGAAATACTTCTGGTGCTCAGACTAAACCAACCTGGATGCTTTTTATACTTGTTGAGGATCTTACAGTCCTGTCCCTCCAGCCAGGGAGGTGAAAACAATGTTGGCCTTTCCAAGTGATCCATCACAAATTTTCATTTCTATTTTCACTTTACTTTCTACTGGTGTGCTTCTGATTCCTACTTTGATGTTGTTTCCAATAATCAAAATAAGAAATCCAGCATCTTTCAAAACTTTCTTCAAATTATGACAGTTTCAGCATCCCAACAGGACAATTCAGAAAGATCTTCCATTAATACACTGTAGGATCTCAGTGCAAAAAAAAAATATATATAAAACTTACAGCCACTGGTTAGGTCAGAAAGGTAATTTGTAATTGGAAAATAACAACATCCTTTTTCTTCTGTCAAAGTGAACGATAACTGACAACAGGATTTCGTAAATATCTTTCATTAGCACAGTAGAGGGAAGGTTAGTTGTTTGGGTTTGTTTTTTTCTTTGGAGCAGTGGGAAAATTGGGAATAACTAGATTAAATGCCAAACCAAGAAACACCAAGATAAATCAGTTGTCCCAGGTGAATAATGGCACTTTTTCAGTCATTTACTCCACCCTGAAATCTGTCATAAAAAAGCTTACACAGTTGTTATTAACCTAAGTTACTTGGATAACATTCAGGAAAACTCCTTTTAGTAATCTCCTTCACGCATTTCTGAAAAGCACGGAAAAAGAGATTAGGCATTAGAAAAATCACATATTTTGCAGCTGAACTAGAACTATACTTTTTAAGAAATAACAGATACTTTTTTTTTTTTTTTGGCCCAGTTTTTGTGTCTTTTACCCGGTGGCTGGATAGAAGCATGGAGAGCTCTTAAAAAGGCCACTGTGTGCTGCCCAAAAGGGTTTCTCATTTTCAGATGGACAAAATCAGAATCAGTGTACCCCGCAATGGATGACTATTTTATCTGATCAAGGCATGATTCACTAACTACAGAAAGTATGAGAAGGACATGGAGAGAGAGCTTGTGGAATGAGGAATAAGGGTTCTCCTCCGAAAACAATCTCCCTTCAAGATCCTGGGAAATACCCAATATGACCATGAAATCATCAAAACACCACTTGTACATGTTGCCTGAAAGTGCCATTAGACATCTCAGAAAAGAAAGGAAAAGGAAAAGGAAAAGGGAAAAGGAAAAGGGAAAAAGAGTAAAGCTTTTAGCTCGATTAATAGACTTGTGCCATTTGGGACAGCTCAGATGACCTTCACCTCTGTCAACACATATAGGAATCCACCTCTGAACATGCTGAAATTCATTAGTTCACGCATCAGGGATCAGGTGGGGGAAAAAAAAAGAAAAAAGTCCAAAAATCAGACTTGCAGTTGCACAAGTAATATCTGTAGACATGAACAGACATGCAAGCAGACCAGATGCTAGCCCAGGTCTCCACTTCCCAATCCTGCCCTCCACAAAAGTGAAATAGTGAGGGCCCCAGGACAGACAATATCCCCTGTCACTTCAAAACAAACCGCTGTCGGTCACAGCACGCCCCAGCAGGGGACAAACATCCTGCCCGATGCTGCAGAGAGAAAGGGGGACGAGCTGACCCGCTGGCCGCCCATGAGGCCTTTCCCCAGGGGAGCAGCTCTGCGGGCGATGCTGGGAAAGGTGACGCAGGAGCCGCAGGGAAACACGGGGAAATGACGGGAATCACCCGGTGCTTTGGGAGGGGAAAGCAGCCGCTCTTCTCTGCAGGTGGCTTCCTGCGGGGGTTAGCAGGGAGGCACACGTGCAAAGTCATCATAAGCCCAAAGCACAACATGCCCTGCTGTCCTTTTCCTCAAAGCAAGCAAAAGGAGTGGTCCTCTCCCTCGCCTTCCCAAAGAGCTCTTGGGCTCATCACAGCCCAATGACAACGGGCAGTAAGGTTATGTATGACTGTGCTGGCACTGTACGGGTCACACTGGCTTTTGTCAGGCAGAAATGAAGGGCTCAGTGGTGCATTCCTCACTCCAAGCACATTCCCGCTCAAACCTGCCACCAGGCTGCCCGGGCAAGGAGAATGGGATCGGTATCAAAAGCCGCTGTCATTGTCACCTCACCCCACTTAAATACATGTTTACGGGCCACAGCGGAGGTTTGGTCTCGTTGTACTCATTGAGAGGACACAAATAAACTTTAATGGATATTGCCACAGCCCAGGTCAACAGATAAATGATTCTGTTATTTAACATAACTCTCAGAGTGATTTCTAAAAGTAGAAACCCACATTTTATACCTCCTTATTCAGTAACACAAGCAACAGTGACATTTAGCTTGGCATCGGCTGGGTTTTGTGAGTTAAAGGGATAAACTCCATTAATTTTCTGCCAGTAACATGTTACTTGAACTCATTCTATTGTCTGTTTTTCCCTTGCCAAGATCTCCAATTCCTTTTTTCCCCTTGCTACTCCTTATCTGTGCTATAGGCTACACAAAATCAAAGCTAGGTAGTAGAATATTTCCTTCATTAAAAAGTTTCTTTTATTGTCTGTTGACAAACCAGGAGTCTGCAACTGCTCCATACAGCCCTTTCCACACAAGCAGCCCCACAAGCTGCTGCTGCTGCACTACCAGGACTTTGCACAACAGGATTGCAAGAAGCGTCGCCAAACTGGCGTCTGTCCCACAAGTTCTAAACGGTAAGATTATCCTAGTCTAAAGAAACACCACCAGACTTTCTAGTCCAAATAATATGCTTTTACGTGAGCAGTTTTATGTGAAATTTTCTTCTAAGCTAAAAAAGAATATTTTAAAGATTACAATATTCTGCTTTAGCACTTGTGACCAAACAGTTGGGCTAGTAAACGAAACCACTGGGAACCAACCCAACAGTGAGTTATCTGGTTTCACTTGACAAGCTGAAAACTGAAACAACCAATTATGTTTTGAAAATAAGTCCTCAAATAGTTGCCTTTTGAAAATAGTACCCTCATCCCACGACACAGAGCAGAATTAGGAAAGAGCAGCACCCCTCCATCTTGGCAGACAATGAAGATAAAGCCACCTCTCTCACAGAAATCTCAAAAAAATGAAGAATATAATTTCTGTCTTCCCCCTAGGGAGCAGGACTCTCTGCTAGTAGAGGAGAATGCAGTTTGCACCTCTGTCAGTTTGATGCTATATGGAAAATATCAGTTAAGAGAAACTAATGTAAGGAAAAGCAGACAGGACAGATAAGGTGAAGAGAAGAAACTAGAACAATTTTGAATAGCTCTGAGTGTTTTTCCTCATTTAATATATTTATTCATGAGTCAGGCTACCAGTAAGAGCGTGCTAATGAAAAATCATTAGCTGATGATATCAGGTTAGGAGACCTGATCAATACACAAAGGAGGAGCGGAGTATCACACAAGAACTGCAGGATCAAAGCTAAACATCAAGCATTTAAGAACTACAAGGATTTCTCTGTAAAGTGGAAACTCTAGAGAGGACTGAGGAAGAGAAAGACTTGGGTGCGTGACTACAGAAACAGCAAATACAGAGCTAGTAGGAATCAACCAGCCCCAGCAGGGACCCGAATGTGCTAATGCAACTCTCCAAGCACAGAGGAAATGTCAAGACTGAGACTGGCAATGATTACTGTCTTTAAAGTTATCATTAAAGAAAATATCTTTAAGCTAAATGGTATTTTTGCCCCCCAAATGAATGGGTATATATTGACCAAAAAATGATTAAAGACAAAAAGGGCAGCTGGGGGGAAGTATCAAAGGAAAAGTTTCTGGAACGGTCTTCAAATAATGTGAAGTGCAGAAAAGGTATTCTGAGTTTAATACATTTGTGAATGGGAATATGTCATATGACATGAATAGAATTATAATCTCCTGCACCGGTGGGTGCTCTGGGAAACCCTTCCCAGCCCAGCGCCACTGTGCTCCAGTGCCAGGAGTCACCTTGAGCTGGATGATGCTGCAGGATTCGGGCCTGAGGGAATTCATCATATTTAATATTAAAGACCTTACTTTGACACAATTTCAATTGACTACAACAAATCAAAGCAAACTCTGCAATAAATGTCTTCATAATGCCTTGTGCTGTAGCTGTACTTTGAAAGTCCAAAATCAATAAAAACAAAATGGTGACATATGTTTGTATTATTTGGAAAGCTAAATGCATGCAAGGGATCTGTCACTGCAGGATTAATAGAGTACAAGATGTTCTGTTTGTTGGGCATCTGATTGTCTGTCTCATAATATGAATTTTGAAATAGCTAGGGGTTTCTGCTAGTGCATTTGCAGGTTTATGCTGAATTTCACATTAACAATAAATCATCCTGTACGTATAGTTCTCTTTTTCAATTTACTGCAACATAACTTCATCAATCCACATAGGGAATAGGGCCATACGCATAATGAGTATAAATCTGATAATAAAATATTAAGTAAGACAACGAAACAAAAACATTTGAAATATTAATACCAAGCCTCTAAAATACCCCTCATTGCCATTCAGCCCGCATTTGGTGTGCACATACCTCTCACGTGTGGGTGGAGTGACAGCAGGAGAGTGCCAGGTAGCTTACTCTAATGAGCGCAAAATAATCTACTCGAAATTAAGAAATCCATTTACTGATGATGTAAATGAAAATAAGATGCATTTTGTTGTGAGTTGAAAGACATTATTTTTACTCTAGTTGGTAAAGTTACCTTTGACCAAGTAATTATTCACTCCGTTAGGACCTTTTCCACATCCCAAGTGCTTCACAAAATGAACTTGGATCTATTTGTCAAGACTGATGCTGGGCCATCTCTGTGCTGTGCTGATGAGTCAGGGAAGGATTCCCAGCACCGCAAGGTCCCCGTGGTGCTGGCCGGCCGCACAGGCAGCGCTGCACTCGTACTTAAGCGTTCCCTTGACTTCAAGCACTCCTTTTCAGCAGACGTTTAAATGGATGCTTACATTTAAGCACATGCTGACACATGCTTGACAGCAATGGGAACTCTGCATATACCTATGGGCTTTCCTGAAACCAGGGCACACATTTTCCCCCTCACCTTTTGGTATCTTCTATCGATTCAGATACCGAGGCCCCTGGAATTAATTGAGTCTTGGATTTATTTTTTAAATACATTTATATTCAAAACCCATAAGCAAGACTTTTTATAAGATCAAATTATTTCGGTAGTCCACAAAATACAGCTCTCCCAACTCATGTGTCATGCAAATAGGCTCATGAATTGAGTAATTCTCCTCAGCTAACAGGGATCATATTTACTTAACTGATGTGAACAGACAAAGGAAAATACACCCCTTGGTCAACGTGTGCAAAATTTATGGTATGTAGCTAACATAATGTGTTTAGCTATTTTATCCAAGTTTCAATCTGGGACGAAACAAATATGGTCAGATAATCCCAAGCCATATTATATAATAGCAGTTGCATGCAATAAGTGCTTTGAAGTTTTAATTCCTCATTAAATACACTGTACACATACAGGTTTTTCTTTTTAAATAATAATACGCAAAACTTCAAGTCATTAACAATTTAATAAGCTGTTTAAACAAGAGAACACTTTGAAATACTTGATCTGTGCATATGCCTTCTGAGCATCATGCAACAATTTATCATTTTCACAAATTGCTTGTCAGCTGGACCAAAAAAAAACCCACTTCTGCAATTACCTGCATTCTGAAAAGTCTCTATATAATCTTTCTATCAATGGGTACACGAAGTATATAGAATCAGATCAAATATAGTTTTCATTGAGAAAATGTTAATTGGCCTTACCTATGTCATTAAGATGTGGGAAGAACCCAAGAACCCAGATTATAAGGCTGCAGTATCTACGTTTTATTTGCAATAACATAAACAGTCAACAGCAGTAATGACCAAGTAGAACATACCCGACTTGACAGCATAAAGTCAAATACAGGACACTGCTCATGCTACTTCATGTTTACCAAAGGTCATCATGTACCTTCATCCGCAGTTGGGGGGTTATTTACTTAGACATCCACCAGGTTCACCTCCAACTTAGGCTCAATATTTACCGAAGGAGGGTGAATTAGTAATGAGGTTGACCTTCAGCATTGCAGAGCCATTTTAGTTCTCCCTTACTTGAGCTGGAGTTGGGTTAGCATGCCACAAATTTGCTATACTTGTGTCTTAGGAAAAGGACACATGGGTAGAAATGGTAAAGCAATATGTTTTCCCAGCACACAGACAGCTCAGGGCTCCACTTTCCTTGCATGGGTATTACGCACAGAACAGAGGCTCGGAAGATTCTCTCTAACCCCTGCCTAAATTCAGTTGCTATTTGTCCCACAATATTAATTTTGTGATGAATGCAGCTGATAGCAGGCCATCAAGTGAACTCTCACATGTACACGAGGGAGAATCCACCAGTGACTTGCAGCAAAAACTTCTGGGTACCAGCTTTCCCTTCACTGCCTTCCCACCATAACCTACAGCCATGTATTGTAAGACAACCTGTGACCTGTATAGAGTAAAAAACTTCCACTGAGAGTAACAGCAGCTTGCATGAATGTTGCACCTGAAGACACAGCCAGGGCTACGATTTGACCCTTGGCTCCTGTGGCTGTCAGGGCACGGCCACTGTGCAAACCCAAACCACTGAGCAGTCCTGCTGCAGCTCTGAGATTCTGAGCTTGGGGGAAGAGCTGCGCTGTGGAAATTTGATTGACACCATAACTAGCTCCATCTGCCTTTATTACCGAGTATAACCATCCAAGAAATCTGCCCTGCAGCTCTCCCTCACTTTTACAGGTAGCCCTTTTACAGCTTTCTATTATGCCACATAGTATTTAGTCAATAGAGGGAAAGTCTTACTGCATTTGAAACTGTGGTACCAATCTCCAAGTGCTTCTTACAAAGCCAGGTGACAAGTAGCTGTTACTGTTTTACATCGAGACTCGCATTCTGGTTTTATTGCATTTTCAATTATTTAATGCATATTGTTAAGGTGAAACAGAACTCATCTAAAATTTGTCCCCATGGATTTCAATATCCAGTTCCCACTGTGGCAGGTGAAACATCCTATGGAAATCTCTAAAAGAGTGCAGTGAATAGCCTCATTCAAATTCATGGACTTTGATACACTGCACTCACAACTTAATAATTCAGTCCAAGTTCTATTTTCTGCAATAGTTTATAAAACCTTGTTTAATAAGAACAAAGTTTAGCCATTTTTAACTGCAGTGGCAATAACAGTGCTTGTCGGGACTTGCTGCTCTCTAAGTGCCCATGCCAGCACCTCACAATGCTGAAGCATTACATCTTGTTCCCAGAGTCACATTGCTTTGTTTTATGTTACTGAGGTATAAGAACACAATACAATTCACCTGTCACAGCAAAGAAATCGGAAAACAACTTGGTTTTTGAAAATGCAGGTTAAGGAAGAACTTAGGCATGTCTCCAAGCCTGCACCTCTGAAAGCGTGCTTCCTGCAGTTTGGGAGGGATTTGTAAGGTGACTTTGACATTTTGTGAACACCCCCAACCAGGCTCTGTGAATAATTTTGTTCATTTCACATCCAAGATCCTACAGCTTTTCCAACATTAAAAGCATGTACAACTGCATATAAACTTGAAATAATAGGGCTCTGAACTCTCATTGCCTGCCATTTAAATTGCAGAATTACTACTGAATTGAAAAGCTTCGGAGATCAAAAACGTTCAGTGTTAACTAAGACAGCCATCCAAACCAGAGTGGCATTTGCTAGGAGAGTTAGTGAAACAAAGGAAAGAGAAGTGATTCCTATAATAGAGATACAGAAGCTAACCTAGTTCATTCTGTTGCCAGCAATGAACAATGGTGGTAACAAGACTTATATGACTGACCTGATAGTAAACAGCTAGGAAGAGAAACTTTGGCTCGATGGCAACAAGAAGAACGGAAGAAGCAACCTTGTGTGCAGGTCCCCAGAGCCAGCTATCAACACACTCATGAGAAATGCTACTGGGGACACAGAGACATTTTAACCCTATTCTCTTTAAGTTTGCGGTCCTGGAAAAAAATGAGAGCAGGAGTCCAACACTGAATCCAGACAATGCTAATATTTCTAGTTATATGATCCTATAATATAATTTGACGCATGGAATCACATAAACAGAATTGCTCTATCCTACATCCTGCAGGTCTCAATAGCGTATTCTGGACTCAGTAGTAAATTACCGTAATGTCTGTGAGTGAACGGCACAAAGACCAGGTGAAGAATCTATAGCAGATGAAATAAAGTGGAATAAACTGCCTGTCATTGGGGACTCTAGCGTTTACTTGCAAGCATCAACTTGACTCAAAGCACAGCTGAAAAAAAGGTTGCCTTAATGAGGCTGAAGTCTTACTTGTAAGAAATTGTATCTTCTGTGTTTCAGATGCTTTGGAAAGATCTCCGAAGACAATGCGGTGCTTACAGAGATGCTTGTTCTTAGTTATCACATATATTCTTCTTCTAATTTCATTATAGCCGATTCACAATGTCTCTGGGCACGACGAACCAGTTTCCACTACGCAGTGTGCCACAATCTCTCATTAATATCAGTGAGATACACAAAAGCTTCAAAAAACACTCAGCATTTGGCAGGATTAGGACAACTTGACAAAATGAGCACTGAAACAGCCTTTCAAAAAAGACCTGTAACACTTAGCACTGCGATTGCATGTTACGTGTAGTTTGTATGCCTTCCTGAGTCCCAACCACAATCTTCGTTACATATGATTTCCTACAGAGGAGGAGGAGTGTGCACCTCACCTGCACACGTTAGCATTTGGGGGCAGCTGAGGATGTGCGTTTCCTGAAGAAGTGAGGGAGATGCTCTAGCTGGGTTGGGAAGGTAAAGCAAAAATGAAGAGAGGCAGAAGCAAAGTACTGCAGCACTAAGGCAGTGACAGCCACTGAACAGATTGAAATGGGCTAGAAAAACAAATGGAAGTCTGAAAGCACAGTGTGGAGCTATGGATCCAGGCCCTTATATAAGAGTTATATCATACAAAGGAAATAAAACATCATCTTGACCTGCATCGCTCACCATGCCATCCATTACAGTGGTGCTGCCAGACAAGAGTTAGGACAGATTTAGCCCCATGAAAGCTGTCTTCCCAATGTGAGTCTATAAATTATGACATTCCGTCCCCATTTGACACTCAGGTAGCACTGAAATGGATATTTGTGCCTCAGCCTCACTTTTCCACCAACATGCAGAAATGGGAATCCTCAGGCACCGACATTCACAAATTAAGCAAACATTATTCTGTAACACGTGACTACACACTTGGAAATTATTTTAAGGCAATCTGAAAAAAAGCCTACAGGGGCTCTGCAGATTTACTGCAAAGCAAAAACAACGTTAAACCACAAAACAATGAGAAAAAATAACATCATTTCCCATATGTTCAATGTGCAAAATGGATATACAGCCCTTTAGGTAGCAATAGTAATAAAGAAAAGTCATCTGGGTCAAATGGCATATTTCTATTTATTATTAGCATTATTTAAACAAGACTTAAGGTGTACACAGTGCTCTAAAAGCAAATGAAAAACTGGCAGATCCCTTCCCTGAAAAGCATACAATCTGAAGTAAGAGAATCAATGGATAACAGCTTTTAAGTTTTTGCAGCAAGAAAAAATGTCACAACAAAAAACAGGTTTCAAAGCTTTTGGCCATGAAATGAAAGGCTAATTTAAATTTTTTTCATTTTATTACAGAGCAAGCAGCAGTCTGGGTTCAGATGGGCTCCTCCACTAAGACAGCTGAAGCTACAAACAGGAACATCACTAATTCAACCAAGCAAACATAAAACAAAAAGAAGCCCCGTAAAACAAAAGAAAGCTCAGATCTCATTTGTTGGCTGCCAGCAGTGCACTGTATGTATTTCAGAGGAGCTCACATGGAGTGAGACAGAGATTCAAAGGTAAGACAAGTCTTAGATGATCCCCTGCCGTTAAACTAACACAGAGTATTTTATTAACCATATGTCAGTTATTGCTACCAAAAGCATCAAATCCTGCCTGGGTTTTTTTCAGGGTGTTGGCTGGCTCGTGCCTGTGAACAAGACCCATTTCTCCTGTCCATGGCCCTGGGCCAGTGACCAAGCTGCTTTTGGCACCTTCTAAACAAACTTGGAGTCTTCTCTCCATCTCCAGCCCAGTGGGACCGATCCCAGGGGTGCCCCCCCACCTGATGCAGCCCCCAAGGAGCCCCTGTGCTCCCAGGAGTGACAGCAGGGCACAGAGCCCCTTCAACGTGGGGGAACGGGTGACAGCAGCGGGGTCTGGGGGCTGGACACCTCTGCAAGTGTCATGTGTTGAAACTAGAGAAGTATATGCAAGGGTACTTAACTGCTGCAATAGCAGGTAAGACCTCACTGAGCCCAACACAAAGCCAGTCTTCACACCTGGCTGCCTTGCAAGAAGATTCTGTTGCAAAGAGATGAATCATAAGCTCTTTTTTTTTTAAAAAAAAAAAAAAAAAAG